>CM032232.1:38200000-38522500 GCA_019009955.1 Riptortus pedestris | reverse complement strand
CACGATTAAACGTTAAAAAAGTGTCAAAAATGAAATTCCAGCTTTCTAAGGCTTCAACGAACCCAAAAACGACTAGCCTTAGAACGAACCCCCAGAATGGGTTCAGGAGGTTCAAAACGGTTAATTAGATTTTAATCTGAAAGCTGAAAATTTCCACGATTACAATATTCGCCCCCTGAGATTCGTACAAGAAAGTAAGAGAGTGACAGAGTTTAGATAATTAGGGAATTTCGTCGCCGATAATGGGGTTAAAAAGGGTTTGTTTTTATTTTGGGGTGAGTATCCCCACCCCCTGAAACCCCCCACTTCCTGCCTGCCAATTCACGTCACTTCCCCCCGGTCGTCTTTCCGGCCATAATTAGCTCTATGCATAATGCACATCTAATAAGCTATCTCTCCTTCGTTTTCGCCTCCGATGTCCATCCAGTCGATAATTTCCATTTTTAAATATCGCATGACAGGATGATGAAAGTCTGTCAGAAAAAAGTCGATGTCTCGCGGCAACTCATTGTACAAATTACATGGAAGTCAATCACTCAGGGATAACCGTTTCACTCTAATATTAATAGTGTAATTAGTGTAACGTGGGCACTGCTATTAGCACTTCATCGTTTGTATTTCGAATACTACACGAGCCTTTTGAAATCGTCATATTAAAAAATTCATTTAACTCTAAACTCTCCATCATGAGCAGTGAGATTTCCAAGAAGCTCAGGAGTAATTCCATTCTTGTGAAATGGATCTTTCGTTTGCCATTCGCCACGAGTCCAATATTTACTTATAAAGAATGAGTCATTAATTGTAACTTACAAGTGAAACGTTTATCTCATGAGTAAGTATTATTATTAGATTTTAATGTTTCTAAATATTTTTTAACATTAGTTATATTTTGTGAAAACCAGTAATATTTTTTTAAATTTTAATTTGTCTACCTTTAGTTCATTTAAAACATTTTATAACCTTACTTTTTTTCTTTCCTTGCTTGGTGTCACGCAATTTGTAGTGATTTACACCCTTCAAATAAACCAAATGGTAAAAAATACTCCAAATTGTTGCGGGGCGATATCACTAGTGGGAAATAAAATAATAACTAATTAAATAAACACTACTATAACAGAGAAAATTATTTTATTACAAAAGTCATGAAAAGGAAATAGAAACAGAACACGAATAATTAACAAAAGACAAAAAACGAAACAAACACATAATGTTAAATTCAAAAACAAAAAAAAAAGGTAAACGAGCAAAGTAGTTCATTTTTCAATACTTTAACAACATTAAAAGTTTTAAATTTGTTTTTCGTGGCTGATTAAGTAAAAATTTTTATTGATTAAATAAAATAAAGAGTTATTGCAGTCTAATTTAAGTAACTTTTATCATTAAATTTCCTAGTAGTATTTCTTTCCTTTACTTATAGTAGTATTTTTAGAAAGTGTAGATTACTAACGCCGATGACTTTTAGAAAGGTTGAAACTAATTTCTTTTCTGCTATCTGGAAGCTCAGACAACATGCAGCAATGTTTTAGCAAACTATGAACATTCGGTGCAAATATTTTCATTAAGAAATTATTATTTATTAACGTCCACGTTTTGGTACTTTGGCTAATTGGGGCGGGTTGTCTTCAGGTTACCACCCGTTTCTTGCCTGGGTGTGACTAAGGATTTTATTTAATGAGAAGAATTAAGGAATTTATTTTACTTTTCAATCAGGTCAACACAGAGATTTACTCAGCATCGGTATATCAAATGGTGGTGTTATTATTTTTGTAGAGTCAAACAGATGTCTAGCTGAGATATTTCCCAATGCAATTAAAGATTATATTCTTACACAACTATCAATAAATTGATATCAATAGTTTTTAAACACAGTTTATTTTTCAAACTTCTTTATTCATTTATGTTATACTATAGTAAATAAATCTTTGTAAGGGGCTAAGGTTAGCCATCTGTGTTTTACTTATATTTGTTAATTTATTCTCTGAAAAAAAAAAAAAAAAGTTTAGTTTCCTGGTTTGAAACCCCCAACCAGTGATAATTTATAAACTAAAGAAAAGATTTTTAATAAATTTCACAGTTTTCTTTTTAATTTCATGAAAATTGGTGGGATCAATGAACTTATCTATTGTATAGATGGGCTTCGGTTAGTACACAATTCAGTTAGATCGTGAGATGTCTTTAATATCTAATGAAGAGTTAAGAAATGATTAATTCATGTTGATTTACATCAGAAAGTCCACGCGTCTATTAATACACCGCTAAGAGTTTTAATGAAGACATATTTGAATATTAGTATTCAGGTCTTCATTGTTAGGAACCATTGTTGAATAGAATATAGAATATGACAGTAGTCTACCAATGAGCTGGCAAAAACGAATCCGCCCAGCTCTGCTTCCCGCATATATAAATATATATGAAGGAGACATTGGTCTCAGCTGTGTCTATTAGGGATTTAGTTCTCGGAGACATGTGGCTATTCTTCTTCCAATTAGCTTTAACGCCGCCAGGTGGAGCTGCTACTTTTCGCCATATTACTGTACAGGTTATGAGGGATGTTTGACAGTCGATAGTACTATCGATGTAGTGTGTCCTAACTATCGAAGAGTAGGGGTAGTCGTTAGTTGGTATTAGACACAGGGAGCATAAGACGATTTTTTTTTTTCGTATATACAAAACAAAAAAATTAGAAGCTAAAAAGATCAGTCAGGGCTGCGTAAACTAAGCAGATTTCCCAACTCCTGGTATAACATACTTGTGATCTTATCTTACCACAAATTCTCTATTTATATGTAAATGACTCATGAATAGGAGAGGGTGGGAGGTGGCTACTGAAGGCAAAATACAAGAAAGTACGTATAACTCTTTCTATACTTCAGTTTCGAAATAATTCATAGAACAACAATTGTTGATCATCATAAGGTTAACAAGATTAGATCTGCAACATTTTACGATCCAACTCATAATGACGGAGATATTTTGAATTTTTGAATCCCCCTCCTCTAAAACCCCACTATTCCAGGTCCGTTTTTCATGTTCTATAAATATTTTATAGAACATTCGTCTATAGCAATAAAACACCAACAATTTTTAATTTGTTTCATGAAAATTGTTGATTATGCTTTTTAAAAGAGTAAAATATATTCAGTTTCCAGAACATACGAGCCTGTCAAAGTGGATTTGGAAGATCATAAGACGAAATTCCGTTCTCATGAATAGTTTGAAAAACTTTTATACAGCATAATTTTTATAATTACTAAAGATGATTAGTTTTTTTTTATTTATTTATTTTTATTTTTATGTTTTTTTTTCTATAGAAAATTCTTTCTTTTTTCTCTCGCTCCAATCGTCAATCATTTTTGCTGGAAGTGGACCTAAAAATTTTAGAAATGTTTGTAGTCTGAGCTTCAAGGGTAATGAAAGAACAGTCAATTCAAAAGGTCGGAACAAACATACACGCACCCACGTGTATATTCAATTTAGCGAAATTGTTTTCCTAATCGAGAGAATTTTTCTAGGTCTAACTTAAATCTGTGCTCGCTTTACAAAACTATTAAGACACACAATCATTAAATAAGGTTCAAGAATATGCTTCAAGCCCCCAACCTCAAACATAAGTATTTCCAGAAAAGCGTATCATTTTCAGAAGTAAAACTCTTTAACGCTCTGCCCGAATTTATTAAATCTATAAAAAAAATACCCTTTGTTTAAATAGAAATAAAAGGACTTCATGTATGACGGATGTTATTATACAGAAGATTAATACATTAAAAAATGTTCAATTATTAAATAATACTACTAAATATTTGTCATAAATATTGGCCTAAAATAATTTGTGATCAGGTACATTTTCTCTATTAAGTTGAACATGTTTCTCATCATATATACAACTTGTCATCCTTTAATAACTTGGCATGTCAGTAAATAAAATAATGTGTGTTTCCAAGTTATAAAAACAATTGTACATTTTTTTATTATTATTTATTAACTTCCACCTTTTACAACTCAGGCTAATTGGGACGGGTTATCTACTGGTTACCACCCTTTTCTAGCCAGGGTGGAATTTTAGGATGTTATTTAATGAATTTCATCACTAAATAATTTCCTTTGCCCAGGAAAGAATCGAACTCGCCACTCTAAGTTTGCCAAGTAAGATAAAGGTCAACGCTTTAACTCGCATGGCTAACCTGAGCCCTTGTACATATTTAGAGTTGTATTAAGATTGTTAATGCAACTAATTTATTGTAAATAATCAGTGTATAATTTTATACTATGTATTCTTAGAATTTTACCTATTTTTTTTTTAAATTTTATTATAAATATAGTTCAATAATTTGTATAGAGTTTAATTAACATAATATTAGAAAATTGTGTATAGGAGAAAAAAAACTATTTGAAGTATCCTATTATGTTATGATAAAATTTAATGGAAATAAACACATTTCATTCATTCAAACAAACAAAAGGAAATTCTTTAAGAAAGTAGCATTTGGAACAGGCGATTTTTAAAGATTATATTGACACTCACGCAACACACATGGGCGCAAGAGAATGGAAATAGAATCAAGTAAAAGAGTGTTCTATTTGTAATAGCATTGATTTTTAACTAATTCATAATTGAGTAATGCGATCATGGGGAGCAGTATTGCCAACTGTCGATCTGATTCGAGGCCGATTGTTCATCTGGAAACGGTTTCCGCCATATGTGGGTCGCTCAATTCAATACCATTAGCTTCCTTAATGCTTTTTCACTATTTCATTTAGGAAGGGAACCGATGGAGGAGAGGGAATAATGAAACTACATCTATCATTGGTGGAAAAAGAGGATGGGGGGGGGCCGATCGGATTGACAGATAATATTGGAAATAACTGTGTTGGCCCGCCGGACAAAGAGAGGACATACAGACGGAAACAAAGCAGATACTCCCGGACGGCCGAGGCTGTCACCTCTCTCCGAGATAGGGGCGTCTCCAATAAAGGACTATTTAACTTGAGGAAGTATAAATGTTGGTCTTATTATGTTTAATGCGCCTATCATTGAGTCATTAATTTTCGTCGCTATTTATAGGAGATTAGGTGACTAGTTATAAGTGGATTAGGAAATGGTTATGTTTAGGAAGAGATTTTTGAATTGAACGGCCCAATCTCGAGTGTTGTATTCGTAGCCTTTCATTGGGTTCAATTATATCTGTATCCTCTTTGGATCCTAGTTCTAAAAACATCGAGCACGATACATTCTCAGCTAGCGACCTAAAACATTTTCCAACTATATTATTTGACTCTCGTTCTACAAGTTCTGCGCCAATTGATATTTTTTTTTTTTAAAAGAAGACTCCTGGGTCTAGTTTTGCAAGTTCGTGCTTGGATGGTCAGCGAACGTGTTATTGCCTCATCACTCAAGATGTTATTGACACTACTATATTTAAAAACCGACGAACTGTAATTAAGAATATCGTCTGCGTAGCAGACAGTGAATTATGTTGCTAATAGTCGTACTGCTGCTACTTCTGAGATTGACGTGCCAAAATTGTTGAGTTGTGAAAAATATATCCGTAAATCAATTTGAAGATTCATTCTAAAAATCTTATTCAGTGATAATTTCCTTCGGTGCCCAGCTGTTGACTTTATTTGATAAAGTACTCAGTTAAAATATGCCAACCTATCAGTTATTTCTTCAGGGTTTTTGGGCTGTTGGTAAAAAATCTGGTGAATTTCTCTTCACATATTTAATTCCAGGTACTAAGAAGCTACTCATCAGTAGCAGTTTGGCATATATCAAATACTGTGCGTGGCTTCGATAGTTGGAAGCTGCAGAACAAAACTATTTTACTAATTCATGCATATAATACGTATAATCATGCTTTATTAAGCATCTGAGTATACACAACCGATACAGCAATTAAAGAAGTGAACTGAAATTTAACCAACTTTATTATCTTCTGCCCATAAAACTGTACAAATATTGATAAAAAGTTCACGCAAATCAACAAAATACCAATTATTATACTAAAACCTGACAGCAGAAATATTGCTCTTAATACGCATAGACGAACTTAATTTTGTACTTGGAGAGAGAAAAAGACGTCCAATTCTTCAAAAGTTTTTTTTATTTCAGCGCTAGGGGCTTTCGAAAGTCATTTTTTCCATCTTCAAAGCTACTTGCACGCGCGCTCATAGGGAAAACTTAATCTTATACTTAATTTTGAGTTCTACATTTGCGAAATTGGAATTATCTGAAGAGACATTAGTATGTTCTTTGATATAAACCAAAAACGTATGATACACCGGACGGCACAATAAAAGGTATAAAGATATAAGACTTTGGCATAAGTATGTTTATGAGCAACCAAACTTCAATGAACGAACCTCTTATTGTATTCTGGCGCCAGTTAAGCAGGAGTGTTATTTTAGACTTAAGAGAAATAGTTAGAGGGGGAAATCTGCTAATATATGGAACTCAGATTTGACATTTGAATTGAGTTGGTGTTAATATCACTTGGTAAACACGGAGTCGTGAGTTTTTATTCTCTCGCTAGGCCAAAAGGAATTTCGCTCCATTTTAAGCATCTAATATAGAATATCTTAACATTACATAATTAATAAATAAGGTCTTTATTTTTGCCCTGATAATATGATCAACTTTAAGCTACTTTTAGGTACTTGTTAACAACATTTCAGTCTGAAGACAGAATAAAAATATGGAAAATAAATGATCGAAATTATAATTATTATTAACAGACTCTAGTAATAATTATATTATATCAACAAATGCTCCATAAAGAGTCCGATGATCTTTGGATAAAAAGCTTGGGGAAAGCTTAAGTGTTTCCAATCAGATTCTTTTCATTCTAGCTTAGAAAATAAAAAGGCACACATTTCTTGAAACGTAAAGCTTTTTTGAACTTGAATTTGAAAACTCACAATGTTCTAATTAATGAAAATTATTATTATAGTTCCTTGAATTCAACCAGGAAAACATTTTTAACAAGTAATCATTAGCCACAACTATATGTTTAGATTAGAACTGTTCATAACAATCAATTTCGTTTTGCCGACACATGAAGCAGAGAACATGCGACGGAAAACTTGCCAATTAAGCAGAGTATTGCTCAATCGCTAATTGAATAAGGAAGACGCTAAACTTGCGTGACACCAAACAAACAAAATAAATAAATAAATGAATAAGGAAGAAAACAGTTTCGTCTGGAATTTCACATTCAAACACGACAGGTTAGAGATTTGTCATGCTTTTACAGAAACACTTATATATATTATGAATCACTTTATTTGAGATCTAAATATCAGATGTTGTTCTCATTGAACTTTAACGTCATGAGGACCCAAGGGGGAAATCTGCTTAGTTAACGCAGCCCCTACTTGACGGACTTTTAGCAGATTTCTCTAGAGGGAAATCAGCTATTGAGGTTTTACTCATGACGTGATTTTCAAAATTTTAATTCAAATGTCCATCGATCCTACCTAGGAGAAGGCAAAAATGAGGTCCGTTCAACTGTCTGTATATATATATATATATATATATATATATATATATATATATATATATATATATATATATATATACATATCTAGCGGTCGCTATTTATGTGTGATCGTTACCAAACTCGCGATATAGTCTCGTTTTATGTCACAGGAAAGATCAAGTTCGTTAATGGCTGAAATCGGACCAGTGAGAGGGGGAGTTTAGAGGGGAGGATGTTCTAAAATTCGAAATATTTCCGTTACTATACGTCGGATCAAAAAATTGTATATAATCATTCTTATTGCAAATTAAATGCACTATAAATATTGTTATACACATGTATTCTCTATCTTGAATATTAACCGAGATATTTGCATTTTTATGAAATTGGGGCGGATAACGGATGAGTAAAACTTCACGTGGGAAATCTTCTTAGTTTACGCAGCCCCTGCGTGACGGACTTTTTCGTTCCGGTGTGAGGTGGGCAGACCTGTTAGTTTACATTTCTAACCTAACGCTTCCTGTCGGCAGGTTATTGAAATTGGCCGAAACATTTCTTATTCCCGTTTGTATTTATTCACGGTGGTGTTGTGTTATCTGTATGTATATATATATATATATATATATATATATATATATATATATATATATATATATATATATATATCTTTTTCTTAACTTCACGAGGGAAATCTGCTTATTTAACGCAGTCCCTGCTTGACGGAGTTTTTACTATCGGCTCTAGCTATTCCCTCGGTGGAAAAAGTAAGTTGTAATTCCATACTTCAGATACTGTGGTAGGAAGGGAACTTTCACGCGACAGCTGAAGAAGGATATGAGAGAGGCAATGAAAGCTTGTTCTCCGAGCTGAAGAATGACCATCAAAGACGAGGCCCCGCGAACATCATGAGGCGCCACCGGTGATGGTAGCTCATCGGAAGTCTGCCCCCAAACGAGGTATTAATAGTGCTCAAATATCCTCATGCATTCCGTCTTACGAACTATTGTCGGCCATGATTTTCAAGCAATGAACTATGAATGAACAAGGCTACAGACAACAAATGAAGAATTGTGTCACTCTATTTGGAAAAACTCGTGAAACTATATAATTAGGACATCAATTTACTAAATACTAAAATCAAACTCATAAATTTCCTAAAACATGAGCAGAGTATTTATTGATAGCGGATTAGGTCTTTTCTGGGCATTTCTAGACTTCTCGCAAGAATGAGGTTTATTCTATGACTTTGATACTCTAATAAATTCAACAACTTATTTTTATATTTAGATGTGTCGCAATTTTACCGATTCACACTTCTCATATAATAAAATTTAAAGTTGATATAGCTACTTTATAACAAAAGAAAAATATGTTAAAATATCTACAGTCGTAGGTCGCAAGGCACCATTACATTTTCTCCAGCGTATATTAATGATAGCAGATTCTAATTCTTTAAGTTAACTCTGGATTTGTGCTGGCTGGTGGAGGTCCATCGTCAACGGAAGGATCAAAAAGGTCAAACACCTCCACTCTTAATACTTCTTTATTACAGGCAAAGTACTTTCGGGGCGAACTGTCCCATCATCAGTGCTCTGTGACACAACATTGTACTTTCAAAAACATGTAATATTTATTCATATATATTACTTGTTTTTGAATGTACAATTTTGTGTCACATCGCAAGGATGTTGGGAGGGTTCGCCCCGAAAGTACTTTGCCAGTAATAAAGAAGTATTAAGAGTGGAGGTGTTTGACCTTTTTGATCCTTCCGTTGTCTTTAAGTTAAGGCTCTTTGACGACTTATTTGACCGCGACATGTTCTGCTTTTGAAAAGTTACGCTAATATTCCTTACAAATATCTGAGACTGGGCCACGATTGATTACAAAAAAAGTATATTGAACCGTGTGTTATCGCGGGATTGAACTGGTACACAGGCGTTGTGTTCAATGAGCAAAATGTTTGTTATTTAGGCTTCAAATGAAGTGATTCATAATATAACAGGTTATTTTAAATAGGACATGCGTAGGACTGGTGGTTTACAGACGGGCGAAAACTAAAGAATGCAAATATCTCGGTTAATAATCAACATAGTAACAAAACGTATGTAACAATATTTAATGAAAATTACATTTGCCATAAGATTGGCTATACTGAATTATTCGGTACGACGCATAATAACGGAGATATTAAGAATTTTTGAAATTCTCCCCTCTTAACTTGGAAATGGCTAGATTTCAGCCATTAACGAACTTGATCTTTAGTTTTACATAAAACGTTTGAATATTGAGTTTGGTAACGACCAAGTGGAAAAACGTACTTTTTTTATTACTATAAATAACTGTTACATTCATAGAAAATTACATTTGCAATAAGATTGATTCTATATAATTTTTCGATCAAACGTTTAATAACGAAGATATTTGGACTGTTCAAAATTCCCCTTCTAAAGCCCACCCCTCCCTCCTGCCCGAATTCAGCAGTTAATGAAGGAGATCTTTATTTTTAAGTAAAACGTTTAGACATCTAGTTTAGTAACGATCAAACAAAAATACGACCGCTAGAGCGTCAACAAATATATAAATAAATCTATATCTATATAATTTTGAACGGACCTCAATTTCGTCATCTCCTGGGTAGGATCGATGGAGATTTGATAATTTTTTTTGTAAATCACGTCATGTGTTCTACCTCAGTTGCTGATTTCCCTCAATCTGCTAACAGCTAATATCCATAATCAGAAGATGCTAGCTACTGACCACAATATATTGTTCATGCATATGCGTAAGTTGATATAACCGTACGTGAATTTAAGCTCAATTTTTATCTGCCAGAAGTGCATGACTTGAAAGCAGATCTATTAAATAAAACATTTTGACAACATGCATTTTTTTTTTATAAAAAACATGCTTTGCCAATTCGCATCATGGAGGATTCCATAAAACCGGTATAAAACATCTTACATATTATACCGATTGATCGATTATCAGGTACATCTTAAGGCTTCGGTTCTACAACCTCCACGAACGGAAAAAATAAAATGAACATATTTTATTTCAAATCTCTGATAGCAGTATCAATCGAAAATCAGAAAAATAAGGTAAAACTCAATTTAAATGTTGGAAAGAAAAATTCTATAATAAAGATGATTATCAAATGATAATTTACAAACAAGCTTGTATTTTTTTCATTAAAAATGACATCAAAACACAGCGATAAAATAAAATATTAATTTGTTTTTCGGCCATATTTTGCTAATTCGAATATTTTTATCGTTATACTGAGTCTCTGATTACAAAGAATTTCTCCTCTTTTGAGACTAATTATACAAGAAACTTTGCAATCGTTTATTCGATATAAATAAAACAGCGATTTATATGATAGTTTAAAGTAATACCTCATTCCTTATCTTTTCATTTATTCCCTTTGCTTGGGCTGATTTATATATATTTAATTTAGAATGCCAAGGATAGTAAAAGCCCTGGTCTTCATTTACGATCTGACCTATTGAAACCAGTAAGTAATTAAGATATTATCTAAGCAATCGTAGGCGTTCTTCTTATCTCGTTTTCAGATAAAATGTCAAAACAAGTTCAATTTCCCTTTCGCAATTTAAAAGCATTTTCAGTTGGGGCAATTAAAAGTGCCAACGTTTAGTTTTCATTTTATTTCTTAGTTTACTCACCTCCTACTTAAGTGTCAATATCTTTTTATTTTATAAAACAGAGACCTTGTACTAAGGCTTTTTGTTTAATATTTTTATTCGTTAATATTATATTTTTTTTTTACTTTTGTACGCTTTGTAATATAGTAATTTAAAAAGTAACATTCGTTGTTATTATTTAGACTGTTGTATGCAGCTTTTATGGATATATAGATATTCCGATGGTAAATTCTTTAGTGTTATCCTTTTGCATTTTAGTTTGGGAGATCAATTAACACAACGAGTTTTCTTGCAAATTAAGGACACGCTGTCCAGTTACTCCAGACAGTTAAAGGGTAAAAATAGTTATCGATTCTATTGACACCGCAGACAACATTAGAGCAGGGAAGGTACAAAGTTAATGGGTGAGACGGGCATTTAGCAATAAGGAGTTTAGAAAATGTTGAAAAATATTTAAACTATATCTTATATATAAAAATGAATGTTTGCATGTCTTTTATAGAATCGTAAACGGCTGTACCAAATTTTCTGAAACTAGGTATGTATAATACTGCTAACTCAGGCTAGGTTTCTGGCTATATTAGTATTCTCTGAGACGAACAGGAGTGGGGGTTATAAGGGAGGCCTGAAATTAAAAATAGCGATGTTTCGCCTCCAATTGGTTTTTCGGCAAATATGCACATAAACAAAGTTTTTTATTTTGTTATTTAGAGTAACTTTTTTAATGTACTCTTTTGTCGTATACCAAAGTATAAACGAGTTATATGCTAAAAACAATAGTGGGAGTCAACAATTTTATGTGGCACAAAAGACTCAACCGCATTAAACTAAATTCCACATGTGATTTGGTATTAACATCTCCCTGATTATAAGTTATATTAAAATTTTGAGGTATGAACAGGAGTGGGGGTGGTAAGGGAGGTCTGAAATTAAAAACAGCGATATTTCGTTTCCTATTGGTTTTTCGGCAATTATGCACATAACAAAAATTGTTTATTTTGTTATTTAAGGTAACTTTTGATATCTAGACTTTTTCCATATAACGAAGTACAAATGAGATATACACGAAAAACCATAGAAGGGGTCAACAAAAACACGAAAGACTAGATGGAAATCAAGGACACTCCATATTTTTGACTTAATGTTATATATAAAAAAATGATACATGCACAGGAAATGGGTAATATAAAAATATTGAGTATTTTGTAGAATTAAGTACATAACAAATACTTTTATTATTAGCATATCCCCAGCACACAGGACTCGGGCTTAAATCCTAAGCATTGAGACAGGAAAATGTAAAAATATTGTACAAAGTAGTACAAAAAAAATTTACTATCATCATACCGCCTCAAATGATTTCCCGGGCGAAGCCGGGTAACTTAGCTAGTATTTAATAAAAGAACCCATATTTCGTACAATAGTTGGAGGACATTAAGTAAAATTGTGCAACATTACACGGATTTACTCCATGAAATTAATAAATAACTTATTAAAGATAATACGGTATCCTGCTTTTTTTCCTGTTATCCAATGAAGAGTATCCCATAACGTGGGAATTTATTTAAATTTTGTGTGCTCCATCCTTTGGATACTACACACGTTTATAAGTACATTATAGTATTTCAATTGTCACATTTACATGTATTTGTGTTTGTTAGTTTAAATTTGTACAAGCAACTTTTTTTAAGTCCATGTCCTGATATAAATTGTATTTGTTTAGAATTGCTAAGTGTTATTTTTTGTCTCTGGTATATAGATTGTATGTAGTTATGTAATTATCGTCCTTTAGGAGTGTTTGTCCATCTTTTGTGCCATTTTTTATAAGATTTGTTTCTCAAAAGATGTTAATGGTCTGTTTAGTCAGTTTAGAGTATGTAATAGGTATCGTTTCGTCTCTCGAAGCTGTATTTGCAAGTAGGTCTGCTGTGTCATTTTCAAAATTTCCGGAGTGTCCTTTTATCCATGCTATTTGCCACTAATACATTTTTCTGTCTAGATAGTGTAATTAATCTTCCGATTTGTTCAGTCTGTTAGTTATGATTTTCGTTATTCTAAATGCGGTCTATGATCATTTTTCTGTCCGTATAGATTATACTAGTCACTGTGTCACTTGAAATGTGGTGAAGTGTTTTGAGTGAATTGCAAGGTTTTCTGCTTGATTTTTGTACATAGTGGTGATAGTCTGTATTGTCCTCTCTGTTTAATATTACCGTCTTTTAAAATTATGTACGCACAACCAACGTTTGTTGTTTTTACTTCCGTCAGTAGATTATACGGTATGTATTTAAAAACTACAACACCACTACTAAAGAATTATTTCAACACACAAAAACGCCTTGAATTGGAAAAATATATTCTCTTAGATACATAAGAAGATAGGCTTTTCAAATTGCTAGCAGGTTGACTATGAAAGAAATACATGTGTAAAATCAATATACAAAAGAAATAAAAAAAAGTATGATTTAGCAGTCACTGTGTTATTTACAGCCTGTAACTCAAGTGCATAATGTAGAAAGCAACACATAAACATAAAGTCAAACCACAAACACCATTATCATGTAGGTTTGAGAGTAGAAAAAAAAAAAAAAGTGTGAAGTAGGAGAAGAGGGGACAGTTAATCGCCTTTTGGTGTTTCGAGTTGCGCTATTTACATAGGACAGATGAAAATTCATAGCTTTAAGTTGCCCAAAATTGAAATTTATGAAACGGTCTACAGAAATTAATTAAGACACGTTGTAATTTTGTAGTCAAAATGAAAGAAAATAATATACAGCTTATAAATTTAATGATTCTTATGACGTTATTTTCAGAAGACATTTTAGTGTAATAGCAAGGTATAAATAGTTAAGGTTACGAGCTATTTTAGGATTCATAAATCTTGAAAACATTGTGTTGGCTGCAGCCCTGTTATCTAAGGGCTGGACGTGTGTTATTCTCTCGAAAAGAGTAGGAATTAAAATCCCCTGGAAATATACTAGGCCTATATATATATATATATATATATATATATATATATATATATATATATATATAAACAGTAGATTTATACCCTGACCATTTATTATTCAAGAATGTTTTTGAACCATAAGGTCAGGAAAATAATAATTCCTTATATAGTCCCTCATTTCATCCCCTATGCGTTTCGAGTGCCAATACACCTTCTCAAGCGGTTATTTCTATACAAATTAAAATAAATAAATTGTTAATTAGCTAAAGAATGGTAATGTATGAAACAATGTACCACACTTTTTTCTAAATTTGTATTGAAATAACCCCGCTAGAAGGGCCGGTGACACCACTGGAACGCGTCGGGGGATGAAATGAAGGACTTTATAAGAAATTATTATTTTCCTGACCTTATGGCTCAGAAGACATTCTTTTATCCATCCAATTTCGTTATAACTCAACAACTCACCGAATTTTGTGGAGTAATAGAATTTATTTTTATGGCCGTGTTTTATTAAATGGAGAGAGACACAGTTATGGGGAAAATATTTACACTTTAAGAATATTTATAAGCAAATTGTTAGAATCTAATTAACAATTTGTTGTGTATTATAGAAACAATAAATATTGTATTTCCCACTGACCTTATCTGCGTCGAGGACTCTGGGCCCCATTCTGAGAACAATCGCAAAATAATTACTATAATACTCTAAATGAATTTAATTTAAATGTTAATGGACTTACTATTATTACAGTCTTCATTAACAATTATAATTTAATTCAATTGCATGATATTAAAGCCTTATTAATAATAATTTCTTTTAATTCCAAACTTTTATAGTAAAAAATTATACCATTTTAATATTGGACAAAAATTATAATGTGTTTTTATTCATGTTGAGGGTGTGTGTGTATTTTGTATGAGTTTTGTTTATGCATTCGTGCCTGTTCGTCGTCCGTTATTTTATCAGGAATAATGTGCTAATGGGAATAACTTTGCTAATAATTAATTTGTACACATTAGACTCGTTTATTATATTGAAAATTTGGTTGAGTTACGAAATGAAGTAGCTTTTCTCAAGATTCCTTCTTAATAATGAAAAGGTGGTTAGGGCAGCCAATTGGTTTAAGGGGTTGGTCTTAGCACATTTCAGCAGATTTCCCCTTAAGGACTCTAGCGGTTGCAATTTTTTCTTGATCATTACCAAACTCGGTGTTTAAACGTTATAAGTAAAAATAAAGATCAACGGCTGAAATCGAACCAGTGGGAGGGGGATTTTCGAAAATTCATATCTCCGTTAATTAAAATTTTATTGAACCAATCTCATTGAAAATTAAATTTACTATTAATTTTGTTATATACATTTATTCTCTATAAACGCATGCACGTACTAGTCGTGTTTTTCGTAAAAAAATAGTTCGGCCGTTCGTCGGTAGTTTCCGTAACTGTTTGGCTCTCGTGAAATTTCTATATTGTAAAATTTCACGGGAAAAATCTGATTAGTTTACGCAGCCACTGCGTGACGGACTTTTGTAAAACGTGGGTTCTATTCCCACATGGACAATAAGACTTTTATTAGTGTCAAGCGCATTAATACAAAATCGGCAGTCCCACCCTTGCTAGAAAACCTTTTGATGACCCGTCCCTATTAGACTTTTTTAAATGGTCGTTGATAAGTACTATTTTTGAAGGCGTCGGAAACAAAACACTCAGAACAGTGTGATAAGAATCGGGAAATGCTGGCAAATGTAAATAAAAGCTAACTGAAGGAGGACTTTTCTTTTTTAAATATTTTTTTGATTTGACCGCAACAAGAATTTGAGCAATCACGACTACTTCCGTTCCTAATTTGGTACGAAATTGGAACCTTTAATATATTTATCACTATCTATTATTTGTTCAAAAATAAATTGATTGGCGATCGAGTGGCATAGTAATTTGAGATAAATTCAGTGTTAATTATATGCACGCTGGAGTAATCTCACTAAAGTATACCCAGCGTTATCTTACTAAAGTATAAACTTTGGCCACTATTTATTTTGTAATAATGTACTATCACCTTAATTTCCATACTTCTAAATTATTTATACGAGAAATGAATGTGGAAGACGAGGATTACGAGACTGTCTAGATGGGTTTATAAATGTTTCCAGGCATGCATGATACCCCTGGAAGTTGGCTCTCTAGTTTCTAACAACTACTCCGAGGGATGTAGGGAGTGGATGCCCATCAAAAATGAAGCGGGCTAAATATTAGAAGGGGCCTTCCTGAGCCGGCATTGGCCGAGAGCCGAGGGGTGGGGGGAGCAACGAAATGTTTTAATATCCTGACGTAATAATAGCACAGGTGATTGATAGAAGGGTTGGGGACGGGATAGTTTTCGCTATAAGGTAATAGACTAATTGAGGGATGAAGAAAAAAGTCCAGAAATAATACATGAAGAGAGGAAAACAAGGAGTTAAGGCAGCCTGTAATGACAGGTGTCGCTCTTCCAGCTCTGTAAATATTACCTTATCTTATTACCATACTTTTATATATTCTACTCTCTCTCTTTTCACCCTCTCTTTCAATTACTACTTTAGGTTCGTTATTGGCCAAAACTTTTCTGTAGCTGCCGTTTAATAAGTCACAAGTTTGCGTCACATGAGCCACGGAAGCTCTAGTTATAGGCTCCGAGCTGTGTGTCTTGGACTGAATCATTCCAAAGTTTCAGCAGAACATATATGTTCAATATATATGTGGCCAGGTTACATAATTTTCAACTTTCACATTAATGAACGACCTTTTTTTTTTTTTTTTTGTTTTGTTCCCACCTCTGCCCCCGCTGTACCTTTCCCCATACCAGCGGTCTCCATTTAATAAGAGATATAAAATTTTGAATACATAAATTGGGCCAGGTAACTTAGCCTAACTCACCGAGTACGGCTAAGCATTAAAGTGCAACATTTGGGAGACATAGTTTAAGTCCGAAAAGTCCTAGGGGAACCCGCAGCTGCAACTCCTTTGCCTCTGTTCAAAGAAGTGGCAGCAAGAGCCTAACTAACTAGCCTACATACCTATAGCCTAAATACTAGCCTAAACTCACATAAAACTATACATATTAAATTCAATTTTACTTGTCTTTCAACACCTCTTGGGCAAATGTCCTGAAGGCTGAAAATCTATCAGCGTCGTTTACAAACATTTCATAGCTCTCAGGAGGCCAGTTCACATACGAGAAAGCGCTCATTAGCCGAATACGCTTGGCGTTGAAACGTGGACATTGAAGGATCACGTGGTCAGCCGTATCCAACTCGCCACAGGGGCACAATGGGAATTAATGAACGACCATCTTTCTGTACATATTTCTCCCTACTTAAGTCAATATCGTTTTCTAGCTGATACAGCGCGATAAGCAACTTATGTTTGATAATCCTCTGATGAAGGAAACAGGTGGAAGACTATAAGTTTTGAGTTGGCAGGATTAATAAACATCCTCCATAAAATAAAAAATAACATGATCAACTTGAAGTTTCGACTCTCTCAATAATCTCTTACTTGAGCATCAGCCTTAAGATACAATGTATCTAGTTCAGTAAGTAAACATTTTGCCAAAATCAATAAACGAACGAACTCCAAACAGATTGTAATGAGGGGAAGACTAGAGTTACCACTTATTTTGCAATTCTACTAGGTTTAATAATAATTCAGAAGATATTAAGTACGTGACGAGATGACGTTTAGGATTTTAAAAGTCTCTTCGACTATGTAATGTCTGAGACAATGAATATGGATTTTTAAGGAAATCAAGAGATCCAATAACGTTGAAAAGAAATGATTCGTCGAGTCTAAATGCTGCTTAAACTTAAGAAAACCGAAGACGCAAAGAAGATAATAGATATCAATTCTGTTGACTACGATCTATGATAAGCGAAAGAAAGATGAGGGGTCAAGTATGACTTGGATGATGTTTTTTGTCAAAGAGAAGTCCACAATTGACTTAGCTATGCTAGAAGTTCAATAATAAAAGAATGGAATAGAGGCTAATATTAACTCACAGGATGTCTTGAGAAGTCAAACCCAAACGGAACCGAACGTAGTCAATGCAACGTTGGGCTATCGTACTTTGGAGTAAAATTAATGATATTTCTGCTCTGCATGATGCCAAATTGTAAGAATGCAACTTCTTTTCAACTTAATATCTTCCGATGATATTTAACGAAGTGATTTAACACACAAGTTGATATGGAAATATTACACTTTTTTTTTGTATGGCCACATAATTCTAAGTGGTTTATAAAGTTTAAATTATTCACTAGCGTCTATTTTTCTTCCCCTTTTTTCTAGTCAGGGTGGGAATAAGGATTTTATTTAATGAATTTCGTCATTAAATAAATTCTTATTGCCCAGGCGGGAATTGAACTCGCCACTAGGTTTACCATTTGAGATAAAAGTCAACTGTTTAACTCACATGGCTAACACGTCCCATTAGCCTTAGTTGCAAAAAGTGAACGGTAACCATATAAGTTGTTTATAGAACTGAAACTGCAGTCTGGTCTTGTAATGTGACCATGTTGGACATCCTTAAAAAAAATAAAAAAAAATAGATAATTATCAGCATTTCACTAGACAGCTTTAGCTACTGTTTATAGCCAACCCAATGATTTTGTGTGTACCATTTTAAAATACGAGTTTCTTAATTTGAAATACGCGAGAGGTTTAAGTGGATTTTTGGAGAATACAGAATTTTTAGGAGTAAAAATATTGTTTTACTTAAAACTTACTGTCATTGTTTTCTTTTTTATGAATATACTTGAAAAGTTATCCAGTTAGTCCAAAATGTTCAAAACGGCAAAATGTTTAACAATTGGGAACATAGACCTCATGAAGACAAGAAAGTAAATGACTGTATACCCTTCCCTGTTTTTCAATCTGTATGAACCAGGAGTGTGCATTTTTTCTGGATTGTATCTATCGAGCTAATCTGCTCAATTAAATCATTACTTTTTTAACTTGTGTGGATGTTTCTGTCACCTCGTTTTGTGTATTGAGGTGTTTATTGAGCTAAATTATGAAAGGACTTCCAAAGGGGTAGAGCGGCGTGAGAGAGCTGGGGACGACTTTCTATCATTACCATTGTTATTTGTGGAGTCGAAAATGAGTGGTCATAAGTGACAACCATGGTGCCCCCTCCCTCGTCACGAGCACCCCTGATGATCGGTGAGCAGCGCATGATTTCTCTTTCGGGGGTGTTTCGCCCCGCCGCCTTGAGGGAATGGGGAGCGGAAAGGGAGTTTAGGCTAGATAGAGGCGCGATAGGGCGGCGCGGGACTTCACACGACTCGCTACGTGTTAGATACAGTAGCTCGATAGGAAGTCATTACCGAAGCTCAGAGCTAGCACATCGAGAGCCAAGATAGCATCTGCTATTTCACCTTCGCCATGGTGGTCTCTTCCCCGTACAAGCACTCCGCCACTTTTTCAATTGACGTACAGCGGCAGAATAAGAGATAGAGAGCGAGCGAGAGAGAGAGAGAGAAGAAGCCCGTTTCAATCAAAACCTATTACGAGCCGACATGCAACGGTACCATCCACATACTTGGCATCCGGGGGTAATTGAAGTCACGGAAGATGGGAGCGCTAAGCAGGCTGCATTATTTTATTGAGTGTGTATTGTACTTCTGTCTGTCGGGGGCCACTTCTCCCTTAGGTTGAGGGAAAGATGAGGGTGTCAGACGACAAACCACCTATTTTATAGAACAAGGCTCTCATGTTATAACTCGAATCAGCTCTAGCTCGAATCTCATTGCGTGTTTCCAGGCTGTAGCAGAGTAAAACTAAAATATTTGGGCCATTTAAGTGATTTACGTCAAAGACAATATCAAACTAATTAGACAGATTTGTTCCTGACAATAAATTTGTCTTCTTCATAAATGTAATTCATTCAACAAATAAAAACAATTAATAAGGAGCTGACATTACCAAGTTTTTATTCGTAAATCCAGGAGCAAAATAACTAAGTATATCATAGACACAGACACTTGTTAAAACTTATATTAGTAGTCCATTCTTTTTATATCAATAACGACGTGAATAAATATTCAGTGCCTTTTAGCCGTAGTAGTATAAAGTGTATGTTAATAAGTAGCTTTTCTTTACTAACAATGCAAGAAGTGTTTATAATCCTTCCTCCAATTGAAGGTTAAAGTAAACACAATAATATAATTTTGTAAGTGCTGGAACAAGTTGTTTCGTAAGGCCAAGAAAATCTTAAAACCAAAAGTTAAAAGTCTGTCTAATGACAATTTATTTCAATAGTTATAGGGGGGGGGGGGAGTTGCGTTAATAAGTCATTTAATACAAACGAAATCAGAAATTTTTAGTTTTGTATTGAAGAAGAGTAATATTTATTGGAATCGTGTAAACATTGTATAAGAATCACTAATATTACAAAAGGGTTAAAAGTACGTGGATGTACAGAATAATTAATATAATAATTAATTCTGGTAAATACTGTTATTTTAAAGAATGAGCCTTAGCAGAGCAAGGAGATTTACAACACCTACAATAAGAATTTGAAAATTTGAAATCTAAAGCATTTAGAGTGCCTTATGCAATTATAAATAAAAAGTAGAGGATATATAGTTGACATAAATAAAGTAATATGTACAATAACCAACTCGAAGGACTCATAAAAAACTAATGAACGTAGATCTCCACTAACGACGTCGTAAGACATAAATAATCAACAACGAACACATTTAGGATTTGTAAAGGATATAGCAATATTACTTTAAAAATCATAGATGATAATTGTATGGCATTTAATTTAATAAATGGCTAAGAAGAAGTGAATAAATGAAATTAGTTAACTGAGACAATGCAATTGTGTAACCTACGCGAAGATATATACATTGATGTTATAATGAGGAAAAAATAAAGTATAAATATTTAAAAATTGGAGATGGAAAACTGAAAAGCAAGGAGTGAAGGAAGAGTAATTCTGAGAAATTGTAGAAATGGTTGGAGAAATGCAGTGGTTTTAATGTAAGAAGAGTTGTAACTAGCTACCATTCTGTATGACGTCCAAGTGTAGTTTTCTTGATATTTATTGGTTTAGTTAGAGTGTGGAGTTTTGGTGTTATTTTCAGTTTTATTTTTACTGTAGGGTTCTTCTGTAGTGTAGGATTCTTGAGTTAGGATTCGTTACAGCATGTGAATGGTAAGTTCTTCCTAAAATATATATATTTCTACCTGTTTAGCAGTCTTTCTCAAATTAATAAAATCTGCTTGTGAGTGGCAGTTTACACAGTAATATTCAAATTGTAGGAGCTACCACGAGTAACTTACAATATAAGCCATATGTAGTAACTACATTTCATCCCTCTGAAAATTGTATTTGTTGCACTAGAGAGTGCGTTGTGGAAGTTTTGCCTGGGCCTACGAAATAATTACAAAAAGTCAGAATGAGGTCTCGTTGAAAACGCAAATTCAGCTGTAAAAGGTAAGTAAAGGCATATTTCGGGGAAACAGTTCTGAAACTTCTGACAGATATTGAGAATCCTAGTGTATACGTATTCAAAGATAAAAATAAATAAAGTCCAATTCAGAAGGTCTCTCTGTTTTATTTTTAGAGCGATATCTCTGGAAAATACTAATCTTTCTACTTAATTATTTCCTGCGATTCAATTAAAAATGCCTGAAACCTTGAAGGTTAATACTAGTTTCTAAAATATGTTTCTATTGACATTAACTTAAGCCAGAGTGGAGCTAAATACTTTAATTAGCATACGGGATTAAAATCAAAGAAACAACTTTTACCAAGATAATTAAATACGAAGATTTAGTGACTGCACTCGGTGAAATCGAGTTTGTTCGAGACTAATTGTTTTATTATTTAAATAAAGATTACTTTTATTATTTTAATATTCAGACCGCTACAAATATTCTATGACTGCTGGTCTTTAATTTTTAATAAGGTTAATCTTGTGAGTTAAGACGTGTTCGTTAATCACACCCGGGTAATAGGAGTTTATGGTGACGTACTTATTAAATAAAATCTTTAGCCAAACGATAATAAGATAAGGCTGGTAGCCTTTAGGTAATACTTCCCGATTAGCCACATATTCATAAAGTGGACGTAAATAATTACAAAAAGTCCGTCACGCAGGGGCTGCGTTAACTAAGCAGATTTCCCACGTGCGCAACGTATTTGAATTTATCTCAAAAATTAAAAGTTCAATGAGAATAATATTTAGTATTTAAGCTTCAAATAATATGCTTCATAACATAATAGAATATTGATAATATGAGATGAGTAGGAGTGGCTTTACTGAAGACCGAAAACTAAAAAATGCAAATATCTCAGTTAATAATCAAGATAGTGAAAAAATGTACATAGCATCATTTATAGAACATTAAATTTGCAATAAGATTGGTTTTATACAATTTTTCGATCCGACGCATAATAACGGAGATATTAAGGATTTTCGAAATTCTCCCCTTCTAAACCCCTCCTCCCTCTGGTCCGATTTCAGCCGTTGATCTTTCATTTTGTATGAAACGATTATATAACAAGTTTGGTAACATACGACTAAAATTGCGACCGCTAGAGCGGTAACAGACAAATATATATACAGTTTTGAACGGGCCTCATTTTCGTCATCTCCTGTTTAGGATCGATGGACATTTGAGGAAACATTTCGAAAACCGCGTCATGAGTACGCCCTCAATAGCTGATTTACCTTAGGGAAAATCTGCTAAAATGTATGAGTAGTTTCTACTATTACAATAACATGTTCTGAAGAGCCTTTGTTGAAATGAACTATTTGATTCATTAGTTCTGCCTATGGAGGGAATCTATGGTCTGTGAATCCATAAAAGTACAAACTGCATCTGTATTCATGTCTGAATCAGCGCAGCCTCCCCCTCTCCCTTTTTATTCCCATTTCTTGCTAAACAAACCGAGGGCAATTCTGCTCCCGAATCAATCGTAGCCCATTACGCCCGTGGCATTCTACCGACATTAAAAACGGCTCATGATAATGGGCGCATGTGCGCGAGGGATGGAAAGGGGTTTGCTCTGCGACTCTTGTTTCCGAGCTCTCGGAGGCATATATCACCCAAAGGGGAGGTTATACAATGGGAAAGAAGCGAAACAATATATACAGGGAAAAAATGGGGATAGGATATAACACAATGGAGCATCGTTTTACAAGATATATTGCCGGCAGGGGTTGCCTCCTCTGATGACGCTACCACTAACCATAATTGTCATTTTTCAATTTATAAAAAAAATAAAATAATATCCATTAAACATTTATGAAGTCATGCATTTTATTATATAAATATTTAAAAAAAGTTGCATACCATATTGAAATACAGCTATTAAAAGAGAGGCCAGAAACTCATAACGATTATATTGGAATTTATATATATATAGACTTAATAGATGATAAATTAAATATCATCATTTATTTTTACTATTACTTTTTAACCTAATTTTCGTCATAAAATATTTTTAATTTGGCTTATGTTATTTTAGTGCTTAAATAATAAATAAGACATTATTAATTTATTATATTTTAATTATAACTAAGTTTTTAAATATATGTGTGATTGTTGTAAATTATAATGTTATTAACTGTTTCGTTATAAGACCAATTATTTAATAAAAATTTAAAAACTAATTTTAGACTCCTTATTTATGGTGTTTTATTGTTTGTAGCTCTGAGGATGGGAATTTAATTCCCGAAAGCGCTAAGCGTTTTTAAGAAATAAATTGTGAGGAGCCATAAAAAAGTGTTTCTGATTAACCTGATTCATCACCCTCACCACCAGCTAAAAATAAATATGTACTTAATAGATACTTTGTGATAAATTAAATATCAAAAATGGACTCACTAAATAAAATCCTTAGTCCCACCCAGGCTAGAAAAGGGTGGTGTCCTGTAAATAACCCGTCCCAAATAAATAACCCAGTACTAAATAGTGGGCGATAATAAATAAATAAAATAAATTAAAAATATTTTATGACGAAAATTAGGTTAAAAAGTACTAGTAAAAATAAATTATGATATTTAATTTATCAACTATTAAGTCTACATGTACAAATCCCAATATAACCGTTCTACGTTTGTTGCCTCCCTTTTAATAGCTGTATTTCAATATGGTGTGTAACCTTTATGTCCATGTATGAGTGTCGGTTGTTCTATACTATATTTATAAAGCAATAACGCAGAAATGATCAAGCTGTTGAAGCTAAAATTTTCATATTTATTCATGTTTTATAGCAAGGGTCTCCGATAAAAAAAACATTTTTCCGGTGCAAACTTTATTGAAACTACCCTACATGTTTCGTGGCTTACTTGGCACCTCTTCAGGATCCATTTCTGAAGTGCTCGTTTCCCTCTTACATTCGTTATGACTGTTCTCACTGAGGAGGTGGTTAATACTGAAGTTTCCGAAGTAGGTTAGGTTAACCGGAAAAAATGTTTTTTATTGGTGATCCTTGCCATAAAACATGAAGAATACCTATATACAAAATATTAGGTCCAGAACAATAATAACACAATTTTCATTGCCATTTGCAATACTATAACAGAAAATGTTAATGTAGGGTATATTTTGGTGGTTCATTGTTTGATGTTGCTTATTTTGGTCTACACTAAGTTATCAAAAACTTAGCTTTAGTTCCAATTATTTCGAGGGGAAAACCACATTTTATGCGGATGTTAACGCTATTTTAGCATGACATTAATGTTACATTATACAATATTTGATTAAACAATCAGCTGGTAGAACGTATTTCTGTAATTATAAATTTTCGCTTTTCTCTGCTTTTTCCATCTTCCTCTCTCCCTGTATTATTGCTCTAATAAATAACCACACGAAGTAAGCGAATCCCTAAATACAATGTGTACTCTATCCTTTTACCACTGCGGTTTTGCTATATACACTGATGATTTATTTATACAGAATATATTTTTTTGCCTTAACGAACTCCAATAAAAAAAGTTTTTATTTTTGAATAAACCGCTGAATTACGAGTTTGGTGAGGATTAACAACGGCTCCTAAAGCGTTGTCAGAGACAACCACGCCAAATTATATATATATAATTTTAAATGAACTCATTTACTTCATGTCTCTTCGCAGTAGGCCATGTGATGAAACATTTCGGAAGTCTCATCATGAGTACATCATGAATAGCTTAAGGGAAGTCTGCTAAAAGCTGAGTAGAGGGTGAGGGGTGGTAGGAAGTGAGGGTGGGACAGCTCAGGTATAGCTGAATAGTAAGGGATGCTCTTCTAGGGTGTGAATGGACAGGTATCTATAATTACCAGGTGTCTCCTTCCTTCCACCCCCACTAACTCTCTCTCTCTCTCTCTCTCTCTCTCTCACTCACACACACACACACACACCTCCTCTCCTCCTTTCTTAGATCATAATGTATCAAAAGAAACAACGATTAAAAAGAAATCTATGGTAACAGGGATAATGTTTCAAAAAGGACAATAAAGGTGTAATAACTAAAAAAATAAAAATATGTACACTGGTATTCAATTCATTTTAGCTTTAATTACTTAAAATATAATAATATAATTATCACATGATAATATTATATATAATATCATTATCACATGATAATATGATATATAATATCATTATCACATGATAATATGATATATAATATCATTATCACATGATAATATGAAATATAATATCATTATCACATGATAATATGATATATAATATAATTATCACATGATAATATTATATATAATATCATTATCACATGATAAAATTTAATAATGCCACAAAGCATATGTGGGAGGGATACGTTACCTGAAAAATACGGGGGCATAATAGTACCAAATATCGCAATATTTTTATTCAAGTACCTTTTTTTTCAATTGCCTTTGGAAAGCTAAATAATATCTGATGTATAATCTTCAGACACCTTCCATGGGGTAAAACACCACCAACAAAGCGCTATTGGTCATTCTTTTTCTTCGCACTCAATTCTTCTATTCACCTCTTCTCTCTCTCTCTCTCTCTCTCTCTCTCTCTCTCTCTCTCTCTCTCTCTCTCTCTCACACACACACTCTCTCTCTCTCTCTCTCTCTCTCTCTCTCTCTCTCTCTCTCTCTCTCACACACACACACACACACTCTCTCGCTCTCCCTTTCACCTCTGTTTCTCACTCTCCTTTCTTCTCTCTCTCTCTCTCTCTCTCTCTCTCTCTCTCTCTCTCTCTCTCTCTCTCTCTCTCTCTCTCTCTCTCTCTCTCTCTCTCTCTCTCTCTCTCTCTCTCTCTCTCTCTTTCACCCCCACTCTCTCTCTCTCTCTCTCTCTTTTTTCCATTGCATTCACGGCACAAGAAATTCCAGTGCGGTTAGATAATATTTGCCGTTCTTCATCGAGGAAAGCTTTCACAGAGATTCGAAATTATTAATCCATTCATTAAAAAATGTATTATATGGTGCATTTCGAGGAAAACTCCCTGAGAAAATGGGACAGAGCGATTAGGTGTAATTGAATATAAGGGTTGAGGGAGGAGGTTCCCTCGGGAGAGGAGGGGGAGTTTACTGCAGGGAGGACACAAGGAATGTTAATCGGGAAGGGAGGGAGGCTCGCTGGTAGTAAAGGTGTCTCTTAACGACTCGGGGCCGGGACACAAATAATTTGTAGGAGTGTTGTCCTGGAGTGGTACCGCTGGGAATCGGCGACCCTTCGATTCAATCCTCTCGCCCAGAATAATTACCTACTCCAGATATACCGCTCTCCAGGGCGGGGAGTCTATCAAAGGAAGGCAGCGCCTCTTTTTATATATATATCTTAGACGACCGTCCGGAGAAGAGAAAGATTTACAATTGAAAAAATTTTATGTTTTCACATTTCACGAAAATCATCCGTTTTGACCCTTCCAAAACCCATTTTGAGTAGTTCCAACTTGACGACGTTCTATCTATCTCGAATAACTCAAAATCGACAAGCCTCTTATGTGTGAAATTTCATACTGGCAATTATCTTGATTTCTAGATGTGAAATTAATAAAAGAGTAATGCCTAGATGAAAAATTAACTCGATTAAAAATTTTATATTTGCCTGATTAGATGAACCAATAGATGCTCCAGGGTAATATTTTTTTAAAAAATGAATAACCCTTGTAAGTTAGAAGTTCGTTGAAATAACCCTTTGTAGCGGAGAAGTTAGTTTTAACAGCCCCTGTAGATTAGTAGTTAGTTTTAATATCCCCTGTAGATTAGTAGTTAGTTTAAATAACCCTTGTAGGGTTAGAGGTTAGTTCAAACACTCTTGTAGGTTGGAAGTTAGTTTTAATAGCCCCTGTAGGTTAGTAGTTAGTTTAAATAACCCTTGTAGGGTTAGAGGTTAGTTCAAACACCCTTGTAGGTTGGAAGTTAGTTTTAATAGCCCTTATAGGTTAGGAATTAGTTTAAATAAACCTTATGGTTAGAAGTTAGTTTAAATAACCCTTGTAGGTTTGGAGTTAGTTTAAATAACCCTTGCAGGGTAGAGTTTAGTTCAAACACCCTTGTAGGTTGGAAGTTAGTTTTAATAGCCCTTGTAGGTTAGGAGTTAGTTTAAATAACCCTTGTAGAGTAGAGGTTAGTTTAAACACCCTTTTAGATTAGAAGTTAGTTTAAATAGCCCTTGTGGGTTCGGAGTTAGTTTAAATAACCCTTGCAGGGTAGAAGTTAGTTTAAACACCCTTGGAGATTAGAAGTTAGTTTAAATAACCCTTGTAGGTAAGAAGAGAGGCTTTTTAATAATCAAAAATCATTTAATGTTTGGGCTACTTACAACATACAATTGTAAGCAGTAAAAAAGCTTATAAAGCAGCTTATATGGCAGGTGCCGAATTATGTTTATGTAGCTAATGTTATGAGCACATGGCTAAGTAGCAAAGCCCATAAAATCTGGGATTCAATGTGGAAGGAAGTAGCCCTCACAAACAAATTACGAAATATAAAAGATTCTCCAGGGACAAGGAGTAGAGCCTTCTGGATGCGTATAGGCCACACAAATCTTACACACTTAATAACTAAAGATCCAACAAGAAATGCGAAACACAATGTTCAATTCACAATGTGCAATGTTAGAATTTGAATCATAAAATTGGCTTTACTAAACGCTGCACAAGCAGTTGATACAGTAGAATCATTTCGCTATTAAAAAAGCTATCTCTATGAAATAAAATTTAGGTATTGTATAATAGGATATAAGAATATTTAGTTATGTAGCAGAACACTAAATTTTACATTTGCTAAATAGCATAATAACCATAGTGCTGATTGTCCAAACAACCATTTGATTCATTTGTGTCATATTAGTCATAAACTCTGCGACTAACGTGTTGTCAAGGTAAGTCTTGAAGAGAAACGAGGTTGAAATTTCCCCAAACTTCGCAAAGACGTGCAAAAACGATAGCCGAGTTAAATGACCCGTGGAGCAGTCGATTGTATGACACTTTTTCTTTTTTCTTCTTACGATCAAACGATCAGAAAGCTAAATATATTCGGGGGTGGTCCCGATGGGAAGGCGCACGACCCGCTGTGGAAATGGCTGTTTAACGGTCTAAGTAGCTTTGTTTCAGTAGGCCAGTCAGTGGTTTCCCAAGGCGTTGGTAGTTAGCGCATTTTCAACGCTGGTCAGCTATCGACAGCGTTGCATATCTACCGGCTCTTCTTGAGTAATAGGGCCAAGTACAGGCTATTAGTTCAGATCACCGTCTTTTGGCATGTAACGCTCAACTACTCAACTATTTATATATGGAGATCACATCAAAGGTGATTTGCCCTTTCAAAAATTGTAGTTAAATTACAAATGTAAAATAGATAACAACAAGTAACTATAACAATATCAGAAAAAAATGACAAATAATAAAAGTAAAATATTTTTTTAATTATTATTTATTAACGTCCACCTTCTGTAACTAAGGCTAATTGGGAAAAAAGTGAAATAGATAGACATTCTATAAGTAAACTTTTTTTTTATTTTTATTTTTAAAAAGTGTAGTCGGTGGATGATCAATGGGAAATAATGCAACGCAAACTTTCAACTAAGAATTTATTTTTTCAGTTAAAGTTCCAGTTATTCCTAATCTATCTTCCTAAACTTAGAGTCGTATGATTCTCACCTGGCAATGGGAATGCATTTAGTGAAAAACTCATTAAATTAAAACCTCATTTTACAATGTATTTTAGTTTTTAATCACATAAAGCACTAAACCTTTTAGGTTTTGAATTTTGTTATTCCCATTGTAGGCTTTCTTCATACGCTAAAACTATTCAGATTGAGGCTTTAATTAAGGATAAACACCGAAAGACCTGTATTATTTGTTGTATACATCCAAGTACGTCTGCACCTTATGGAAAATAAATTACAATAATCTTTAAAGGGCTATGGTTAGTCTTGCGAATTAAGCCATTTTACTTAAACCTAGAGTTCGATCCACAAGCAGGCAATAGGGCTTAATTTAGCGACGAACACATTAAATAAAATCCTTAGCTCAACCCTGATTAGAAGAGGGTGGTAACCTGTAGATTATCCGTCCCAATTGGCCTTAGTTGTGACACAAAGAGGACGTTAATAAATAACATTTAAGACAATAATAAATCCGGTAAGATCAGTCATAAGAATTTCCAAACTCAAAGGTTGAGAATAAAAAGATTAACTTGGAGGGCACTTCTATAGGTTTCAAACTCTGTGAATATTTTTCTTACTGGACTATTTTTCCCACTATCGAAACCTTGCCATCTTCAAAGACTAATATATAAGACTTGGTTTAACACAGAAAACCATAAATTCTGCATTATGAATAAAATTATTTTTTAATACAAATGCAATAAACTTTGAGCTCTTTTAATTTGAATCTTTTTTATTATTATGACAACATTTCGCTTGTACGGATCTTTGACTTAATGTTTAGTCCACGAATGTATTACAGACATTATGATAGACTAGAATGTTTTAAATGATTAATTATATTAATCTGTAGAGATTTAGTGTTTATCAGCATTATCTGCTATTTTTGTAAAACGAATTAACAATTCTATTTTTTGTTTTCCTACGACGAACGTTTTTTTTTTTGGACATTCGGAATTTCACACGAAAGGAAACAATGCTTTATTTCTGTGAGATCAAGGAAAGTCTTGAAATATTCTGAATACACGGCTGCATCAATGTATGCTCTGAAGCGTTACACACTAATGGTTCAATCATAGTAGTCTATCAAGATCTTCTTACTGGGGAAAAGAAAGAGAAGGGGAGAGGATCAGCTGTAATATTTAGCTCTCCTTTTATTTACAATAGATAGGCTCTATTGAATGGCGGGGGTTAGAGGAGGGGGTGGAAACTGGGAGAGGAGAAAAAAGAAAAAGAAAGAATTGTCACTAATTTTATTTAAGACCGAGAGAGAAAGGGAGGGAGAGAGAGAGAGAGAGAGAGAGACCGGAGGTTGCACGTGTATACATTTTTTGCGGGTGCCGACAGTGGCGTGAATGGCCGGCCAGGTAGGTTTCAGCTTTGTTCGGGCTCCCCCGCTCCTCATAATTACCCCGGGAGGCCAACTGTCTCCTCAATAGGTCATTCGATTCCAGCTGATAGATGGCCCTAGCTGTTTTGTTAATTTCCAGGGATTCTTCCGTTGTATAGGAGGGAATGGTTGTGGAGATTCGTCACGGCTACCGGAGAGGGTGACAACGACAAACTATGAACTATGAAATGGAAGGCTTCAGCCGACCGTCTAAAGCACACAAACTAAGCAGACAAAATTGTATATTTATTCATGTTATAAAAGCCGAATTCAAAATAATAGTTTAAAAAAGAAATCCCCTCAAACAATTAATATCAATTTCCACGAAAGAAACCTTCCACTGAAGCGAAACGAGGTTATGGTTCCATGTGTACAAGTACATATCTAACAATGTATGGTATAATTATTGTTTTATGATAAATTTTCCGGCAATATCTTCGCTTCTTCAAAAGCTCAGTAACCACACAGGGTTTATCAGTATACATGTTATAAAAGTGAGTGTTAACTTAGCAGATTTCCGACGTGCCTTCACATATTTGCATTTATCTCAAAACGTAAAAGCTCAATGGCAGAAATATTTGGTATTTAGGCTTCAAATAACGTGCTTCATAATATAACAGCTTATGTTAATATGACATGAGCAGGAGTGGGAGTTTACCGAGGGCCGAAAACTAAAAAATGCAAATATTTCGGTTAATAATCAAGATAATGAAAAAATGTACAGAATAAAATTTATAGAACATTACATTTGCAATAAGATTGGTTCTATACAATTTTTCGATCCAACGGATAATAACGGAGTTATTAAGAATTTTCGAAATTTCCCCCCTCTTAACCCTCCCCTCACCTTGTTCCAATTTCAGCCAATAACGAGCTTGATCTTTCTTTTAATATAAAACCATTATATATCAAGTTTTGTAACGGTAAGCCAAAAATTGCGACCGCTAGAACGGTAACAGACAAATATTATAAAGATATAGATAGATATTCAATTTTGAACGGGCCTCAATTTCGTCATCTACTGGGTAGGACCAATGGACATTTGAAGAAAAAAATCGAAAATCGCGTCATGAGTACTACCTCAATAGCCGATTTCCCTTAAGGGAAATCTGCTAAAAAGTCCGTCTTCCAAAGGCTGCGTAAACTAAGCAGATAACCCTCGTAAACTATTGCAATAGATAAATCTACATACATAACACCGATATCTCGGTTAATATTAAACAAGGTACATAGCAACATTAAGAGAACATTACATTTACAATAAGATTGGTTCTATACATAACAGCTTATTGTTAATATGACATGAGTTGGAGCAAAGAATACAAATTTCTCGTCAATAATCAAGATAACGAAAAAAACGTCACGCAGGGGCTGCGTAAACTAAGCAGATTTCCCACGTGAAGATATACAATAGAAGAATCTCCATACGAGAGCCGAACAGTTACGGCAAAGGGCCGAACAAGCTTTTGGCGGGAAATTCAAAATTCGTTATCGGCCCAAATTTAATAAAAATGTATATCTCGGTTAATATTCAAGATAGAGAATACATGTATAGAACAATATTTATAGTAAATTTAATTTGCAATAAGATTGTTTCTGTACAATTTTTCGATGCGACGTATTGTAACGGAGATATTTCGAATTTTTGAAAATCCTCCCCTCTAAACCCCCTCCCACTGTCCGATTTCAGCCGTTAACGAACTTGATCTTTCTTTTTACATAAAACAACTAAATATCGAGTTTGGTAACGATCAAACAATAATTGCGACCGCTAGAGTGGTAACAGAAAAATATATAGTTAGATAGATCTATCTATCTATCTAGATATATATATATATATATATATATATATATATATATATATATCTATATATATATACAGTTTTGAACAGACCTCATTTTCGTCATCTACTAGGTAGGATCGATGGACATTTGAAGAAAAATTTCGAAAATTCCGTCATCAGTACAACCTCAATAGCTGATTTCCCTGAAGGGAAATCTGCTAAAAACGTACATTATTTATGGAACATTACATTTGCAATAAGATTGACCCAATACAAATTTTCGATCCGACGCATAATAACGGAGATATTTCGAATTTTCAAAGTTCACCCTTATAAACCACCCCCCCCCTACTACTTGTTCGATTTTAGCCATTAACGAACTTGATCCATTGTATAAAGTCTTTAAATATCGAGTTCCATATCGATCACACAAAAATTTCGACTTCTAGAGACTTTAACAGATTATATATGCTAATAAAAATTACTGCTCAACTTGAATGCTAGCCCAATTCGCTCGTGACAGCAGATGGAATAAAAAAACCTTGGAATCGCAAAACGTATCACATTTGAATGATTTGTGCATTACGCGAATACGCTTCTGAACACCATTTTCAACAATATTTCATTTTCCTAGTTTCTCATCTAAGCTAACTTCTGAAGTTTTGCCTTCCAAACATCATATCGCTGTCATTGGTTGAATTCTTTTCAGAACTCAAGCCATACAAAAAAATGTTCTCGACGTAATAAATTGGTCTGAGAGTAAATGTAAATGGGTTTATCCTTGACAGCCATGACCCATGGTTGCGGTTTAACAAAGGCAACATTAGCCTTCGAAATAACTCTACAACTTATATAATGGAACAAAATGGCTGATTGCGTGTTAAGCCCCTATTAGAATCTAATTAGATCACTGCATATTGAGCACCGTAATGTGAACAATAAATCGCCTGAATTAAAACAATTTCCATCTAATCAACGTGTCATGCTTGGTTTGCCGATTTTCTCATTGCATGCTTCGAAATATAATATAATCGCTTTAAAGGAGTGTACCTCAATTTAATTATTAACCCTTTAGTTTTATAATCTCTAAATTAGAAAGGTAAAATACTTTGTACTACATAGAACGGAAAAGTAATGAAAAAAAAAATGATTTAGTTAATCGTATTAAGACTAAAAATTAAAACAAAAAATGTAAAATTCTATTAATAGAAGCCAGGCAATAGCGACGTAAAACCGAATACAATACACTAAACCAATGGATACAATATATATATATACCAACAAACGAAAAGAACAATATATGATAGCAACAAAAGAACAATTGAGGCTATGTAAATATTCAACCAATTCTTTAATAAAAAAAATAACCCTAAAAGAATTAAGGAAAAAAAAATATACAATATTAATTAAAACAAACTTTATCTCACATGGTAAACCTAGAGTGGCGAGTTCGATTCTCGCCTGGGCAAAGGAAATTATTTAGTGACGAAATTCATTAAATAACGTCCTAAAATCCCACCCTGGCTAGAAAAGGGTGGCAACCTGTAGATAACCCGTCCCGATTAGCCTAAGTTGCAAAAAGTGGACGTTAATAAATAAATAATAATAATAATAAAACAAATTAATTCATTTCAAAATTGTATAAAGAACTGGACAACGTCCAGCTCCCACCCTCTCTCTCTCTTCTCCCGTTTAATCTGGTTTTGATTGATTATATGTATGTTATAACAGACTCAGTATTTGTAAGAAAAATAACAGGGTCATTTTTAAAATGTGTTAGATTAAATTATTTATTAACGCCCAATTTTCGCTCCTAAGGCTAATAGGGAAAAGTTACCTACAGGTTACTACCCTTTTCTAGCCAGGGTGGGGCAAACGATTTCATTTTATTTAATTCTTGATTTGATTTTTTCAACAAATAAATTCTCATTGCCCATGCCAGAATCAAACTCACCAAATCGCTTACCATGCGAGATTAAGGCCAAGGCTTTTACTCACATGGCTAATCTGAGCCCTAAATATATATTAATAAAAATGTTATATGCATTTTGAATCAGCCAATAATGAGGCTGGAGTAGAATTAATTGCTTAAGTGGGATTGAAAAATACCAATCATGCTTGCACCATGAATTAAGGATTTATTTTTAACAATTAAGGAAAAAAAAAACGTAATGCAAGACTAATTCAATGCACAATTTCAGATACAAAATTGAATGAAGTCATTTTAACTTCAGTTCGTAAAAAGGCATTATTCACAAGTAGACATAATCTATTACAATCGTTGACTTTCCGTTCACCAAACTTGAATCTACGATGTATCCTTGAGCCATCAATAATCTTTTCGAAATTATGCTCAGAATGTCACAGACACTGAAATCCAGTTTAAATTCCTGGGGGGGGGGGGAAGCTATGATATTCATTTTTTTTTCAAATATCACCTAATGATGTAATGCCATTGCACAGGAGATTTTAGATGCACTAAATTCTAGTTCAAGAAATTAGAAACTATCACTAAACTGCAGTTTAAAAAGATTACTAAACTGAATAAAAATGTCTGCTAAAGTTGCTCTAGTAATTTGTATTAAACTGCAACCCGCAATTACAGAGCTGTAGACAAGAAAATTACAATGGACATTATTTCACACTAATGAATATTAAACACTATAAAGGTGTTTTTGTTAAATTTTTTTTAAGATCAACCTTTCTATTCAAGTCTCAATAATATATCAGTAGTTGAACGGCTGATTGATTAATAATAGATAATTTATAACAATTTCTGCTATTTGAAATTGATTTGTTGAACACAATGAATAAAAATCATTTTATTTAACTGATTAATCAATTTTTTTCTAGCTGTTACAATATTATTATAAGTTATTATAATAGTCTGAAATACTCGAATTCTGAATCTCAAAATGTTCGTTGGTTTAAACCATGTCGCAACAACCGGCCCACGGGCCGGATTCGGGCCAAGACATCAAAATCAGCATACTAGTGACGGTTGTAGTAACGAGTCACTAAACCAATTTCACGGGAGCCGAGCGGTTACGAAAACGGCCGAACTAGCTATCGGCGGAAAGTCCCGATTAGAACCGACATCAGCCGATCTCATCTCGTCCGCTATCCACACACACTAAATAAAAAAATGCAAATATCTTGGTTAATATTCAAGATAGAGAATACATGTACACATTAATATTTGTAGTAAATTTAATTTGCAATTGGATTGGTTCTATACAAGTTTTTGATCCAACCCATAGCTACGGGGATATTTCGAATCTTCGAAATTCCCACCTCCTACTGGTCCGATTTCTGCCATTAAAGAGCTTGAGAACATAACACTATTAAATATCGAGTTTGGTAATGATTAATTAAAAATTGCGACTGCTAGAATGTTAACAGATAATTATGTATATATATATATATATATATATATATATATATATATATATATAATGAATATTGTTTTAAGATAAATTTTCCGGCAATATCTTGGCTTCTTCAAAAGCTCAGTAACCAGACAGCGTTCATCCGATTTGATGTTATAAAAGTCTGTCACGCAGGGACTGCGTTAACTTAGCAGATTTCCGATGTGCCTTGACATATTTGCATTTATCTCATAACACAAAAGCTCAATGAGAAAAATAATTGGTATGCAGGCTTCAAACGAAGTATTTCATAATATAATAGCTTATTGTTGATATGACATGAGTAGGAGTGGGAGTTTACTGAAGTCCGAAAACTAAAATATGCAAATATCTCGGTTAATAGTCAAGATAATGAAAAACTGTATATAACAACATTAATAGAACATTATATATGCAATAAGATTAGTTCTATACAATTTTTCCATCCGACGCATAATAACGGAGATATTAAGAATTTTCAAAAGACAAAAATTGCAAAAAATAGTTTTGAACGGACCTCATTTTCGTCATCTCCTGGGTAGGATCAATTGACATTTGAATACATTTTTTAAAAATCGCGTAATGAGTTTGACCTCAATAGCTGATTTCCCTTAAGGAAAATCTGCTAAAATTTGTTTCTCCTAATGTTAAAAGTTGCAGTTGAGAGGCATAAGGTTGTATATTGATACGTCTGAGTGGTATCACATCGGTGTGTGAAACACATTAGCCCGATGACGTCATATAATGACATAAAAGTATTCCGCATGACCGACGCTACGTCTCAATCTGGCAGAAAGCGTGGAAATGGCCGGTGACATTTGAACTGATGATTTATGACGGCGAGAAGAACTACCGTCGAGGATGTAGTGTAATTTAATCGAAGGCGGAGACAGTAGAAAAGGGGGAAGTTGAAGTCATTAAATGAGGTTGGGAGTCATTAAAGAGACTCCTAATGACCTCCGCGGTGGCTGGGATAGAGTAAATCCTGTCATTTGTTGGCCGGGGCTAACACAGTCATTTGTGGAGTAGCCACTGCTCAACCTTTCTCTAGTCCGCTGTGATCCAAACTCTGGAAATAATGACTCATTGTGTCCATCTTGTATGTCCATGGATGGGATATTGCTCTGCAATGCTGGACGATTTCCCCCACTTTTTAGCAGATTTCCCCTAAGGGAAATCAGCTATTGAGGTCGTACTCATGACGCGGTTTTCGAATTTTTTCTTCAAATTTCCATTGATCCTACCTAGGAGATGACCAATATAAGGTCCGTTCAAAACTGTATTTGTACTATTTTTGTATATATATATATATATATATATATATATATATAAAATTGTAACCTCTGTCTGTACATTGATTTTTTTCGCGAAATTTCACGATAACTTTTCGATTCACATGTCATAGACACCATAACTACTTTTTGTTTCTTTCGTGTCTGTTCGTTTGTTACCTTTTCACGCATAAACTGCTGAACCGAATTTTATGAAACTTGGTATGTATATTACTACTAACCCAACTTAGACTTTAGGCTATATTAATTTCCTCTGAGACGAACAGGAGTGGGGGTTATAAGGGAAGCCAGAAATTAAAAACAGTGATATTTCGTTTCCTATTGTTTTTTCGGCAAATATGAACATAAGAAAAGTTGTTTATTTTGTTATTTAGAGTAACTTTTGTTATATACACTTTTTTCGTATACCAAATTATAAACGAGATATACGCTAAAACCTATAGCAGAAGGGAACAATTTTATTTGGGACAAAAGACCCAACCGAAATAAATAAAACTCGGTATATGTATTAGCACTAACGCTTTCATTATAATAAGACATACCAACATTTCTAGGGACGGGCAGGAGTGGGCGTTATAAGGGAAGCCAGAAATTAAAAATAACAATATTTCGTTTCCTATTGGTTTTTCGGCAAATATAAACATAACAAAAGTTGTTTATTTTGTTATTTAGAGTAACTTTTCTTATATACATTTTTTTCGTAAACCTACTGAACTATAAACGAGATATACGCTAAAACCTATAGCGGAAGTGAACAATATTATTTGGGGCAAAAGATCAAACCGAAATAAATAAAACTCGGTATGTGTATTAGCACTAACGCATTCATTTTAATAAGCTATACCAACATTTCTAGGGACGGGCTGGAGTGGGGGTTGTAAGGGAGGCCTGAAATTAAATATAGCGGTATTTCGTTTTCTATTCGTTTTTCGGCAAATATGAACATAACAAAATAATTTAACTAAATAATTGTTATTTGGAGTAACTTTTGTTATATTCATTTTTGTCTTTTAACAAAGTATAAACGAGATATACACTATAAACTAAAGCGGGAGTCATCTATTTTATTGGGCGCTAACGATTGAACCGAACTTTACAAAACTCGGTATGTCAATTAGCATTAATTCTTTCATGATTATAAGCTATATTAAAATTTTTACGTTAGAACGGGAGTGGGGGTAATAAGGGAGGACTGAAATAAAAATTCGTAATATTTCATTGTCTATTTGTCAAATCAATTCCCGAGCGAAGCCGGGTATCTGAGCTAGTATATATATATATATATATATATATATATATATATATATATATATATATTTGTCTGTTACCATGCAATTATTGTTTAATCGTTACCAAACTCAATATTTAGGAGTGTTATGTAAAAAGAAAGATTAAGTTCTTTAATGGCTGAAATCGTACCAGGGGGTTTAGAGGGAAGGAATTTCGAAAATTCGATATATCTCTGCTACTATACATTTGATCGAAACGTTTATAGAAACAATCTTATTACAAATTAAATGTACTATGAATAATGTTCTATACATATTTTCCGTATTATCCGAGATATATGTATTTTATAGCTGTTATATCACGAGCCACTTTGTTACAAGGTTAAATACCAAATATTGTTTTTAACAAAGCTTTTCTGTTGACCCCCCCCTCCCTTCATTTGTTCATGGGCTACTAAAATCTGAGTGTTTGAGATTGAAATTATTCTGAATCATTTCAAATTACTCCACTAGCTATAGTAAATAGTTTTCTATAAAATTAATATGTTATATTCAGGTATATTTCATAAATTGTTCACCTTTCCGGTATAAAATAACCCAATTTATTCAGCGCTGTGAAGTTGCTTGCCCTGTTTGTTTACAATTCAGACGTAACTATTATTATTATTAACTTGTAGATAAACTGAATGATTTCTTATTACCGTTTGTATTTATTCCATTAACTTTCACGGTGGTGTTACTGTTATGTAGATTTATCTGTTGTAAACCTTCCAGTGGGAAATTTGCTAAGTTTGAGCAGCCGGACTTTTTAATAAATTAAACGCTTTTAGACGGAATTGTTGAACAAGTCATTAATTTAATCAGTATCCAGTGCAAAGTATTATAAATCATTGATTTTTCCTTTTTAATAAAATTTATTACTTACTTTTTTTAAATTAAAAACTATTTGTACACGTCATATTTATAATTTCGATTTCTTGACCATTCCTATATTTTATAATACCTTCCTACTTTTTTGTTGCGTAGTTAATTATAAATTATAACTGGTTTAAGATTTTTTTTTCTATGTTTTATTTCAGTTATAATTCCTGAATATCTTAGCACTGTAAATATTAGTAGAAGCTGGTACTCTAGTGCACCGACCAAAATTATTTTGATATAATAATACATTTAATTTAATTAATATATTTAAGGTGGGAAAATAAGGAATTAGCTTATTAAGTATTACTTGAAATAAATAATATCTACATTACATGCACTAAATTGCAGTTTACATGTATCCAAACTTCGTTTTCTAATTTCCTGATTGAGAAAATGGCTGTTTTCCATTTTTGACATAAATGCTGGTCTTAACGACCCTGTTATATGAACTTATGCCTCAAAGAAATTATACTCAAGAAATATAATTATTACATTTGAATCAAGGGTAATCACCGATAATTAATAGTGTTTTTTTGCTTGTGTAAGGTCTGTGAATTACTGTACGGCAGAAAATAAAAAATAAAAAAAAGCCTTGTTACTAGTAATTATTGACAATATAAAAGAATGATGTAAGCTGATGGATTCTAGATTGGATCGTGATCAGAGATTGCTAAATTAGAAGGAAACAGAGCAATGCTAAAGGTGAAGGCGCTATTCTCTAGTTAGTCCTTCAAAGATGGAAACTTATTCTATAATACAACTCATTTCGAAAGAGGAAATGGGAATATATTCAGCTGAACAATAAGGCCACTTCATAAGATTTTTTTTAATTTAACTGGTTTCCGAAAAGTGAAATAAAATAATGATTCGTGCAAGAGAATTTGCATTAAGGGAAATTGATACTGTTTCTCAAAATGCTCTCCAAACGACCAGCTAATCAATGCAAGCAATCAAATTACGAAAATGAAGTCCATTAAAGTTCAAAGTCTGTAAGAGCTCTAGTGGCCGTCATTTTTATTTGTTCAACACTAAACTCGGTATTTCAACGTTGTATGTAAGTTGCAGGTACAGCGTTTATGCAAAAGCAATCTAAATGATAAGCATTGGCCAGTTTGCAGATTGCATCTTCAATTTACATCCAATTTTTACCCGCTGAAAATTAAGCCTCAAAGGTGAAAGTTAAAACGAGACAAAAAGGGGGAAAAATGACTAACATTTACTTGACCGTGATCATGGCGATAACATCATATAAATGAATCTGTAAGTTTGGCCATGTCAACCGAATAAATGTCAAAGTGGATGTGTATATATGTTAACGCTCTAGCTGACACAATTCGTATTTAAACGTTTTATTTAATTTAAAGGGAATGTAAAATTTAAATATTTCTGTCATTGAGCCATGCTTCGAGAAACGTTATGTAACCAAACTTATTTGACATAATAGATTGTATTGCAAATCAATGGACGGTTTATCGGTACATATCAGTTTTCAAGTCAAAAGAAAACTATACTTCCACTCTTCCGATTTGCACAATAAGGTCATATATCCCCGACATGTGTTATGAGCAGATTTGGCATTAGCGGATTCCCCAGAAACTGTTTTTGTTGCGTTTATGTTCATTGAAGTAACTTTTTACTGGAATCATTCAAAAATACTTTTGGGTTACATTGTTAATTTTTTCCTGTTGACATTTTTTAAAGATAATTTTTTTTGGCTACAACTTATATGCGGCAGCATTTTTCTATAAAATGGGGCGTTTATGATATAAAGATTTGTAAATTTTACCGCTAAATGATGCGACAAATTGAAAAATTTATCGATATAAAATCGTTTTAAAATTTGATTTTCTACAAGAATCTCTAACAAAAAGTATGGCATTCCATTAGAAATTCCAAAGTTGTGGTCGCTGGAGAAGTACTGGAGAAGGTTATGACGTTCAATATGGACTGAAAAGATTCGTCAGGGATCACAATTATTGCACACCAAGTCATTTATTTATACAATTGCAGAATTTAAGGGGGGTGGTACGGGAAGTTGGTGGTGAATATATATATAATTATCTGTAAACACTTTATCGGCTGCAATTTGTGTTTAATCATTAATAAACTTGATACTCAGACGTTTTATGTAAAAAAAGAAAGATCAAGTTCGTTAAGTGAAATCGGACAAATGGAAGGGAGGTCTAGAGGGGAGAATTTCGAAAATTCAAAATATCTCTGTAATTATAAGTCGGATCGAAAAATCGTATAGAGTCAATCTTATTGAAAATGTAATGTTCTTTAAAAGTTGTCATGTACTTTTTTTACTATATTAATTATTAACTGAGATATATGTATTTTTTAGTGTTTGACCTTCAGTAAACCCCCATTCCTATTGGTGCTATATTTACAATAAAATGTTATGTTATGAAGCACATTATTTGAATCATAAATACTAAATATTGCTCTCATTGTTCGGTTTTGAGGTAAATGCTAATACATGATGCACGTGGGAAATTTGGTTAGTTAAACGCAGTCCCTGCTTGACGGCCTTTCACGTATTGACTGTATCTTGTAAGAACAGAGGGCACTCACACTACTAAAAGTTGGAGGTGATGTATATATGAAGTAGTTTTTGTACCGCTCTAATTTTAAAACTCACCACGTGCACTGATGCAATTTATACATTAATCGAAGAAGAAACTCTTCTCCTGTTTAAATTTCTAGACTTGCTTACATAGAACTCACACAAAGCAAGAAATACAGAATAGAATATATGATGAATTATGTAGTGGGAGATACCTTGCTAGACCCTCATTTTAAGTATTGAAATAGGAGTTCTAATGATCAATATGCTATCTTTCTAAATATGTCAAAATTCCAATTAAATTAATAATATCAAAGGAGCTGTCATTATAAACCCTTTCCTTATCAGGGTAGAGATAAGAGCCGAGATAACAATTGATAAGGGAGCTGTGTGTAGGGGGTTGGACCAGGTAGCTGGAAGCTCATCCCTTACCATTCATATATACAGCTGACCCCATGCTGGGAGTTTCCCTCAAACACTAAACACTTTTACTGCCCCTCCCTTTCTCCCTTCCAGCTGACAAAAAACCTGGGAACACATTATGGCCTTAGTTAGTAGTCCATAAATTAGGAGATTTTTTAATATCTATTTTTTTTTCTTTCTCCAAGACATAAAGCGATTCAATATATTTTAATGTGACATTTATGATTATTCTTTTCTAAATCATCCTATAACATTGTAAAATGTTAAAGCTAATAATCTTTACTACCAGACAAAATGTTTAAAATTAATTTCAACAACCATTGCAGGAAATGTCATTTATTTCAAGACAGAAGATTTAGAACACCATCTGTATTATCACTTCTTATAAAAACTAATTTTTGAGTGAAACTGTATGAATTATTATAAACAAACATATATTATGTAACACTTCACAGTATTTCTAAAACTTATATAATTTCAAATAACTATTTCTCTTTTGATTGGGTGGTTTAATTTTATTCAATTATTCAATATTGTTTTTCATTGTATGAGAGATTTCTAACAAAATGAATCAGGGGGTTACAGATACTTTTTCGTAATACTTTAATTGAATTCAGTCGAGAGGAAAGTTAAAGGAATTTATTTTCAGAAGGCAAAAAGCAGAAAAATAAAATAATAAAATATTTAAAATCATAATTCTCATAGTTTTTAGTTATTTTAAAAATAGATATCATTGCTGATCATTTGATGATTAAGAGTTTCAATAAAAGTCAATAGTGGAGCGCAACAACTATTTATGAGCGACTAATATTATATTTTAGCGGGCTTTTCCCTTCAATAAATCAACGGAGCACAGTTAATACAACCTTGAACTTCAAACTACAAGACAGCGTACAATTAAAACAAAATCTGAGATTTCAGAATTCTATTGAGTGCCTCATAGAAATGTTAAATTTTCATACAAATTACAAATGTGTATAAAGAAATTAGTTATACCCTCATTTATATTGATACATTTTAATTAGCCATATAAGGAAGGATACAACAATATTTACAATTTACAGAAACACAATTTACTCACAAAATGCGTATAATGTACTTGCCAAAAACGAGAGCTATCGATATTATCGGTGGATGGCAACCAAATAATTTTTCTCTTTAAAGCCTTAAGAAACAACAACCAATACATTTCTATACTAGTATTTAAGGCATTAAAGATTCATTCCTAACGGCTTTGACAGTATAATGAAAGCGAAATTTTCACAAATAAATATTCACGGAAAGTTTTTCCATTGTATCTTCATGACAAGCTATTAGAAAATAAACTTCCAACAATTTATCGCATTTATTGACTTGATTAAAAACTGTAATTTAATGGACAAAAGTATAATTTGAAGTAAATGAATTAACATCTCTTCTTACAAGAAAAAATATGATAAAATAATATGTAAATAGTATTTTAATGTAGTTAAAACTTTTTTCTACTATTGATGATACTATGTTATCAATTTCCTTTTGATTATTAGCAGATTTCCCTTAAGGGAAATCAGCTATTGAGGTCGTACTCATGATGCGAGTTTCGAAAAATTTCTTCAAATGTCCATCGATCCTACCCAGGAGATGACAAAAATGAGGTCCGTTCAAAATTATATCTATATATATATATATATCTATATATATATAAAATTGTAACCTCTGTCTGTACATTGATTTTTTTCGCGAAATTTCACGATAACTTTTCGTTTCACATGTCATAGACACCATAACTGCATTTTGTTTCTTTCGTGTCTGTTTGTTTGTTTGTTTGTTTGTTTGTTTGTTTATTTGTTTGTTTGTTTGTTACCTTTTCACGCATAAACGGCTGAACCGAATTTTATGAAACTTGGTATGTATATTACAACTAACCCAACTTAGACTTTAGGCTATATTAATATCCGCTGAGACAAACAGGAGTGGGGGTTATAAGGGAGGCCTGAAATTAAAAATAGCGATATTTCGTTTCCTATTGCTTTTATGCCCATAACAAAAGTAGTTTATTTTGTCGCTCTAGCGGTCGCAATTTTTGTTTGATCGTTACCAAACTCGGAATTTAATCGTTTTATGTAAAAAGAAAGATCAAGACTTTTTTTTTTAGGACAACACCCAAATTAAATTTATAACTCCTACATAAAAACTTCAACGGGTCCTTTTTTCTTAGTCCTCACGAAGAATTATGTCTTGAGCCTGCAACAATGGCTGTTTGATCTTAAAATGTTGCATCCACGCCATTATTTGAGAGTCATTTGGGGTAAATGCAGAGCGCTGTGAAAAGACACCCAGGTTCCTAAAAATGCAGTGAGACCTAACCCAGATAGTAGGGGGATGATGAGGCGTCGCTAACAGCGGGCCTGAACGTGTTAAGATGGCCCAACGGATTCCGCTGCTCTCCGAAAAGAAAGGAAGCCTGGAGCATCTGCTTAATTCTGGTGGCAGGCCGTGAGAACCCAGGCTCCATCAATTCAGTTTACTGGAAAAGGTTAGCCTTTTGATCGAGGCATGTCCCTCCTAGGCCATTGTGTCCGGCCCCTGTTTTTCCCCAGGGCCTACCTCTCCGCCCGTTCCTCATTTGCAACAGCCAAAGAGGATCAAGGCCTTTAGTCCACCTCGTCCGAGTGACATGCTGGGATTTCGATCCGAAATCAGGGCCTCACAATAGCCTCTTCCCCACCCTAAAGTTTATTTCCGAAAGAAGCAGTTCCCAGATTCTGACCGGTGGCAAAATACTGGATATGTTGGAATGATATGCTTATCACCAAAAAACTATAACACTAATTAATGACTGCTGAAACTATAAAGCGTTTCCTTTAGATCATGATGATAACCTCAAGATGATATCCAACGACACTCGACGTAACCAAGGTACGTATAATTAAAGGCCATTTGGAGAATAGCCAATCAGTATGAAGCAAGCGTGCTACGTCGAAAGACAGAAGTCGGAACGGAAAAGCTTAAATACAACCAACATAAGCCGATTTCTGATAGATTTGCCGAAAACTGATTTATTAAAATAAATGTCTGTAAGTGGAATGAAATTAATATAAATGAAATATTTTACCTTGAAATAAACCACGTACAAATTAGATTCCAATAAAGATAAATGCATATAGGTTCTTTAAAATTGTGATATGATGGTTTACATTTAAAAATCGTAATTAAAACAATACACAGAAAAACTTAACTATAATAAGATGAAATGTTCATGACATGAAAATAGCAATGGCTACTATTATTAATCGAAATAGAGTTAACAGCATTGAAAGTAATCAAGTAAATAAAAAAGTCCGTCACGCAGGGGCTGCGTAAACTAAGCAGATTTCCGACGTGGAGTTTTACAATAGAGAAATCTGCCTAATAATAACGGTAGTAGTAAGGAATCTCTAAACCTATTCACTAGGGCGAACAGTTACGGAAACGGCCGCCCTAGCTCTCGGCGGAATGTCCCCAATTATTTGAAATTTAACTTGACCATTCAGGTTCAAAATTAATAATCAATGAAAAGAAACTTTAAGAATATACTTTTTCTTCATCTGAATATCAATTTTACTATTTCATTTATATGCTGATTAAATTGTGAATCTCCTAGTTTGGAAGCAACTGTCCACTGCTACTTAATTTATGTTTTTTTCGGGAACCGATAATGAAATAAAAACTTGCTTGATTTCCGGGAGTTGTTGGAACATGACATTTTCCAACATATTCACTTATAACAATAGAAAAGAAAATAATTAACTGAGTTGGTATTCTGGAAGGTGGAAGTGACTTCTAATGTACGATACTTCTAATGGCTCAAGTCCAGGCCCAAGAGCCGGCAGGTCAACATAGAAAACCTTTGGGCACTGATGATGATGCACATGAAGCGCTTTGCCGTTTCAAAAAATTATTATAGTGGAAGAGTAGCCAACAATTTTTTCATCCTACATACAAATGATTAACTGTCTTAAAGATGATCTGTCTTCCGGGCTACGTCTTGCGCCAATGTTACAAAAATGTTACGATCTGCGCATTCCTCTGGGTGTAACATATCCTTTGTGAGGCAATATACAACGGTTTTGTACAAGAGAGAAAACAAATAAGAACAAAAAAATAAGGCGGTAACACTTTAAGCAAAGCCGTACGAGTAAGGAACCTTTCGAAGGGTGATTATAAGGAGGAGATTGGAGTTAGAAACAAGCGGAGATAATCCACTGTGGAAATCTCCAGATGAAAAACTCTCGGGAGTTACAGGCTCGTGTTTCCCAAGAGGTGAGCTCTCGCTCTATCAAAATCCAAGGGTCTACGCTTTTCACGAGACCTTGTACGCTTACCTATCCCTTCATTTCTATAGAAGCTGTTTTAACTTGCATCAAACACACTGCGGAGAGAATGAAATTAACTTGTAGTTATTGGCTGGCTTACTAAATCTCCCCTCAGTAATATCTGATTTAACGGTTAAAGTAGTCTTACAATTTGAGTTTTCTTTGCTCGTTATTGGAAAAGAAAAAACAACGAAATTCCTCCTTGAAGGAATAGTATATGTCATTTCTATACTCAATCAATGCTTTGTTGAAAGATACTTTGTACCCCAAAATATTAAGTGATCTTTCCCCAAAACATTACCGCTTGTAAATGAATTTACCACTTCTACTCGAAATTTTTCAACTAGGAGTGGTTAGCCTAACTTAAATGCATTTTTGAAAGAATAATGTCATTAAATATTTTATAAACTGGCATCGAGAAATATAGATCAGAAAAGAACAAACTCAAAGCACTTTATTCTTACACAACGATATATTTTAACAACTGTCTTCAATGAGTAAACAGCCAGAGAAAATTAAAATGAAGGAAAATGTCTTCCTGCCTCCAAAAATGTTTTCCCAAATCCTTATATTGTGTCTCTTACCGTCTGACTAGGTACTCAATACACGAATAAGATCTCATAAATCTTTTCCGTAAAACGTATTATGACACATTAAAAAAAAACAACAAAAACAACTTTTCTCTTGAGCGTACAACTCATTTTAATATCAATTAAATCTGGCACATTTCTACTTTTTATAGTAATGAAAACAATAAGTATATTTGAGGTAAACATTAATTGGAAGTAGATAAATTATAATTTCACTAAGTAAATCATACCTGGCAGCGCAAACCCACATGTGCAAAAAAATGTATATACACACACCTAAGTAATTTATTGGTGATCAGATTAGCCATGTGACTTAAAGCGTTGACTTTAATCTCACATGGTAAACCTAGATTGGCGAGTTCGATTCTCGCCTGGGCAAGAGGAATTTATTTATTGAAGGAATTCATTAAATAAAATTCATAGTCCTACCCTGGCTAGAAATGGGTGGTAACCTGTAGATAACCCTTCCCAATTAGTCTTAGTTGCAAAAAGTGTACGTTAATAATATATAATAATAAGTTGTTTATTGTAACTTAGTGATTTTATGTACAATATTCAATGTCAAACGAGTATTTTTTTTTCTTATTATCCTCTTTCTAAAAATCAGCCTATGATATAATAATGTACCTCTAGAGAAAGAAAAAAGGAAAGAATTATTTTAATTTATGTGATTTACTCATAATATACAGAATTAACATTTTGTAACTTTTTAACCACCTGAGTGGACCACTTGTTGCTCGACCCTCCGCAGCGTAAAGCTAGCTCGTTAGAAGGATCAACCTGTGAACCGGATCAAATGAATTCCTTGCTCCGCTCAAAATCCATTAAAGAGGCTCCCACAATCGGATTTTACATCGGCCTGAGCGTTTCCCGCTGCCACCCAGAAAATAATTTACCTACTCCGAAATCGGAATCACAGTTCAATTTCCAAAAGGGATCAAATATCGTAGGAATGCTATGAAAGAACTGTTTCTTATTTGAAGGTCCTGGGTCTCTGAGGGTCGCCCTATTGTGTAGTCAGGTTCACCAAGTCCTGCTTCAGGAAATTTTGTAATCAACTCCGAAGGTGTCAAGCTCTCTTTACAACTCCCAATAGTGTGCGATGCATTTTTTACAGGACCCATCGTACCAAAAGCTTGAAGAGGAACAACCAGCGCATTCTCGTCTCTTGAATGATATGATGGACCAGCAATATGCTTTATTGGATCTTAAGTCGCTGAGCCAACTCACACTCATACTTAATGACAAACACTGACAGACCTACTTGCTCAACTTGTAATATTCCCTTGACGTTAAGACATATACTAACAGAACGCCAAAAACGACAACACCCTGACTTCCCCTACGACTTACAATAACTTTTGACGAAAGACAGCCCATACATTAACAACATATTCTCATACCTACACAAAATTCAAATATACGACAAAATCTAACATACAAATTAAGTCTGTGGTGTGCAACAGGATCTCAAATTATATGCATTAATTGTTTTAGATGCGTTTGTACACTTGTTTGCCCAGAAGGAGGAAATTACGACAATTATTAGCAAAAAAGTACCATTTTGAGCCATTCATTTTCTATTAATCATCCACCATAACATATAATCATCACCAATTTTTTTTTTTAAATGTTTACTTATACAATTTTTATCTATTTCACTTTTGTTATATGCCTTTGTTTCTTTTTCTGGTATTTGTTATTGTTACTTGTTGCTATCTATTTTAGTTTTGTTATTTAACTTTGTATAATTTTTGAAGGTGCAAATCACCTTTGATGTGATGCCCATAAATAAATAAATGGTAAACGGGATCTTAAGTCTTTCTTACAGAGCCGAAGAAGGTTTTTTCTTCCGAAGAGTTAAAGTGTCCGTGAGAGTTGCCAAATGGATTGACATCTTCCCTTCTTGGAATAACGCTGCTTAACGTTGTAACAGGTACAGAAGGATCCATATTTTTTTTCCAAGTTCAAGGAGAGGATCAGAAATCGCCTGGCATCCCTGGTACATGCCAGTTCTCTCTAACGCTTTTCAAAAATGGGTATCTACTCTCCTTTCCTCTTTATCGATTCTTTAGTTTTGGCTTTTTGTTGTTGCTTCCAGGGACACTTTCCTTTGGTAAACGTTTTTAGCCTGTTTTTAAAAAAAATTAAGTCATAGATATAATTGTTTGTTTTCAGCAGTTTTTTAAATGCGGTTAATTATCTGTTTTAAAATGTTGACTAGCTATGTACGCTTTTAAGTATTGACTTCCTCCGTTCTTCTGTGGTATTCTGTTACCGTTACCATGTTTTTTTAGTTATGCCAACTTCTTTTGTTCTTTAGGCTAAAGATGGTTAATTTAAATACTATGTGTTACATGATTTCCATAGGTTTTTGTTTATGCCAAGATGCACTGAAGATGGAGCTGAAGCTTTGAAAGTGCACTCTGTCAATAATAAAACGTATTGTAGAGGAAAACAGGCCTCCTACTGTGTTCATTCAGATTGATCTATCTTTTTGTCTTTTATATGTCTTTCAAACGAAAATTATGTATTCCAGATAAAGTGCAATTGTGTGGAGTTTGTCCATAAGACTTTGTTGGGACACAAGTCATTCTGTTAACTATTCCTTATATACTTCACACGTTCCTGGTTACTGTTCTTCAGGAGAGGCCTCTTGTTCTGGTAAGTTTTGATAAGCTCGTCATCAGCACACCCCTTCCCAGAGAGCTTATCTAATGGCACTTGTAACCTCAAAAAAACAACACTATTGGAGACTCCAACTCTGATTGGGACAAAAAGCCCTTTCCTGAGTCATTCTCTTCAATCCCCGAAGAGATTCCGTATTAGCGCAACTACATCTACAGCTGATAAAGAAGAGACGCTGGGAGGCGATAAAGGAATATTGTATGAATATGGGAGGCATTGTTATCGGGTGCTTAAGCTGAATCTTGGGGACTTATAGGAGGAGAAAGCCAGCCGGGCGTGACGTCGTGAGTATTCGTCGTGATAGTTTTGGAGCGATAGGGGACTCGAGATAAAGGGTCTAATAGCTCGCTTATTGTGGACACCGGCTCGAGGAGTATCACTCGACACCCTGTCCTCATTATTTGCTGCAGAGTCAGTCACTGTGATTTAGGCTCATCACGAGTTTTCGACAAATTATACCTGTGATGATTACTTTAAACCCCCCTCGGGCCTTCTCGTCCAAAGTACATATTTAAATAACGTTATTTTTCTTTTTTTCCCCACCCTCTCTCCCCCCTCATTACTCAAAGGCTATCTCATCTCTGTAAAAATGTAATCATCGGAGGAACCCCTCTCAAATTATCTCGGTTCATAAAGTTTGAGTCGTGACTAAACATTGCAACAATAGGACCGCTATTATTAAGTATAATTTTTAAATGTGCATAACCCGGCTATTTGAGACATTGTTGTTGTTGAAGGCGATACGTTCCCTAAGGGGCCTTACACATACGGCATAAAGGTTAGAGACATTAGCCACACAAATAAGGTAATACAACTTAAGTAATCACAGCTTCTCGGCATCATTCATTAGATGATGCAAAGGGTGTTAAAAGAGGAAGAATTTGCATTGAGATTACGACGTTCAACAAAACCTCAGCAATATGCGTTTATGGTATCTAATGCCAGTTAACTGGTGGAAATGCTGTTGAAAAGAGAAATCTGCTAAAACAATGAAACAAAAAAAAAAAAAAATCAACATTAATTTCAAGTTATAATTCGGAATTGAAGAGCAGATTACTAGAAATGTTTTAAACTCCTTTTGTAAAAAAATAATAATTGGTCAAAGTATTTAGTGTATTGCACTTAAAGTGAACAGCCATTGAAAATGTACCCATAAATTCCTTAAAAAACATTTAATCCTTTTGAAATGCTACTAACTCAGTAAAAGTTCATTTCATACTTCGATTGGTCCACTAACCCCCCCCCCTCCTTCCTATGGCGTTCTGAATGGAATGTAAGAGAAATTTAACAGAACCGACTACAGGTAGATATTTACACATAAATACTATCTACTATATATATTTAGTTTTTTTTATTATTTATTTTTTTGAATATTTTTATTTTATATTCTTATTATATTTTTTGGCTTACCTTTTGTCGCAAACTTATTACTTTTATTTTAACTCAACTGTAATTTCTTTATTTTATTTTTACTTTGATGATTTAGCTATGTAGTCAGCATTTCACCATCGGTGAGCAGCCACATTTAATCCTTTAATAAAATATATTTTTTTTTATTAACATATTGTTTTCTGAATTGGAACATTATTATTTTATAGTGGAAGTATCATCCGAAATATAAAAACTATTTCAATTATTATTTTTTTTTTTAAATTTTAGGCCACATGTGTTATCAAGTTGTGTGTTCAGTAACCTAATCAATGTATTTGGGTAGCCCAAATGTTTTTGTCACAATAAGGTTTTCTTCTTCTTTTTATATAAATACATAGAAGCTCCAAAGAAAAAATTAATGAATGCAAAGGTATGGTGTAGAACTACGATTTTATTATTCATGGTGGTTACTTTCCGAGTTGCATATAGAACTCTTTTGCTTGTTCCTTCACTTGCACATATAACTGCTTGTTTTTGCTAATGTCAACTGATTAATCAACAGTCATCTGTCCAATCCCTTTGTCAATATCCTCATGGTAAGAAAATGTGGGAAAAAACTAGCAAAAAAAAGAAGAGGAAAACAACAACGCAGTGACGTTTTGTAAGGCCGGAGACCATGGATAACTTATTACGATAACTGAGTCTTATTATTAAATGAAGCAAGCCTCTTGATAATCGGACGTTGGGAACGTATAATCGAACCGAAGGTCGAAAAACCTTTAGAGAAATCAGTGGATATTTTATGCTTAATAAATGTCCTAGTTCGCTCACCGTGAACGATTCGCATTTTCCCGGATCGCTCAATTCGACTTTATAAGAAAGCGAAGCGAAATTATACCATTTTTTTCCAACCCTCACTCTATCGAGGGTGGGTTTACTAATATTTGTGAAATGGCAAACGTCCACATAGTCAGAATGGAAAGGTTAGTACCAAAGCCTTTCCTTCAGACAATCCAAGATTTTCTTTTTAAGTAAATAGATACTTTTAGATATAAGCTAGAGTAGTATATATCATCCTAAGATGCAACATAATTTTTCATTTTGATGGCCTGGAAAACAAAGGCATAACTCGTTCAATGTGTATATATTGAGCTAGAGTAAGTTTGTATTTGGTAACGCGGAATAAAAAGTCCATTATACTTGAAATCTGAATATAAACTTTTAGAAAAAATGTGTACCTTTAAATTCATCAACCAGGAAATTCTATTAAGGGATGAAGTTTTGGAAGTCATGAAAGTAAATATGAGCAAATTTGCTCATATCCTGTTAGAGGTTATATAAATTATAATAGAACCATTTTTTCTTGCGATAGAAAGGTATTCAAATATATAATTGAATGTGGGTATCGGTAAAGAAGAAAAGTAGTCGAAGTTACAGTCCAGCCGACGTTCTCCATATTATTTGTTTTGTGGAATTTTAAAAATGAGTTTCATAACAATATGCTGAAGTAATTCTTTATTGGGCCCGACAAAAAAATGTTATTCGTTTGTTTTTATATATATTCCTACATTATCAGGGTGTATACACTTTAATTTTATTTATTCTTTTTTTTTTCATTTTTTATTTAGTTATTTTTTTGCTTTTCCCATTTCCTTTTTTTATTTATTCTTTTTTTTTTGTTTTCCCATTTCCTATTTTTAATTTATTCTTTTTTTTTGGTTTTCTCATTTCTTTTTTTTATTTATTCTTTGTTTTTGGTTTTCCCTTTTCCTTTTATTATTATTTTTATATTTATTCTTTTTTTGGTTTTTTCATTTCCCTTTATTATTTATATTTTTTTTGGTTTTACCTTTTCTCTTTTTTTATTTATTCTTTTTTTTGGTTTTACCTTTTCTCTTTTTTTATTTATTCTTTTTTTTGGTTTTACCTTTTCTCTTTTTTTATTTATTCTTTTTTTTGGTTTTACCTTTTCTCTTTTTTTATTTATTCTTTTTTTGGTTTTACCTTTTCTCTTGCTTTTATTATTTATTTATCTATTCTTTTTTTTGGTTTTCCCATTTCCTTTTTTTTTATTTATTCTTTTTTTTTTTTTTTTTTTTGGTTTTCCCTTTTCCTTTTTGTATGTATTTATTTTTTTCTCCCACCTACACTTAATTTTCATTTATATTATTTTCATCATCCTGATGTTTCCAAATACAATATCGTTAACTTCATATAAGACTGGTATGCCAATGAACCGTTTCAGAAATCACTGAATGCCATAGTTTACTCTTTTTATTTTATTTTTTTTTCTGTTCGTTTTTTTGAGCTCACTTGAATAATGAGTAAATTCCCGGCGTTGCGTAACTCATTTAAATAAATAATTAAATTTTAAATAAATACAAAGATTTTTAATTAATGAGAATTAAATTACGGAGATTTTAAAATCCCTCTTAGTCTTCCCTGCAATGGAACAATGTTCCTGACATTCTAGTTATGTATTCTTTAATATTTTGTCAAGAGCCATGGTCAAAAGACAGATACTTGAGGGGAAACATGTTCTGACTTTGATAACATCAAGGCAATCCTGATCGTATGAAATAGTTCCGATTGCCCAGCCGTAAATTGTGTTGATGGTTGAAAGTTCTGTAGGAACTTTTTCGGAAGTGTAGTAAAATGTTGTTGAAAGGAAATCAACCCGGCCATTTAGATAAGGAGTTTTTTTTATTGTACAGCTTCCGATCAGTCCTACCAACCCCGCTGACCCTCCTCACGGAGACCAATATATCAATCACTTTACGAAGAAGACAGTTAGTAAGCAGTGATTAGGAGTGTGGGAAAATAGAAGAAGAATCCCAGCCGTGGGTCCTTGAGTGTGAGTAATGACAAATCGTAGTATCAGTCGACGATAATTATACAAATGAGTAATGGTTTCAATTGATATTAGTAAAAAGGATCGTGGGAGATGGTCGGAGGAGATAGGGGACGATTTAGCTTAGGAGATTAGACAATGGGAGCCATTCTGAATGCTCAACCGAGAAATTCGACTATTTATCAGCTTCATTTAGGCCTGTGTACTCATTATCAACTTCAAATGACAACAAGATGTCTAGGAACGCTCGTCTTGGGTGACATTTAATTTTGGTAAAGGGAAAACAAAGCCGTAGAGAGGTTAATGAAGTAATGAAATGCCCAACTAAATCCATTTTAACTAACAATTAATTGTTTTACAGGGTGTTTCAAAAAGGCTATACGTATTACAAAGTCAAACCTCGTCTTTGGTACAACCTTTGGATCACTGTGCTTCGTTTCGGCTATTGCAGAAACAAATACTAAAGACTAGTTTGTTTGTAGCCAGTAGAAATCATTGTCTTCCGTTTTTCAACAATTTCTTCAGGAGCACGAGGGTGGCCAGGACTCCTTCCTTTACAAACACATCCTGAATCTACAAAATGTCGATACCATCTGCAAATATTCCACTCATTCGGAGGATCAATTTGGTAATTCAATCTGAAACATCTTTACACTGTATGTAATCACGTAATTGCACTTGGCAAACTCGAGAACACAAAATGATTTCTCCTACGGCGTAGACATTTTATACAAATGTAGGTTACCAAAGCAAAACAGAAGACAACTGGTATCTAGTTGCTATAATAAAAGTCCGTCACGCAGGGATTGCGTAAACTAAGCAGATTTCCCATGTGAAGTTTTACAATAGAGAAATTTCGCGAGTGCCGAACAGTTACGAAAACGCCCGAGCTAGCTTTTGGCGGGAAACTCACTCCCCTCCGTTATCCGCCCCACATTTAATAAAAATGCAAATATCTCGGTTAATATTCAAGATAGAGAATAAATGTATATAACAATATTTATTATAAATTTAATTTGCAATATGATTAATTCTGTACAATTTTTCGATCTGACGAACAGTAACGGAGAAATTTCGATTTGTCTAAAATCCTCCCCTCTAAACCCCTTCTCCCCCTCTTCCGATTTCAGCCGTTAACGAACTTGATTTTTCTTTTTACATAAAAGGACTAAATGTCGAGTTTCGTAACGATTAAACAATAATTGTGACCGCTAGAGCGCTAACAGACAAATATATATACAGTTTTGAACGGAGCTCATTTTCGTCATCTCCTAGGTAGAATCCATGGACATTTGAAGAAAACTTTCGAAAATCGCGTTGAGTACGACCTCAATAGTTGATTTCCCTTAAGGGAAATCTGCTAACAGAAGACAATTGGCATCTAGTGGCTATAATATAAACTAAAGTATATATTCGTTTCTCTAATAGCCGAGCCGAGGCGTCGCGATCGATAGTTTTTGAAAAATAATACGTCGTAATACGTATATTCTTTTTAAAACATCCTGAACTTGTATGCGAATCGTTGGAGGATACTGTAATACACCGAACTCCAGGTGGCAGAACGAGACATTCCTTCTACTAAAAGTACTAGCAAAGCACCTGAGGAAGATAAGAGCAGCGTTGGGGAAAATTCGCGACTACCATGATGAGACCACTGTAGCAGGCTGTGGCTGTTCAAAGCATTTGCTAGTTGTCATTCCTAACAACTGTTGAACACGACGAATTGGAGCTGGTAAGACCTTGTTTATGCAAATGGAAATGTAACGATTCTGCGGGCAACAGTTATCACACGACTGACACACTTGCCTCTATCTAAATGCGGCACTAAGACTGATTTGTATATGTTGTGAGTATGTAATGCCCACTGGGTAATGCGCATACACAATGTCCGGCTGAGTAGCACAAGGCTGCACCACGAATGAGTATCATGAAGTGTTGAAGGCCAAAGGAATCAAACAGGTTGAAAAAACGACTGTCAACAAAGCAGATTTCCCACGTGCTGGTTCAAAACACGACTTATCTCATCTCACCATATATTCTCTATTTCTAAGTAGAATTTCGATGAGTATATGTGGGGGTTTACAGAAATCAAAAAACAGGAAAATACGAATATCTCACTTAATATGTAGGTGTACAATTGTAGAATACCAATTGCTTGAGAAGATTCGTTTTATAAAACGATCCACCTCATGATAAAGAAGATATTTGGAAATTTCGAAATGGCCCCCCTCTAAACCCCCTCTTCTTATTTCTGGCAGAACAGATGGTTCCAGTCAAGACCGGAAAATCCATATTTATGATGTCATCACACTAAGAATTTGAATGTATCTCACACATTAAGAGTTTAACGAACACAATATTTAGTGTTTAAGAGTTAAATAAAGTAGATCAAGATATAAAGCTTATTGTTTAACATGACTAGGAGTGGGGTTTTACTGAAGGATGAAATCTAAAAAATACAAATGTCTTAATAATCGACATTGTAAAAAAAAAAACATATACATTAATAAAATAAAAGTCCGTCACGCAGGGGCTGCGTAAACTAAGCAGATTTCCCACGAGAAGTTTTACAATAGAGAAATCTGCCTAAACACAACTGTAGTAGTAAGAAACCTCTAAACCTAAAACATTATATAGGGCGTAATAACCCAGTAGTTTCTAGCCCCAAAAAACAGTTAACCTAACCTCTAAACCTATTCACGAGGGACAAATAGTTATAGAAACGGCCGCCAGAGCTCTCGGCGGAAAGTCCGAACATAACCTACTGGTGACCACACGCAGAATACAAATTCAAATATCTCGGTTAATATTCAAGATACAAAATAAATGTATAGAACAATATTTATAGTAAATTTAATTTGCAATAAGATTTATTCTATACAATTTTTCGATCAGACGCATAATAACGGAGATATTTTGAATTTTCAAAAATCCTCCCCCTCTAAACCCCCCCCCCCTCCCACTGGTCCGATTTCAGCCATTAACGAACTTGATCTTTCTTTTTACATAAAACGATTAAATTCCGAGTTTGGTAAAGATCAAACAAAAATTGCGACCGCTAGAGCGTTAACAGACAAATATATATATATATATATATATATATATATATATATATATATATATATATATATATATAATTTTGAACGGACCTCATTTACGTCATCTCCTGGGTAGGATCGATGGACATTTGAAGAAATTTTTCGAAACTCGCGTCATGAGTGCGACCTCAATAGCTGATTTCCCTTAAGGGAAATCTGCTAACATTACGATTGCAATGAAATTGGTAATATACTTTTTTTCGATCAGACATATAATAACGAAGATATTTAGAATTCTTAAAACTCCCCCTTTAAACCCCCCCTCTTTCTCTCTCTCTTTATATATATATATATATATATATATATATATATATATATATATATATATATATATATATATATATATACAGTCTTGAATGGACATGATTTTCGTCATCTTCTGGGCAGGATTGATGTACATTTGAAAACATTTTTGTCATGGGTATAACCTCAATATCTGATTTACCTTAAGTAAAATCTGCTAAAAGAATGAAGTGAGGACAGTATTTCTCTTTATAGCTTGGATTCAAATGGAATGTTAGGGGTCAAAATCAGCCAATGGTTCCCTCGGACCCGTTTGACAGCTATGTAATGTATCATTTTTTGTCAAGAAGAGGACAGACTAATTACAAAAGTATTTAGCCAAAACCCAATAAAATAAAAGTCTAGTAGCACCCAGAACGAACTTAGAGAGTTTGTCTGCATTTAAAACACTGTTACCGGGACTACAATAGCTAAGGAATAATATGGAATTAGGATATTTGATCAATGTTTTCTTTCTAAATATATGCAGTATAATTTTGTAAAAACTACATTTTAATCGTCAAGACGTAGATCTCAGCCCACTATACACATTGCAGAAGCCTAGTAATGTTACTGTGCATTAACACTAAAACAAGCATTCGGCAAAAATGAATGATAACTGTTTACTGTTTGACGACTCAATGGAAAATGCACTGACGATGACTTTCGCCATCAACGAAACTATAGTGTCTCCTTGAATAAAATTTTGGCTTAAACAACCTCTGATTGAGAACCTGAGTTTTTTATTTTTAAATATAGTGAATATCAGTTCATTAAAGAAGAAGGGAACAAACAGTAAACTGTCTAATTTATGATTTAATGAGAATTCTTGAGTAATATTTCCGATAAAAATTGTAATTTGTAAATTTCAAGTAAAATCCCAACTTGGAGTTTAATTTTATTGCATATGTCTTGATAACAGTAGAATAATTCTGTGAGTGATTTTTCTGTACTAATTAGTAATTCAAGTAGTTTCGGTAGTTTTTAATCCCTAAATTAGTGGCTCATTAAATAAAATCCTCTCTGGCTAGAAAAGGGTGGTAACCTAAGGGTGGGTAGATAACCTGTCCCAATTAGCTTCAGTTGCAAAAAGTGGACGTTAATAAATAATAATAATATGAGAGAGTAATTTTTGTTTTTTTAATTTTTAATAGTTTGTAAGATGTATTTTGTTGTAATAGGTGTAGACTAAAATAAAAAACAAATAAAAATACATTACGGATTTACTTAAATTGAGCGAGTCTTTCCCATCGAAGTACTGACGTCACGAGATTTTAAAAAAAAAAGATAAAAGAGGCCCAGGATTCCATTGAGGACACTCTTTTTAAGGTCTCCCTAAATAAAGGACAGGATGTTGGTAATTTGTGTTGATTTATCCTTGGGGATCCTGGAGGTAATTTTCTGGGCGCCTTGACGCTCTAATTATCTTTATTAATTGGGGGTCATTAAGCGATTAAAGCGTTTTGTTCGGATCGTTCCGCTCGGCTACGGAGAGAGAGACGGTGAGCGTGATAACCTTTCTCCACTTCCCAGAGGTTCTCCTGAATGGAGAGGAGTCCCAACACGACCTGGTCGAGTAGACCAAAGGTCGGGGTATGATGATGGACCAATTGGGTATTATGCAACTCCACCGGGGGAATCTCTGTCGAAATTCTTATTGGAGCGAGGAATATTGATTATATTTTCCATCATGCTTATAACTCATGAACCTTTATAAGGGCTGTGGGAAAAAATGTGCATACATTATACATAAATACTCAATAACAATGTCTTTGTTTGAAATTTAATAAGACAATGCTATAGAACGTGAAAGGAAGTACAAAGAAAATAACACTAATAATAAAAAACATAATAGCATATTGTTAATATGAAATGAGTAGGAGTGGGGGTTTACTATGGAGCAAAAACTAAAAAATGCAAATATCTAGGTTAATAATCAATACAGTGAAAAAATGGACATAGCAAAGTTTATAGAACATTATATTTGCAAAAACATTGAGTCTATACACTTATTCGAAACAACGTATAATAACGGAGATATTAAGAGTTTTCAAAATAATCACCTCTAAGCCCCCCCCCCCTCCCCCGGACTTTTCTTTTTATATAAAACGATTATATATCAAGATTGGTATCGATAAGAAAAAAATTGCGACCCCTAGAGCGGTAACAGACAAATATATAGATCTCTCTCTCTCTCTCTCTCTCTCTCTCTCTACATATATATATATATATATATATATATATATATTTACAATTTTGAATGGACCACATTTTCGTCATCTACTAGGTAGGATCGATGGACATTTGACGAAAAATTCCGAAAATCTCGTCATGAGTACGACCTCAATAGCTGATTTCCCTTAAGAGAGATCTGCTAAAATAAACAGTATTGCGGCCATAACGGACAAACTTTCTTGATTTATACTTATGAAAAATTGAAAAATGAATATCTACATCTTATTTTAAATGTCTGTATTTTAACCGGGGGAGTAATATTTTATAGCTTGAAAAAATACCTATACACAGTACTTCAGTCTTGAAGCATTGAAGTCTTCCTTTTCATTTATTTGTTAGTAATGGTAACACACGACTAGCTATCATAGATAAGGAGTTGGTCTAAATAGACTTGGTGAACTTAGGCTCGTGGATTAGTTTCCCACCCTAAATTAAAAGGACGGTAACCTGTATATAATATATCACAATTAGGATTAAGCGAATAGTAATATATATATATATTTGATTTCAAAACTACTAGCAATTCACTCTTTGTGATCAGGTCTGAGGTGTACTTTAATTTAAGGCTTATACAGCTTAAAACAAGATACATTCAATAATCGTTTTACAAGCTAGTTCCAATTTATTTCTAGTGCCTCTCTTAACTCCGATCATCTGTTCAGTGGATAAACAGTTTAAAAATCGATAAAAAGAATACAGGGCCCAACCACCAGCCAGCTTATTTCAGAAAGACGCTGATAAATGCAGTAGTAAAATGTCCTAAGCAACCATTTTAGAAAGAACCCTTCAATTATGATAAAATTGAACCTATATTTAGATCAATCGATTAGACATAATGAGACTGGCTACTTTTCTTTCTTTTTTTTTCTTGTCCATTTGTATGAAGATCTTCTAGGAATTAAAAAGAAAACGCATGTACATTACAAAGAAATGCCTCTGAAATCTGGATTAGGTAAAATAAACACAACAAAATGAGCAAGGATTGAACCAAGAGAAAGGAACGAGATAATTCCCAAAAGGGGAGTCATGACCACATAGGTATAGGTATGCATATTATGGTATAACTCTGTTAATAGAGAAACTATTAGTAAAAAAATAACCTGTGAATATATTACTTCTGGAAAATATTGAATATACTGATCTAATTATGATTTTTCAGGACAGCCATCCAAAATGGACAACAAAATTCATTTAATAGCGTTAAAGCCAATGGTAGATTTTTCTCCCTAAAGTGAAATCAGCTATTGAGGTTGTACTCATGAAGCGAATTTCAAACAATTTCTTCAAATGTCCATCGAATATACCCAGGGATAGATATATGAGTTCTTTTCAAAATGTTATATATATCTGTATTCATATATTTGTCTCTTGACGCACTGGCAGTCGCAATTTTTGTTCGACCCGTACCAAACTTGATATTTAAACGTTTTATGTAAAAATAAAGATCAATTTGGCTTACGGTTGAAATCGGATCAGAGGGAGTGGGGTGGGGTTTAGAAGGGAGGAATATTGAAAATTCAAAATATCTTCGATATTGTAAGTCGGATCGAAATATTGTATAGAACACATCATATTGAAAATTTAATTTTCTATAAATGTTGTGTAAATGTGTTCTCTACAATCAATACTAATTAAGATATTTTTCATTTTCAGCCTTCAGTAAACCGTCGCTCCTAGACATCGGATTTTTATATGTACGGGTATGTAGCTAATATTCGTTGATCTCATGTCAACGCATATTAGCTATATACATATAAAAACCCAATACCTCAATTAGATGATCTCACTAAACTTCAAAACTCACTGGTGAATTTTGACAACATTAAGTCTGAAGTGGGGGCCACATGACACCCTTTTTGCAAAAATAGTTGCTTTTCATTTGAAAGTGATACAGAATGTCTGCGTTCTAATGATCGGATAGAAAAATTTCCCTCCATCTATCTAGACCATGGGTCTCCAAACTTTCCAGCCTTAGGGCCATACTGATTACTCCAGTAAGTTCCGAGGGCCAAAACCAGATTATCATTGTTGCCGGTGGTAAAAAGTGAAATAGTCCACTGATGAAAAAAAAAAAAGCCCGAAAAAGTACGAAACGTTTAAAAAAGGCTGCAAATCGGACTAAAGTCCGCAAAACGGCAACACTGCATATTATTAATTTTCCTGTCATTATCTGTAATTTCTCTGTAATGTTATGAGTAGTTAGCCCATGACCATATCAATGTAGATGTTATATTAATAATTATTCAACATAAAATTAGAATACTTCAGTAAACTAAATTTAATTTGCTATAAAAAATATGTTCTCTAAAAGGAGTTTTCACAAGTATGCTAGCTCTCCGCGGGCCGGACAAAATCTGTCCACGGGCCGGATGTGGCCCTCGGGCCGTAGTTTGGAGACCCCTGATCTAGACCATTTATTTTATATATATATATTGACAATAAACAAAGAAGTTCAAATACAACTTTTTTGTTCTCTAACGCGTACAGAGAAACTTTATTAATTTTAACCTAAAATCAAATGCAATCACAAAAATAAAATCAAGTCAAAATGGCAGCTCACATCAAGTCGAAACAGCTGATATCACATATCCAATGACCATAAAAGCAAAATCATAGATTATTGAATGCTCGTAAAGAGTTTGATAATGTTTCATAGATAAAAACGAAAATCGTTTGTATAATATAAAGGATTTCATCAATTTAATATGTAATAACGTGTAAATAAAATTAAGCAAAACATGAAAATAATATTGCGGGTGTTTATTACAAAACACTGTTTAACAAATAAAGATAATTAGATTTGAGTGGTATTAGTCTATTATAAGAAGCCGAGCAGTTTATTTCATAGGTATTTTTTTTTAATCTTCGCTTTGCTAAGTCTGTTACGATACTGATTAATACAGATATACATAAATCTCGCTCTTGCATTAAAGAAATCAATAGTAATGATATTATCTTTGTAAATCAAATGACATCACTTATCTTTGATATAATTGAAATATAATCCTCGGATACCAAAACTTACAGTTAGCATGAGTACTATTAAAGAAGACATATTTTAAAAAACCCTCATATGAGGACAAAGAAGGGTGAGTGACGTGACATAATTCCCGTACATATGTGATTCATATTTCGGACATTGTATAATTTGAATATAAAGTACTGAGTACTCGACTAGAGCTTTCCAATAATGTATAAAAACTGGCAGGTCATTGACAATACAATAAGCCCCTCCCATTTTTTCAAAGGGTAAGACACATTTTAGGACCATGAAGAATCTCAACTCACAAATGCATGTCAAATTTCGTGAATTTAAATGAGCTCTTATAATTATTAAAATTCTGTGAAAATCGGGTATGAAGCAATGACAAAATATTTTGGGCCGTTGTCATAAACACCAGACCTTGAAAATCAAGTGAATGCCTGCAATCCAAATACACCAGCTACTGCAGTCGCAGCTGACAAAGCTACCAACGCACCAAAAATTTTAGAAATTCTTTCACAAAGAATCCATGAATAGCTGCCTTGAATGGGTCTTTAAAATTTTCGCAGAACCGAAACCCAAGGAAATCCTTTGAAAGCAAAGACTGACCACAAAAGTCCCCAGGTTTTTTGTCTATCCCTCCCTCCCCCCCATGGGAAGTTCTAGTTAAGGAACTATTGTCACACCTACACCTCCCGCTGGCTCCAGGTGTGACACCCTCATTAATTTCCCAGTCCCCGAGTTGGCACCCCTGCTTACCTTCCACCCGACCTTCATCAAGATAACATCTCCAACTAAAGGGTATGTATATGAATGAAGCTTTGTCTACCTGCTCAAGACCTTAAGCCCTCTCTCCAAACGAATATTCTACTTAATAAACAATGGCTACTTCATAAAATATTTCATTTCAAAAGACACTAGATCCTTTTATGAACAACAAGTCATGTTGGCACTGAATACATTGAATTTTATGAGTTTAACATAACTAAGCTAGAGTTAAAGGACAATTAGTAAGCAGAATGACAGATAAATTTATAAAATACAATAATAGGAATAAAAGGACAACTAATTTAATAAGAATTGCATAATGCTTCTGCACCTTACTAGATTGAATAAAGGGGCTTTCCTCAACTTTTAAGTTGTCTCTCATTTTTACTGAAACTTATAAAAGACTGTCACGCAGGAGTTGCTTAAAGTAAGCAGATTTCCCACGTGATGATATGATACGATATGAGCTGTTTCGACTTGATATGAGCTGTTTCGATTTTATGTGAGCTGCCATTTTGACTTGATTTTATTTTTGTGATTGCATTTGATTTTAGGTTAAAATTAAAAAGTTTCTCTTTACGCGTTAGAGAACAAAAAAGTTGTATTTGAACTTCTTTGTTTATTGCAAATATATATAAAATAAATGGTCTAGATGGGAAATTTTTCTATCCGATGATTAGAACGTAGACATTCTGTATCACTTTCAAATGCAAAGCAACTATTTTTGCAAAAAGAGTGTCACGTGGTCCCCACTTCAGACTTTATATTGTCAAAATTCACCAGTGAGTTTTGAAGTTTAATGACATCATCTAATTTAGTCAAAAATGTAATTATTTCGCTAGAATTGATGTAGTCCCTCCATAGCTCGGAGCATAGCTGTCCGACTGTCCTGGGGTATTTAAATAGAAGTGGAATCCAATAGAGGACTGACCGGGGGTTGGAAGGGGGTTACTAATATGAGATATGGACGAACGTCCGGGAATTTGGGGCCGGTGCTTTGGCAGGCCTGATAATTGCGTGCCTTTATTGCACCCCCTGGGTGACTTACTGCCCGCAAGCCGAGGAATTAAGCAATCTAATGGACAACCCCCCACCCTTAGGAGTCCACCGTTCCCAAATTACGATGACCTCAAGGGCTGATGGGGGTAGCCTCCCCCGAAATATGAGGCTACGAGTTTATTCAAATTATTTACCCTAGGTCGGCGAAAGGTACCCTTCCCTAACATACTCCGTGAGGTACCTGTGGCTCTAAAGGTAGTACCAATCGTCTTTACAATATCAAATCAAATCTTCTGACATAGTATGTTAGCAGATTTTTTTAATCTCAGAAATGCCGGAAGAGCTTATTAACTAAGAAAATTAAATACTTCTAATTTTTGATGTAATCGTTTACTTCCTTCCAATGGACGCATGTGTGGATTTCAAATTTGAAACCAGGTGGGGGCCATCAATAAAACGCTCATAAACTACAATCAAATCAGTAAAACCTACAAATCTGGTAGGACTGAACAAATCCATTGCTGTATCAAGAAAGGCCATAGTTTCAAAAGCTCATATTTCAAAGCCAGACTGGTCGAAAAAACAGGACATTAAACTGTGACAATTCAAATAATTTACTGAGCGTTGGAATACTGCAAGTAGAAAAATCCGAAAAGAGTAGGTTGTTCTTGCCAGTGTCGGAATTGGACACACGAAATTGCCATATGGTTATTTATGGAAAGCCTAATTCCTACCAACCTGCAATTGCTGTAATATCCAGCTAGCTTACTGTTTCACATCTCCTTAATTAAAACTAAATACCATTGCAAGAAGTGCTTTGAACATTAAACGGTACTTAAGAGATCTCCTTAGAGACGACGAAGAAGACAAAAAGGCTTTTTGTATTTTTAACTGAAGCTTCTTTGTTCCAAGAAATATAGATCCATCTACCGCTAATGACAATAGTAGATGCGGTATATTGTAATAAAAATAAATAAATAAATGTAAAGGTCCAAGTAGAATAATTTTATACATTAAACTCATTGAATGTAATTTATTACCTTACATTGCAGAAGGACATTTTGATTTTGCAGAAGAAAGAGTGTTGTGGGCTGTTTTATATATTATACCGATTATACTTTGAAGAAATATTGAATGATCTCCAACTGGATTTACTAGAAATTATTTAAATAATTTAATGTGTTAGGAATCGACTAAATTATGACAAATAATGATTTTTTCTATTTAGAACCTACTATTTTAATAATTATTAAAGTATTTTATTAAAGTCCAATTTTTGGAACTAAGGCTAATTGGGACGGGTTATCTACAGGCTACCCCCCTTTTCTAGCCAGGGTGGGACTCAGGATTTTATTTAATGATTCTGTCATTAAGTAAATTCCTTTGTCCTTTTATTAAAAATATATTTTATTGTTACAAATTATATGTTTATGTTATAATAAATGCATTTAATTAATAAAAGGACAAAGGAATTTATTTAGTGTATTTTATTATTACACATTATATGATTATGTTGAACATGAGTTTCTGAACTTAATCCATTATATTTAATTCTTTTGAATTACTACAATATATTTTCTAAATTCAAAAGCATTTTAGTTTTGAAGAAGAAATATTAACGACACCAATAATCAAGCTGTGTGATAAGAAACCCAATTTATTTGGGCGTGTAGAGTAAAGTGTCATACTTTGAAAGGTAAGGTATAAAAAGTATTTATTAACGTCCACTTTTTGGATCTAAGGCTAATTGGGACGTGTTGTCTTCGAATTACCACCCTTTTCTGGCCAGGGTGTGACTAAGGATTTTATTTAATGAATTCCGTCACTAAATAAATTCCTATTGCCCAGGCGGGCATTGAACTCGCCACTCTAGGTTTGCCATGTGAGATTAAGGCTAAAGCTTTGACTCACATGGCTAACCTAAGCCCAAATTTGAGAGGTATGAGATAAATTCAAAAAGTAAAAGCATGTGTTTCAAAAGCATATGTAAAAATGAATGTGGTTTATAACAACTCCTTTTTTTTTTTTTAATTTTTGTCTGGCAAGAGAGTATAAAGAAAGGAGTATGGAGTTCAAAGAAACAAATTGTTCCTTACTAAAGAGAACATCATAAACGGAGTGTGACAAAACAAAAACATGACACTTTGGAGAGGCATAAAGCCCAAGGACTCTCGTGCGAGGCACCAATAAAATAATTAATTAAGTATAGGCTCACACCTCGAGAGAGCAACAAAGGTTTCTCCAGGGGGTGAAATATCCTGGAGTAGTGTATTTTAGGGCCGATTTATTGGAGAACCGCCGCGGAATATAGCCTGGCCCGTAATTAGGAAGAGTCGTAAAGACGAGGATCAGTTAGCGCTCCTACAATGGCGGCTATTGTCACCAACAGCTGGGCAAAAGAGAGAATTTAACCGGACAGCCGTTTGTTAAAGGCATTAGTGAATACTAAATTCGGTCCAAGGCGGAGGTGTCGCTCCCAGCGGGCAAAAATTATAATAGGCAGAGATTTATGGAGCCCGCTCCTGGAATTTTTTTTAAAACCGTGGTTTACTTTATTTTTCGTCCTCAAGCCCTTCTTTGATGTGCCAGGCAGTAAACAATAAACCAAAGATAAACAGTTGGCAGATTTACGATATTCCGCTTATTGTTGATGGCTTCCAAGGTTTCTTTATCCGGCTATATCTGACCCAAGGATAGAGCTCAATGAAATATTTCGTATAATGTGATTTAAAATGCAATTTTAAACGAAGGGATATTTATCTCCGAAGAAAGAAAGAATTTACCTTTCATGATTAAATGTGTTTTATGACTTCACACCGGCTCAGAGAATATTTAATTTTAATATTTTTTTTAATACCACCGACGTCCCATGTACAGTTGATGAGCAAAATACATTCTTGCATTCTTTACTAGACATATTGATTATGATGTATACAGTTCAGAATTATCATACCTTCAATTAACCATGCCATTATTCGTTCAATGCAAACATTACTTTCGATTAGTAAAGTAAATTATCACGTCCGCAAATTACAGCAATTGGTTTCTTTTTATATCGAATTCTTTTGCTTGATGCCGCATTATAATTAGATTTTAGATTAAAAATTCTTGTAAGTCTTCTAAAAAGACGTATCAGCCCGGCACTTTATGTTTGTCTTTTGAGGCTCGAATGGAACAGAACTTGAGGCATGAATTCTACTAAAAAGTGTGTTCGGTCTTACATTCGGGAAATCTAGAGGAAGTTTCAGACTCTTCCGACACCATCCAAGCATGGTCTCAAATTGGTCTCAAATTCCGCAATCCTTGATTCAAAGCGACAGAGAACTACACTTGTAATTCCATTTTCCAGAACATCTGTCCAAAAAGCTAAGTCATCTGTTCGACTAAAATATGGTTTGGGTCCTAGATTAACCCAAACCTCAAGAAAGATTCATATTCTTTCAATGTCTTCCGTACATTACCTCATTCGCGGATCAAGTTTTGCAGCACATGGTCCATAGCGACTGGGAATATCCTATACTACCATTTTCTAGTGGAAGCAACAAACCGATCAGCCCTATAACATAACAATATAAAATAATGGATCAAAATTCGGTTAAGTTTGACCTAAACATAATTTAGCTGAAATGTGTGTACTTAATACTCACTCATCAAAGTAGTAATTTACTAACTAACTTTTTTTATTTGTATGTTTATATGTTAACTCTATTAGTTCTGAAACTAAGTGTGCTGGAAAGTGACGAATATTTAAGTATTGAAAAGACTGTGGAGCTAAAGAGTATTTACTCCATCGTCTATGCTAGTGCAGACAGAACTAAATGTTAATAGAATAAACGCTTTCCAGGGGATTGCAAAATAAATTTCAGCCATTGCAGAATGTGAAATGTTCTGAAAACGCTCCAAAGCGAAGCTAAAATAGGTACGTTTGGAAGATATGAGAGCTTTTTCTAACACAATTTCTTTTAGGATTGTGCCATTGGTTTTCAGGATCGTTATTGGCTGAAGTAAAACATATATATTTAGTTTCATATACCATCGTTAACAAGAACCAAAGGCTAAGCCTGGTAGTTGTAAGTATAATGTTCTCTTCGGAGTAAGCTAAAATAAATTTAGGAACATCCCTGTTATCTGTAACTTTCGGTATTTTGGAGGGAGAAAATTGAGGTTGCTTCCCGTTGGTTTTTCTCATAGTTAGTATTGATAAATTTGGCAGTTGTGCCACAAATGCAGCCACAACTCCAGTTATACCAATGATGGTCGTTTTGTATCAAGAAGCCAGGGGACCTTGGTCCATGGATTGAAGGAACCAACCATAGGATTACGCAATATAGCTGGTGCATTTACTTGCCAATTAACTGGACGGAATGTGGATCAGAAAAATGGGACATGGATGATGAGTACTTATGTGCAGTAAGGTCTTACACCCAACTAGGACTTAACCAACGAACCATTATCACCGTCAGAATCTTGAGCTCATAGCGCTAAGAGGGTACATAAAGGTAAGCAAGCACCTTTTCCCCTTAGTAATAAGCACTTTTAGCACTTTGAATGGGAAGATATAGGTGGGAGGTCTTGAGGAGAGTACCCCGCAAGGTGGGCACTCTCTAAGACCTTTGTAATCCTTGAGGTAGACAAGACAAGGGGCCAGTGACGCTCTATTGTCTACAAGGATATCCAGGTAGACACCTGGTCTACTTAGGGCCGGGATTGATGAGCCGAACACGTTAGGTAGAAAATGGATAGAAGAGCACTCTAGGGCCAATGCACTATTGAAGCGGTAAAACACGATACCTCTTTCATCTGGAACAGTGCCAGCTGTCTTGTTCCGGATGTCCTTCAGCAAGACCGTCCGAATGCACAATGGACATACTGCCCATAGAGTTAATCTTTCGTGAGGAGCCAGTAATCGCCTCCAATAATTAGCCACAAACGAATTCATAAAACTGGTTTCATCGAGCTGTTATCCTGTACGCTAATACTAGCAATTTGTCTGTCTTCGAAATGGTTATCGGAATCTCGCGGGAGGAAAATACATCGACCCAGGAAAACTCATGGCTTTCTACATTTCTATTGAATTAATTATGTCTGCTTCTATATTGGTATTGTAAATATCTTGGCTATAAAACACATATAAGCCTTTCTTGAAACGTCTAATTCTTTATAAAAAAATTGAATTAAGTCTTCGGCCTCGAAATTTCAAATAAATAAGTAGTTCTTAATACTTTGATGTGTAATTCTAATAACAAAAATGAAAAGTAATTTCATCCTATACCTGCATTAAAATATCACTTATCTCGAAGCGCATGAAAAATTAACTCAAGCCATCAATAAGTAATCATTACTATAGGAAAGGTCATTGATCTAGCATTTAAATAATATGCTCTCTTCGTGATTTCGTAATGTTCATTTTTAGCTATTTCCTTTAAGGGGAAATCAGCAATTGAGTTTGTACTCATGACACGAATTTTGACAAATTTCTTTAAATGCCCATCCATGAGGCCCGTTGAAATATATATGCATTTGTCTGTGAGACGCTCCAGCCGATGGAATTTTCGTTTGATAGTTGCCAACCATTCTGTGGTCTAGGCTACAAAGAATCATAGACTTAACCATAGTTTTCCAACATCTGCTCTCAAATATGATTTCCTGACACGGTATTCAACCATTTTCTTCTTATTTTCATCGATCGTACCTAAGAGTTGATAAAAATGTTCAGTGTCAATAGAGTGAATTGAAAAAAAAATTGGCGTTTTATCCGACCAATTGTCTGATTTTATAATGCAACAATTTTATAAAATTGAAACGTTTATTACATGAACAATTTAAACTATCGTCGAAAAATAATATCTTTATTTATTTATTTTTATTGTCATTAGGCACCGAACTTGCGAGGGTTATTTGTGCATAGGTGGTCAAAGGTCCAAATTCGTTTTCCTTCCTTTTCTTCGGTTGTCCCTCTTTTCAAAGGAATTAGTAGATTATCATAAATTATCTTTAATTATTGACTGTTACAAAAAGTAAATTCTGAAAGATAACTTTATATCAGTGTTCTTCATACTTTCATGTCTAGGACACCTACAAAAATACTTATTTTCACGTAGACGTACTACATGTTTCATACCCCAGTACACTTTCCATTTCGGTGAAAGAGGAGAGAGTACTTTAAGCTGTATGAAAACTGTATGTTGCCATATTTAACAAATTATAATTTTATAGCCATACAATTGTCTTTCGGGTGTTATAAATTAATGGAAATTATTTTTAGGGAAGGAATGTACCCTGAAAAAGTAACATACAGTCCACAAAATGTGTAAGACAGTTTTCAATAAAAGTATGCTTGGAAGAAAGGACATTTTTTTGGTGACTGTAGTCATTAGAGTATGGAGTATATTTGAATATTAGATTCAGGAATGCTGTAAGAAGATTAAAAACCAATGTTTTTTTGTTTTTTTAATTTTTATTTACGTTCACTTTACGCTACTATGGCTAATCGGGACGTGTTATCTACTGGTTACCATCCTTTTCTAGCCAAGGTGGGATTTTAGGACGTTATTTAATGAATTTCGTCACTAAATAATTTCCTTTGCCCAGGCGAGAATCGAACTCGCCACTCTAGGTTTACCATGTGAGGTCCACGCTTTAGCTCGCATGGCTAACCTGAGCCCCCGGTATTAATTAACGAACACAAAACCTTAATGTTAGATACTATTCAAAATTTGAAAGAATCTTTGTTGAACACTATTGATTTTTTAAGGATGGTAACCAGTAGATAACACGTCCCGATTAGCCATAGTAGCGTAAAGTGAACGTAAATAAAAATTAAAAAAACAAAAAAAACATTGGTTTTTAATCTTCTTACAGCATTCCTGAATCTAATATTCAAATATACTCCATACTCTAATGACTACAGTCACCAAAAAAATGTCCTTTCTTCCAAGCATACTTTTATTGAAAACAGTCTTACACATTTTGTGGACTGTATGTTACTTTTTCAGGGTACATTCCTTCCCTAAAAATAATTTCCACTAATTTATAACACCCGAAAGACAATTGTATGGCTATAAAATTATAATTTGTTAAATATGGCAACATACAGTTTTCATACACGTGTTCAACAAAGATTCTTTCAAATTTTGAATAGTATCTAACATTAAGGTTTTGTGTTCGTTAATTAATACCGGGGGCTCAGGTTAGCCATGCGAGCTAAAGCGTGGACCTCACATGGTAAACCTAGAGTGGCGAGTTCGATTCTCGCCTGGGCAAAGGAAATTATTTAGTGACGAAATTCATTAAATAACGTCCTAAAATCCCACCCTGGCTAGAAAAGGGTGGTAACCTGTAGATAACCCATCCCGATTAGCCTAAGTTGCAAAAAGTGGACGTTAATAAATAATAATAATAATAAATACTGAAAACGATTTCAGCGGGCAGCCCTTAGGGGAAATCAGTTATTGAGGTCGTACTCAAGACGAAATTTTCGAAAAAAATTTTAAATGTCCATCGGTCCTATACAGGAGATGACGAAAATGAGGTCCGTTCAAATTTTTATATATATATATATATATATATATATATATATATATATATATATTTGTCTGTTAACTGTCTAGCGGCCGAAAATTATTATTTGATAGTTACCAAACTCGATATTAAATCGTTTTATGTAAAAAGAAAGATCAAGTTCGTTAATGGCTGAAATGGAACAAGTGGGAGGGTGTGGGCTTAGAGGGGGGATTTTCGAGATATCTCCGTTACTATACGTAGTAACAAAAAATTAGTAGAACAAATTTTATTAGCAATTAAGGGTACTATAAATGTCATTATATACGTTTATTCCCTATCTTGAATATTTTTCAGTTTTCAGCCTTCAGCAAACCCCCACTTCTAGTTATGTTTCTTAAACAACACTCTGTCTTGTAATAAACCACATTATTCGACATATTGTTTTCAAGAGACCTTTATTATACGAGATAAATGCAAATATGTTATGGTGACCCTCTCACCTCATCTTAAGTTCTTAGACTACTAAAATTTGATTGATTGAGATAAAAATTATTCTGATCCATTATAAATTACAGTACTCGATATAGTAAATAGTTTCCAATAAAATGAATATGTTATATTATGGTATATTTCAGTAATTGTTTTTCATTCAGGTGAGAATTTGGTACACCCGTTTGTTTTTGTTCAGACACTTCCCGTCTGGAGGTTTCTTATCATCGTTTGTATTTATCCACTTGATATTGCTATTGTATTACCATTATGTAGATGTTATCTATTGTTAAACTTCACGTGGGATATCTGCTTAGTTTACGCAGGTTGTTAACAGCCCCTGCGTGACGGACTTTTTGTTTCAGAAGCGGTACTTCACGCCTTGAGTGTTCAGATAGTGGGAATTGTAACCTCCCAAATTTTCGGCAGCTGACAAAGGCGGTCCCACCTTCCAGTACAAGGGTTGGAAAGATTTGTTGATGTTCGGCTAAGCGAGAAAAGCGCCCGAAAAAGGTCGAATAAGACGGACATTTGTGAAATGGCTGACATTGTCTAGAATAAGAGAGCAGGTAGGAGGCAGAGAGCATAGTTAGGCAGGATTATCCTGGGCTGAGGCCTGCATCCTGATTGGGACCCCATCAAAGGACCCGAAACCATTAGCCACTACTTGGAAATTCGCCTTGTCCTCTATCTCCGCCTCAATGCTCTTCCTCTCCTCACAAAGGATATTTAGCCAATAACCAATAAGACTTATTCCTCGGACAGAGAAACCTTTTTTTCCCTTTGAAACAGAACTCAGAAATATGTTTCCTCTGAAGATAATGCAAAAATCATTAAAATACCAAGAATAAAAGAAGGTGGAGGGGGATCAACAGAACGTATTTGCATATATCTCACACACTAGAAGCCCAATGAAAACAATACTTGGTATTTAACCATGAATGAAATATTTCATGATTATTATTGATATGACATGAATAGGAGAGGAGGTTTGCAGAAGCCTGAAAACTGAAAATTTCAAATATTTTGGTTAATATTCAAGACAGAGAATAAATGCATAGAACAATATTTATAGTGCATTTAATTTTCATTAAGATTAGGCCTAAACAATTTTTCAATTGTCAAAATAACAGACATATCTGTAATTTTCAAATCTGCCCCCTGTAAACCTCCCACCCCCCCCCTCTCCTGGGTAGGATCGAGGAACATATGAAGGAATTTTTAAAAAATCGATTAATGAATACGACCTCAATATCTGATTTCCCTTAAGGCAAATCTGCTAAAAGAAATTGTACTTGGGCACCACATGAATTCCTTGTACTCAGATTTAAATTTAAAAAATATCCATAAATCAACTTTAGACAATAAGGACTACTTTCCTTAAAAACATTATGCACATTTGGAAATAAAACTTGTTACTCAATGTTCATTATGATGTGATACAAATACATTTCAGCTTACAAATACAGACATAAATGGGACAAAAATTCATTTTCATTATACTGCGTCAAAAAACATGTGATTTCAATACTAGGTTTGAGCCCGTAAAATAGCTCTTTTCGGGACTAGTACTGAAAAATCTTTTCGGTGCGCTAACCTTACCTGTTACTAATAAACATGTGTTTGAAGGAGGTTATATTCATTCTAATATTTGTTTCATTCTAATAATCAAAAGTTAACTGTATTCAAAAAGGCAATGCCAAACAAAGGTTTTAACATAAATCATAATCAAAATTGTACTATAAATATTAATGTAAATCTGTAATGTTTCTTCTATTATGGGTTAATAAACAGATGTTTTTTCCAAATATTTAATGTGTCAATTTAATTTCTTATATAAGTACTTTTCTTCTATTATAGGTTAATAAACAGATGTTTTATTTCAAATAAAATAATGTGTCACTTTAATTTCTTATATTGTATCTTTAAGTTATTAATGAAATATAAAAGGGTTTTAATGCACTCAAGTATGAGCAGTATAATGAAAAGTATTGTTCATAACACGTACCAAAAGTGTCCTTTCGGTACTCGGTCCAATTTCCAAGCTCGGCTTCGCCTCGCTCGTAAAACTAGACCTCGCACCGAAAAGACCCACTTTTGGTACTAGTGATGAAAATAACTATTTTAGCACAGTGGATGAAATTAATAATTTTTTTATGCATACATGTTGTTTAATTAAAAGTTATTTATTTCTAGTGTTTGTTATCCTAAGTCAATAGGAGTTTCGTTATTTTGACTTCATTCTCCAAAATGTCATTGAATCATATATAAGTTTTTTTTTCATGGTATGCTAATGACATAGATTATTCTTATTTTGAAGAACCTGCGTTTATATTTATTTTTTCAACTACATTGTACAATAATGAATTATTTGACTGTTGTCCCAACGCAAAAATACTTAGACACAGTAGACAATTATGTTTCGGTTTAAAGTTTTGGAATATTCACACTTTGTGGATTTGTATGTGTGTTTAGGTGTATGAGTGTATATATACATATATATATATATATATATATATATATATATATATATATATATATTTAAATGTATAAAAAACGTTTTATAACATATTAGTGCTATTTATTTACCTCACACATTTATCATTATTTTCGCAATAGAAGGGGATCCGGAGAATGGAGTAAAACAAAGCATTAAAGTTTATAACTCTATTGTCCTATCCATGAAATTAAACAGTCAGCCTTTTTAGATTGAAATAAATATTAACAATCTTTTTTTTTTTTTATTGTAATAATTTCACAGACATTTTCTAGATCAACAGGAATAACATTAGACCCATTATCTTTTTCGGAGTTTCGTCTAATTTGTGTTACAAAACAAAAACGAATAGGCTAGAAGTTAATTAGTCTTATTGAACCAACAATTTTTTTTCTTTTTTAACACAATTCATTTGTATAAAATTGGTAAAATAATACTGTTTAGCTTATGAACAGTATTCATATGTAGGAAAACACTGAATTTGAGCTCTTTCTTCCCATTCGACAGGAGGTAGTCTCGGGTTTTCAAATTAAGATTTATGCCTATCAAAAATATATTTTTTGGGGACGGGGTGTGTAGTATACCTTGCTGCTAAACAGAGAGAGATAGAGAAATGCTGCTTATTTTCATATTAGAGAAGAAATGATCCAACTTCTACTTTTAAATATTTATTGTACACTTCGTAAGAGCAACATTAATTAAGCTAGGAAAATTGTCTTCCGGAATGTCTTTAAACTACTGACGCAGAGTATCGAATTCTTGGGAAAATCATATGCACTGGGTCATAACTGAACGGAGCTGTACAGTAAGAGCACTACTGGCTTAGCACTATTCAAAAAATTGACAGGGTCATTCAAATCCATAATTTCCAAATAGATATATTTTGTTCATATTGGATTTAGGCAGTTAGTGCATATATTAAGCACATTCATGAGGCATCTAAAAATATATAAATATTAACTAACAAAATACAGAACATTGGTAAAAAAATGTCTCTAGCGTGTTTAATGAGATTAAATAAATGGCAAATTTTATTATACTAAGTATGGGTAAAAGAATTTCAGATATATAAAATATTATTTTTCAAAAGTATAAAAAAGGTGCCCTCTCAGGAGTAAATTGATTAGAGGTTCACCACTATCTTCGTCATGCAAATCAACTCTGTTGTGAAACAGTGATAAGTGAATAATAATAATATTCGTATTGTGTTTAAGATAAATTAAAGACCATTTATTTACTTCCAAGTTCGGTATTATTGTAAGAAAATAAACGAATTATTTAAAATATTTTTCAGGTTTTTCCATAGATAATTCTAATAATACCAAAACGTTCTGTAATAACACCGAGAATAATAATCATAATAGTTGAGGTAAAAAAAAAAGAAAAAAAAAAAGAATTTACAGATTGTTCATAGAAAAAACATCATAACAGTTAACGGTGGCGGCACGTTTTAAGCAATGCCAGAACGGTCAGGCGCAGTTCCTCCGGAGCGTTTAAAAATATTTCATGAATGGGCCGGTTGAAAAAGCAGTAGACAAGGAAACAAGGAGTAATGGCGAAACAGTTTGAAAGGAGTAGTTAATTCGTGGCACCACCTTGAGATCTGACCACCGAATCAAACTCGGTAATTGTCGGTAGAGACTCCGAAGGACCTCGGCGAGGGCAAACTGCTAGCACGTACTAAACAGCCGCCGAAATACTGGGGGTTGTAAAGGATTACTCTACAGAAGGGCGGGCTCCGTGCTACAGCTGTTACGCTCAAACAATTATGGGCTCCGGACGTGCGAAGGGACTGTGTTTCAATATTGCACTTGTACTACTGTCTAATACAGGTTATCTTAATGAACATGTGGCCACACAACCTATACACATTAGAACTCAGTCATTCGATGTCTGTGTAAACATGTAAATAATCCACGTCATGGTATCACACACTAATGATCTCATCTCATCACATTTTCTAATTCTAAGTAAACGTCTGATGAATAAAACGGTTAAACATCTAGTGATAAACGGAGATATTTGGAATTTTCGAATTACCACCCCTATCCACATCCTTTTTCAGACATTAACTAATATGATCTTTCGTGTTGATTGAAAAACTTTATTATCAATTATACTATTTTTTGATTATTATTCCAGAGACAAAAAAAAAAAAAAGCGAATAACATTAATTATAGAAAATTACATTTTCGACATGATTGGCTATATATAATTTTTCAATTCGACTCATAATAATGGAAATATCTAAATTTTCGACTATATATATATTATTAAACGGGCCTCACCTCCAAGTAAATGTTTCGAAAATCGCGTTCATAGTACAAACCTCAGCTGATTTCACATTTGGGGGTTTAAGGCTGAAAATAAAGTACAGATAACTTGCTCAATATTTGTTTTACGAAAAAACGTATAGAACAACTATTGTAAAAAAAAAAATAAAAATAAAACCCCAACTGAAACTTAGTAGAGCCATAATCTGTAACTCATATATAAATAATTTTTAAATTACTCCACAATTATAAGGAGCAAAATTTAGTAACCAATTTAAATCACGCAGGGGCTGTGTAAACTAAGTAGTTTACCACCGTGCTGAAATCTGACATGCTTTTGATCTCATCTCCACTTCCATTCTCTGTTTCACTCCTAGTAAGAAGTCAGTTTATAGATGAATTAAATTGTAAGCTAGACAAAAAACATTTAGATATTTAAAGTAAAAATCGAATGACTATTAGTGTGGAGTGGGCTCACTAATGGCTAAAACCAAAAAAGCTTTAGCTTGGTTAATATTCGAGAAAAAGAGAACGTGTATAAAACTATAGTTATAGAAAATTAAATTTTCATAAAAATTTATTATATAAGAATTTTTCGAAGTCTGATTTTGCTTGAGGGAAATCTGCTAAGAAAACAAAGATTAATTTAAACAGTCTGACTCAATGCACTAGAACATCTAATTTTTAAAGTACTATACCGAATTCGGACGTACAAGAATCACGTCTCTAGTTGTCTCTTACGTGGAACCATTTAAACATAACATAAAAATTGTCTATCTGTGTTACTTTGAGACCGATAGAAAAGTTGTAAATATTATATTTAATATTATATCCAATATTTTGATTAAATTATGAATAAAAATTGTTGTCCTATACATTTTCCTCTACCTCGAATATTCATGATTTTAATTCTGCTATGTGTTAGGGGTTATACGTTTCTTGGCGCCTCCACGCGACCGATGGTGATAGCTCATTCCTTTAAAGAGAAATTCACTAAAATTGAAAGCAAACAAACGTTCATTTACATAAAACGCTGTTGTTTAACGAGCAAATGAAACTTGTAAATTCAATTACACTAAACAGAAACAGCTAGTTTCACCTTCGAGAGTTATAAAACATTATGGGCTTTGGGGAATTGTGAGAGATGGGCTGTTGCCCAACCAAACAAGCGGGCAACCATCATATTAATCCGAGTGGCGAGGACACTCCGTGAAAGTTTCTTTGTGTACTTAGAAAGCCTTTTTCGGAGAGCCGCTGATAAGGTGGAAGTGAAGGTACTTAGCCTATGATAATGACTGCCAATGAAAAAAGTCTGTCTTCGGATAATTCCGAGAAAGAGTGTGTTTAAATGAAAGAGTGAAGAAATCTTAAAGGGGGGTTTTAAAAAGGCTCTTGCCATTTACGACATGGCCACTAAGTGATGATAAAGGGAAATTCTTCAAACCACAATAGCTTTTGGGAATTAAGGATATTTATATGCCGTTCTTACGTCACTCTCTTTGAAAAATAGGAAACCAAACATTTCACATAAATGTGTTTTTTTACGGGGGACATACTTGACTGTTAATGAGTTGTTTTTTCTTCTTCTTTGGAACATGTTAACAATGACTGGGAATAAATAATAAAAAAAGTCCGTCAGGCAGAGGCTGCATAAACTAAGACAATTTCTCACTAGCCTGCAATACTCACTATTGTAATTTCATCTCACCATATATATTCTATTTCTAAATTAAACATGCGATGAGCAGAAGTGGGGGTTTACTGAAAGCAACCCCGACTTGAACTTGAAACTTGAAGAAGTACAAGATAGTACGATTGACTCGCTTAATATTTGAGCTATGTATAGAACTACTATTGTAGAGCACAAATAGTTTAAATAGATTGGTTCTACAGCAGTTTTCTAGCAAACACATAACAGCGGAGATACTTTGAATATATATATAAATAATTTTTAACGAACCTCATTTAAGTCATCCTCTAGATTGGATAGATGGACATTTGACGAAATTTTTCGATGTGTACAGCCTCAATAGCTGATTTCCCTCAAGAGCAATTTGCTAACTAGTCCATGCAAATGCAGAGGTAGCATATGTAAGGGTGTAATTGTTTGCGTTTTAACCTGTATACTCTTTGTTTTAATGTGCAGAAATAAATTCTATGATTTGATTCCCTATACATTTTCATACGTTACTTTCTCTTGCAAGGCTTTAGCTATTTTTAAAGATTTTTTGCATTAATGTTAATATATTACTGTAGTCGTAAAATTAATTTTCGAACTCCCTTTGGCATATTCTACGCCCTTGGAGCTATACCAACTCTTGATAAACCTTGAGAGTGAAGTTCAATACCCGCCTGGGGAGTAGGAATTTATTTAGTGAAGAACCCATTAAATAAAATGTCAAGTTCCGCCCTTGCTAGAAAAAGGTGGTAATCTGTAGACAATCCGTCCCAATCAGCCATAGTAGAAGAAAGTGAACGTTAATTAGTAATAATAACATGAAATTCCGAATTTAAATCAATAATAAATATTTCCCCACAAAATGTTTGGGTACTGACCGTGTCTTGCTTCAGAAAAATACAGATTTTTATCAGTGAAATAATGTGTATCATATCATTAAAACGTTAATCGTTTGATCGGAGCTGAGACCAATAAGATATTCATAATTACTATCGAAAATACTAAATAAAGTTCTTCATTGAAAAGGAAGGAGAAAAAAAATCGCCACCATATATAATTATGTCATCGGCTGGTAATATGTATGAAACTACATTTCGGTAATGAAAAAAAAAACCCCATACTTTGTTAAATCCGTAATTGAAAATATAACGTAATTTAATATAGATAATTTTTTTTATACAATTATTTCTCATCATTTTGAAAGAAACAATATATGAAAATTACCGTAATTTACTGTATAGTACAAAGATATTCTAAGAATACTTCACCTCTTAATACTCACCGAAGAGAGCCTTTTGTAAACACAAGGCAATTACTGAGTTAACCGATCCGTGAATAAAAGACACTGTTGTGGCATCGACTAAAAAAGTAAACAAATTATTCAAAAATTATAAGAGGCAGACTTAAAAAAAAAAAAAAAAAAAAAAAAAACCTAATTTCATGAATGGTGGTGAATGTCAACACTTACTTAACACCACCGAGAGCGACACGAACCTACCCTTTATAATAATTATGGAAGGAAGCTGTGAAGGACAAAAAAGAAAAGATTATAATAATGAAAATGAAAAAATTAATGAAATCCCCCCCCCCGCCATGAAAATACCCTCCGGCCATTTTGAGGACAAAGGAATTTTCTCTAAGCCGGCACTGATGACTGTTACAAAAGAAAATGATATTTATAAGAGTTTAATTAAATTAGCGCATAATGCTTCTCGAGTTCAGTCTGAACTTCCGTAATACGAACAATTAAAAACAGTTCATCAAAAGCAAATTTGTAAGCTGAGTTGTCATTTCAAAAAATAAACAGCTGATTTAGTTTTTTTTTTAATGTTGTTCTTAAGTCACAAACAATTGTCTGGAAAAATAAATGAATTACAATTTTATTTATTATTTAAATAATCAGACATAGCCCAATTTTCACGAACTAACTACTTACTTTGTTCTTTCAGTAAGAAACAAAAATAAGACTCGTTTCTAATCATCTCCCCAGATGATTGGAAACGAGAGCCTCAAAAGCTCATATATCAAGGGTAGAAGTCAGACTGGTCGAAAAAACAACAATTAACTGCGACAAATCAAAGGAATAACGGAACGTTGGAATATTACTAGTAGAAAAATCCGAAAAGTGGAGGTTGTTCTTACCCGTGTTCGAATTCGAAAACAAAATTAATACATAGCTATTTATTGAAAGGCTTATTCTCACCAACCTGCGATTGATGTAATGTCCATCTTACACTCTCACATGTTCTCATAAAATGTATAAAATACGATCTTTCAAGAAGAGCTTTGAATCTTAAACCGAACTTAAGAGAACTCCTTAGGGACGATGAAGAAGATATACTGAGGCTTTTTGTATTTTTAACTGAAAGTTGTTTGTTCCAAGAATTATAAATCCATCTACCGCTAATAACAATACTAGATGCGGTATAATGTAATGAAATAAATAAAAATAAGAAAGAAGATTCGAAGAGAGAAAATAAGAAGTTGATAATTTACCCGAATAAACTGACTGAATAATTTTACAGGGGGCTTACTATCCTTACACTTTTCGATATGTCCAACCTTTCTCAATATATTTCTAATAATTCTTAATTATTCGTAATGTTTATAAAAATATTATTCAAATTAGAACCGAGCGTGGTGTTTACGAAACTACTTCAGTAGGAAGCAATAGTTTAGAATGACTCAAACGAGAGGGTGTTAATATCAGTTTCCAAGATGTTCGAATTGACCAAAAATAATATGTTAATTTATTATTGTATGAAAAAAATACGAATAAGAAATATATTAATTGTAAGGATTCAAAATAATGTGGGTATAATGCTTCCCTAAAGGATTGACTACATTCTACATAGTCGTTATGCTTTGACATACCTCGTTTTATTTAATACAACAATCCTTCATTTAAACAAATCATAGCTTATAATTATCTTTTTTAATTTTTTTTCATGTTACGCTACTCAGGACGAGTTATATGTAGACTGCGGTATGAAGAGGATACTGAAATTTGTTGAGTAACTAAATAAATTGCCAATTGCCCAAGCGGGAATCGAACGTTTTCCAAGAAAAACCATGGTTTGTTTTATTTTTTTAATGAATAAAGAAGGTCATAATGTATTTTACATTCTGGAAGTTTTCCTTAAATAAGCTTAATATATTTAAAGTTTAATATTGGTCTTGGTTAAAGAATATCTACTATCAGAGGTAAAGAAAGTACAAAGAGAATAGAAACATTATGTTGCAAGTGCAATGTTTCGTGCGTAAAACACTATTCAAAGAGCTCACGTTTTCAAGTGTGGTATGAGTGTGACAAAACAACACACCCAATCAAATCAGAAGGACAAATTTACATAACAAACTTGCACAAAACAACCAAAATATAACCACGACATTGATAGCGGAAAAGTGGGTCGGCTAAATGGTTGCAAAAGATGGCAGTAGAATCTCGTTGTATTTGGTAAGAGATTCAGAGACAACCCCTAATGTCGGTTTCATTGTTAGAGAGTATCATGGAGACGAGCTCACCATTATCTTCTGAAATATTTTGGTAAAGGTCTAAGGTATATTTGATGCAATAGGACATCTTGTTTCAATCTCTACAACCTTGCTTCATGCCGACATTTTGTAATTCTAGATATTGTTTCTTCAATTGGGAACTTTCTCCTTTAAAGTAATTCACTTTTGTTTATTTTTCTTCCTTTGGACAGAAAATCGTGTGTATGCCCTACCATGATGATTCACGAACTAACTAATGCAATACCTCCAGAATACTCCCACTGAAAAGGACTATTTAATGAAATTTAAATTCAGAGATGAATGGTGAGACAGGACTTAAAAAATCAGTTTACAAAAGACAATGAAATGCTTAAGTCATCACCCCATATTCTATTCTTTATTTTAGCTTTAATAAGAAGCTAATGTACACAGCACTACAATGCAGAAAAATAAAGGAATCTAAGAGAATAAGCAAATTGGTTTCTTATTCGAATATTGGTATTCGGATAAGAAAAAAAATCTATAAAGACAGAATTGAAGCATATTGTATGCAGGATTGTTATATAATATTATCTAATTGGACTCATAATAATGGAGATATTTCAATTTCTTTTTTTTCTGTTTTTAATTTGGTCCTTCTGGTTGACTCTTAAGTTATTTCCGTAATACGGTTAATTATAGTGCATGGTATGGATCATGTCACGAATTTATCCATGTATCTCCTATAGTAGAAGACCTATATAAATAAAACGTGGTATTTAAGCATGGAATAGAACGTTTATTGAAGTATTTGCCTATTACTCATGTATGATGAGTGCTTACATAAGGCTGAAAATATAAAAATCTCAGATAATATTCAAGTAATAGCAACAACTTACAAGAACAACATTGTTCAACATTATAGTAGCAATAAGATTTGTTATTTAAGATATTTTGATCGGAATATTAATAAAGGAAATATTTCGATTTTTTTATTTTTCCTCTCTCTAAACCCCTCTGAACTCCTCCGAGATTTGAGCAATTAACGACGTTGACCTTCCAAACAAGAACAATTCCATCTCAATTTTACAACTCAAAATGAAAGAGTTATAATCAACAAATCCTTTCTAAAAATAAAAATCTGTTGTGGGCACTTCGTACTCCTAATAAATTATATAAACGGAATGTTTGATAGAATTTCATTAGATAGTATATCTCCGTTCCAATACGTTACATTTCATGTTCAAATGTTGTTGAATATATTTTATAGATCTTTCCATGATGATAAACAATAGAGGTCTCATAATATATTACATATATACAATGCAATGAAATATGCACAACTTTACAACAATCTTAAATATGAAATTTCGAGGTATTAAACATTTTTTATTTTCACAAATTAATTATGAGGTTTTTCTGTGACATACATAGAGTAATGGTGCATACACAATTCCATGATTTTTTACAAAGAATTCTCATTTCACACCCAAGCAATACACTAAAGTAAATGATCTCCACTATATCAGAGCAATAGCCAGAACCAGGACAGAAACTCCCAACTTGAACAAGAAGTCTTGCATTAGGGATGACACCTCCAACTGTGTAACCTCCAGAACCTGAAGACACCTATCACTTCCTCGCTATTTGTCCCATTCTCCGGGAGTTCGGCCTTGCAGCATTTGGTAGAATTACTCTTAGCAGGGATCAAGTAATAGCCATCCTGAACGGAGGAGATTAGCTGGAGAACATTAACTTATTGAACTTTAAATATCTGAAGAGAGCTGGAAGATATCGCAGACTCCTTTGTTTTGAGTTTAATTTATAACTCCAGTTGTTGTTTTATAATCTAATATAACGGAAACACATCTACAGTTATTTTTTTCTTCTTTTCAACATCAATATTATGTAATATCATTACAAATTTTTATTATAATCTTATTTAAATATTTATATAGAAGAATGTTTTATTATGAACTATATCAAACGTCACTCGTGCTAACGGCATATACCAAGCACTTTGTAAATTATTATGTATTTCTGAAATAATTCTAATGTTATTTAATGAAAAATAAATTTACTTTATTACTACTACATACTGTAATAGTTTGCATCCGTAAAAGTTATATGATAACATCAACATTTGTTGCAACTATACGAGCGAGGAAGATGTTTCTGACACCATTAAAAGAAAAAAAAAACAGTAATTGTTACGGCCCTTAAGCAGCGATTATTATCTCCTAAACGACGGAGCTGTAAAGTAAGAGTCGTTAATTTCATTAAGACGTTCATTAAGGAAGAGCGATAAGAGCGGCTGTGCGCGTGCGCCCGGAAACAGGCGTGAACTGTTACTTCCGCTAAGGAGCTAAGGAGGTGTGAAAATGCTTCTGTTTGTTTTGGGCATGCGCACCCTTTGTACTCCTCGTCTCGGCCTGTAATTAATTATAATTGATGACAATTACACTTGCTCATGAAAAATTAATAAGTAGTCCTCCTTGTGTAACTCCTTCCCCGCGTTAGCATGACAAAGCCCTCCAGTAACACACTACTGAATGGGGATGGATGCGTCACTGGATGTCTCTTTTACTCAACAACAGCTCTGGGTGTGTTGACTCTTTTTGAACTGCTTGTACATAATTGGTTTACCAGGATACATGACAAGTACGCTAAGCAGGTGTCGAGTTAACTAAGCAGATTTCATACTTACAATTCTTGACAACCCTTGACATTTATTCAAGCTGATAGATATACCCCTCTAGGACTGATTTGGCCCACTGATGACCTATTGCCACTTCAATTCTATGCTAACCTTCAATCCATTTCGTCATTTAATAAAGGTCTAATGTAAAACAATAAACGGTGTTCAAATCAGCGATAACTCGTTTCGTAATCAATTAAATTATTGTTAAAACCGCATGAAAATGGGAACTGGCAAAATACAGAATAAAAAAAAAATTGAAGTAACTCGGTATTTTTGCAATTGAATCAAAATTTCTTGAACAAGATAGATAGGTCCTATAATTTATTTTTCATCAGCAATTATAATTTAGATGACAATTGATTGGAGTTTATCGACAGATTTCAGCCCAGTAACATCTCTCTAAGTACGCCACATGTTCTGACGCTCTGACAGTGGGAAAGTCAATTCCTGAAAGCACTAACCAAAATAAATTTTGAGGAGTCACAAAAGTGTATTCTGATTAACCTGATTATAATTTAGATATTTGCGATTTTACATTTCAAAAGACACCAGTTTCTGGCCAATAACGAAGTTTACGTTTAGTAGTACATAAGCAATTTAAATATGGGTTTTGATAAAAGAACAAATAAATATTGTGGCCTCTTGAGTGTTAACAGGAATATTTATATATAACCATATCTGATTTTCAGACAAAAGTAAATTACACTCGTCTCACCGCCAATATATAAAGGTACAGACACAAATGAAACTCGAAAGGATAAAAGGCTAAAGCGACATTTGGCCGATATTCGGTGATTTTTTTTTCCTTCTTTGTTGTAAATCGCAACAGTGTTTGTCACTTGAGCAAACGGACCTTTGAGTATTGTGTTTTGAAAAGGGTAAACATGTCTCAAACAATAAGGAATTAATATGACAAAATAATGTCGCAAAGTTGGGATCTAATGAGAGCAGTGGCATATATTTGTTTCACGCACACACATATAACCATTTAAACTCAATCTATGTTTTATCTTTTTCGCTTATTCACGAGATGTCTACGTTTTATGTAAAAATAAGTTCAACGGCTGAATCGGGCACTAGGGAGGAGAGGAGGATTTTGAGAAATCTAAATATCTCCGGCATTATGCATCGGACCAAAAAATTGAAGAGAGTCAATCTTATTTTCAATGTAGTTTCCTATAAGTGTTGTCATGTACGTGTTTTCACTATCTTGAATATTAACCGAGATATTTACATTTTATAGTTTTCAGTAAATCCCCACTCCTCCTCAAGTCATATTAAGAATAAGGTGTTATATTCTGAAGCACTTTATTTAAAGCCTAAATGCCAAATATTGTTCTCTTTGAATATTACGTTTTGAGGTCGAGCAAGTGGGAAATCTGGTTTTCTTAATTCAGGACAAAAGAAAGGATCTTTACGTCTCAAACAGCTATATTTATTCTCCTTGTTTTAGAATCGCAGACGTATCGTCCTCCTGAGCATTAGCATTGCTAAAAACATACAGGGTAAACATTTTTTTATCTAACAACTATTAAAACCAATCATAATTCTCTAAGATTCACAGAGTTCTAACAAAGCTTATAAAATTATTCTTCTTAGTCACTTTTATACTCACTAATGAGTCCACATAACAAAAATCTACTTAATTTAATTTAGCCTTACCAAGAAGTAATTTGTCAATAATAATCTGATTATCCAATTTCCTAACAGGTAGGTTCTATAACCCTCATTTAGTGCTATGCCATTATTAACTTTGCTCATACATATATAACAATCATAAAATCCTTGACTATATATGCAATTATAAACCAATAAACTTAAAAATTAAAAGGTTAAAAGTTATTGGTTTTCTTGTATAAAATTTGAGTGAAACTCTCCGCTACTAGCGTTATAGACTGATTATATAGTATAGTCCTTGCTCGTTTGAGGCAGGGGCATTCACGAATAACACACGGACACCTCATGACTAGGACTGAACCACCATTATATACACTCTGCAATACACAACTAACTATCAAACACTTACTTACAGACTGCAGACTAATAACCGACAAGAACTTACCCACGAACCTATCAGAACTACTACACGACAACAGCCCATACATAACAAAAATTATGAAACACCTCAAAGACACGAACATTTACAACCAGATTTAACATTAAATAATCAAACACTAGACTAGAATAATATCCACTGGAGAATAAATAACTGTACTTTTACTTACCTCTATAGATGTTTTAACTTTTTTTTTTTCTTTTTTTTTCTTTTTATTTTTTATATATGGTGGCTACCTATACTATTTCAATATTATAACAAGAAAATTTGTGAATCGCTTAAATTGGGACACTCCTAAATAAATAACATTCCCAAATATAGCACTAGGTTTAGGCAGTGCTTAAATCTAGTTGCTATATGGCATGATATACCGAGTTAATAAGGAAGAGAGATTGTAAGAATACCTCTATCTACTTAATTTGGCTCACTGTGGTTATATTATTTTAAGCTCAGCTGGTTCAAACCCGTCAAAGACCATCTGTTACAATGAATAGAAATGAATCAGCCGATGAAAATATGTTTTGGGGAATATTCCGGCATAGCACACAGCTTTCTTATTGGGAAACCTCAGCGACCAGGTTAGCCGCTAAAAGGTTGTTGTAAACGTTAATTCGATGCTTAGAAAGAGGCTAAATGCTATTCCGGCCTCAGATGAGATGTCGTATCGGTTCGTTAGCCGTAGCGGCGGGGGGTTCGGCGAGAGCAATTAATATATTTAAATGAAATTGCTAATTACTCTGTGTGTGTGCCAGAGCTGTAAAGGTCAGGCTGTTTATGGTCTCCAACCGGTTCCAGCCGCTCCGACCATAGCGATAGGTCCCCCCCCCCTGCTATTTACACCTTTATTTACACAACACCTCTCTCTCTCTCTCGGCGTTTCTCTCGCGCGACACGATGAACGGAGTAAGAGGCGCAAATTACTACTGTACGACAAGTAAATACGCCGTTGCTCGTATGTATCGGCACTCACTCGAACCATCAAAGGACGTGCTCGATAAAGTTAGATCAAAGGTCAACACAAACCAATCAATTCCCAACTCAAACGGAAATGTTGCTGGTAATCAAGTATGTTTGCAATTGCCAGAATCGGAGGAAAAACATCTTTCTTCTTAACATTACATTTAAATTGTGACCGAGCCACTATCTTAGGAGCTTGCAAGACGATGTACCTAAACGTAGAAGTAGAATGCTCCTTTGGGCTCAGAGATAAGCCAGAAAATATTCACTTTGTGAAAATGAAAATACAACTAAATAGAATGACTCACATTGTATTATAGTTATGTTCAAATGACTCTAACTTCCTAAACTCTCCATGATTGAGTTATAACCCTGTACTTTTCCATATATATGTTTGGAAGGTTTTTCTTCGTATACTAAGTTTTCGTATTATGATGAATTTTTCCAATGCATAACTTTTGCAATACCTAAGTTTTTGGTTTTCAAATTTCAACAGAATTATCCGCTTTGAATTCCTGATTTGTTACGACTTGTCTTCTGTGCGTATTTCTCAAAAATGACAAATCTCAGTATGTTGAAATTTCATATCTAGATGTGGACTTTGATCAAGGCAAAAATATAAATAGTCAATTCTCCATACCCATTCGAGGCATAGAATATTTGTATAGCACCCGCCTTGTATATTGATTGTACTGTATGATGGTGTTTGATGAGTTTACAATGAAATTGGGATATTGTATTTCGCTTTGAAATGAAATAATTTTATATGAAGTGCATCCAAAAATTGTGTATTTTTAGTTTACTTGTAGTCCAAAAGAAGTCAAGCGGTTTCCACGTCAGATGTTAATGATGGTGAAAAACACTCAGAATTGTAGAGCACTCATTGAGAAGAAAAGATATATATTTGAGAGACGAAAATAATATTGATTTTTGTATTTGTGTGTTTTACACGAAAATGAGAGTACTGCAACTTTTATCGTGTTTTATTTTCTGTGTATTTCCAAATAACTATCTGAGAAATGCCACTTATTTCTTTTCTGTCGTTCAACCAGGGAGGGGGTTTCGGAGGTACCTGGGCCGTGCATAAATGAATTTCATTGCGCAATTTTCATTGAATGTCACTTTATTCTTTATTTTAACAACACAATAATGAAATAGGCTCTTATAAAGTGTTTTCCTCAATCAAATGTAGTTTATAAGTATAAGCGATACGCAAAATGAACTATATGGTCTGACGTAATAGCTATTTTATAACCTCTGATATTGAGGCGATTAATTGGAGGTTTAATGGAGGCTGGAGCTCTGAGCCGCTATAATTTAAAATTTGGAATGCCGGCAATAATTACAGCGGAGTAAAATGTATTCGGTGTTAGTGTATTAGAGCATTCATCTTCTCGGCCCAATCGGAAATGTGGTCGCCTGAGGCGATCTATCGGCCAAGCCTGGAAGTGGACACGAAGCAATTAGTTCACACGCGCGCGCACACACACACACGGAGGCCACGATGAAGCCCGAAGGGCCGTCGTGATAGCCCCGAGCACGGTCCTGTTATCTTATGCCCCACGGTCCGGGGGCCTATCGCTGCGACTTCTACCTTATGCTCAGCTCCAAATTAGGGATGTTTATTAATAAGGGGAGCTCGTTTACCCCTTCGAAGATGGTGGAGCATCGTAAGAACGTTCGACAATTACGATCTCTTTAATCCTCAGGAGTGCCTAAGATTAAATTGGACCGTGAGAAAGGAGTGATGGCCTCGTAAGTAACAATAATCTACATATATGCAAGAGTTCGACAGACGTTAATAATATCATTCGAACACAATAATTAACTGTGCAACTCCTCTGCTTTTGCGATTTTCCTCAAGGAAATACGCTATCTACGTACTTTATATAATTTCAATCAATATGAATACAAAATATAAGGAATCTGTGCTTCCTCGTACATCATATTCTAAGAACTGCGTTAACTAAGCAGTTTTCCTAGGTGCGTTACGTATTCGCATTTATCTCAAAACGCAAAAGTTGAATGAGAACAATATTTGGTATTTAGGCTTCAAATACAGTGCTTCTTAATATAACACCTTATTCTTTATATGACATTAGTAGGTGTGGGGGTTTACTGATGGACGAAAACTAAGAAAAAGGCAAATATCTCGGTTAATAGCCAAGAAAGAGAAAACACGCACATAACAACATTTATAGAATATTACATTTACAATAAGATTGATTCTATTCAATTTTTCGATAACGGAGATATTTCGAGTTTTCAAAATCCCACCCTCTCTAGGGTCCGATTTCAGCCGTTACAGAACTTGATATTTATTTTTACATAAAAAGGTTTAGATATCTTGTTTGGTAATGATCAATCAAAAATTAAGACCGCTAGAGCGTTAACATTCAGACAAAAGGCAGCGTTAAAACAGATTAATTAAACTGATCTTAACATAAATACACCATTGGAGGTTATCTGAGTTAACACTTTGACAATAAGTAACTTGATGACAAAGATTCGTGTTGGATCCCTTCTTTGATAGTAACAATTTATTTAGTATTCATTAAATATAATTTTTAGCCTCTCCTTCTCTCTGGCTAGAAAAGAGTGGCCAATCACAACAGTTTCGTAATTAATTAATTTCCACAATAAAATAAATAACATTAAAACAAGTAAAACAAATAATATTATCGAGCCTTTGACAGCGTGCATGGTAGGAAGCTATGCCTTTTTGTCTTTCTACTCATTGAAGACGTCTTGAGTTATGGTCTATCGTACACCAAGGTTACCTAAAAACGTCCGTCACGCAGGGGCTGCGTTAACTAACCAGATTTCCCACGTGCGTCAAGTATTTGCATTTATTTCAAAACTTAAAAGTACAACGAAAACAATATTTGGTATTTAAGCTTCAAATAATGTGCTTCATAACATAAAAGAATATTGTTAATATGAGATACGTAGGAGTGGGGCTTTACAGAAGACCGGAAACGAACAAATGGAAATATCTCTGTTAATAATCAAGATAGTGAAAACATGTACATAACAACATTTATAGAACATTACAATTTCAATAAGATTGGTTCTATTTAATGTTTCGATCCGACGCATAATAACGGAGATATTAAGAATTTACGAAATTCTCCCCCTTTAAACACACGCCTCCCATGGTCCGATTTCAGCCGTTAACGAACTTGATCTTCCTTTTTGTATAAAACGATTATATATCAAGTTTGGTAACGATAAGACAAAAATTGCGACCAGACAGGTAACAGACAAATATATACATACAGTTTTGAACAGACCTCATTTTCGTCATCTCCTGGGTAGGACCGATGGACATCGAAAATCGCGTCATGAGTACGACCTCAATAGCTGATTTCTCTTAAGGGGAATCTGCTAAAATCAACGAACAGTGATGACATGTATATTGAAAACTTCTCTGATTATGTATGAAAAGATTTTAATCATGAGTGTCATAACACAAATGCAAAAAACGTCCTCTTAACTTATTACTGGTTTTACTTATTTATGTAAATTGTCCCCTGTTTTTATCGAACAGCTTTGTCGTGTTTCAAATATATGTTGTTTGTAATGCCTTGAACACTCATAAGTTCTGAGGAGAATGTTGTCTTCGTCATGCTCATTATACTTGTTCAATAATTTATTCTTACTATGTATATGTAAATATAACATTAATAACTCATTAGTTTTAGTTATTATAATGTAATGGTTAAAGGATTTAATAGTAGATTTTGAAGATTTCATAGTTGAGAATTTCTGTTTTTCAGGAATTTGAATAATTACAAAGATCCTTGATCTGGACCAAGGCTTTGAGCGTTAAAGTTGCAAATATTGAGGAAATAACTGTAAAAAGTATTTACGTACAGGAAAAGGTATTGTTTAGTTATGATTCTAACCTACATGAATGCTTCACTTCCTCAGCTATTATTTACTAGTTGTGACTCCCAACCGGGAGAGATGATTCGTTAACTTCGGACGATTACTACCTTGAATATTATAAAAGTAAATATGCGGGCATACTTACTTCTCCCCACTAAAGCCTCAACACTCACAGCCAGGGTGGACGAAGGAGATAACGCCAGTTAACGTGCTTCCAACCCCAATTCTAATATTTTATTCTCCTCCAGGAGTCGTAAGAATATTTAAGCCCTCCAGGAACTCAGGCAGTTACGGGGGTAAGTACGTCAAGATCCCCTGATCCGCTTCATCCTAATCTTTTATCGAGGGCTTATATCAGTAATTCTGGTTATCCTTTAAGGTATAGAGAGTATTATGCTTATGTAGATAGCTTTTCAATAGATTTGGGCTTAGAAATTACCCAACGGTTGTCTCGTATGCAATTTTGATAAAGGCACAGTTGGTATTTACGCAAGTGAACATTTATATGGGAGCGTTCTCATTGTAGACGGAAAAAATCTTCTAGAAACCTGTGGAGAGATAGAATGATCTAAGTCGTAGCTGATTATACTCCAACTTGAGACCTAATTTCTCGCGAACCCCAGGAGTTACAATTTTGGTGACCTCTCTTGTTATTTGTTTAACAGGGGCTAAAGTAGGAATGAGAGTTTTCCAATATTGAGAATGTAACTAAGGTCCCCACAAACCCCAGATTTATTTGATGAGGCATCCCGGAAGACTTTTTTTTGGATATAACTGCTTCTGGTTTAGTGTAACTAGTCTAGGATGAAAACAGAAAGACACAAGCAACATTCTCGTTGTTCTCATTCCACATTATGACTCTAGTAAGTTTTCTAAGTTAAAGATAGTAGCCTAGAACCACCAAAAGGGAATGTTTGGTAAAAAAATGTAAGGGTATAGTAAATGGGGTGTGAGAAAGAAGGAAATGAGAAGGGGAGGAGATTACATATCCCATCGTTAAAATCATTGACAAACGTATCGGCACGTAGGCCCTTCCCAACGCCAGGGCTAAGTCTGATCGGCACAAGACCGGGATTACCGAAAGCTCTTCGAACCTCGAATAAAATAGGGAAAAAAACAGCGTGTGTACCCCCCTCCCCCCATGTCCTGTTGTGGGGGAGGGGCGGGGTAAGGGCGGGCCGCCCCCAAAGAAAATTGGAAGGGGTCAAAATGTGGATCACGTCCCGAGTCAATTTTTCGGGGGCCCTCGAGTGTCGTAAAGACCCAGAGCACCCCCCTCCCCCCACTCCCCAATTTGTTTATCCCGTATGCGAGGAATTCTAATCAGTTGCTCTTGTGGGGTGTAGTGGCGTGGGGGCGGGGGTGATTTTTTTCTGGGGTCCCCTGGAGGCGGTGGCGGATTGGCCTCTCTCTGACTCTGGTTAGGGCTTTGACAAACTGGAATCAGCATAGATAAAGGAGAAGAATATATTACCCCCACCCCTCGCCCTCAACCCTCCGTCTCCCCCACGGCCCCATGGCAGAACAATTGGAGAACTAACAAGAATTATCTTATTCTTCTATCAAATATAAAAATCAGTGCTAACTTGGCTTTACCCTCAAGGTCCTCGAGGTTGAAACAATATATATTCACCCTATAATATAAGAAGTATCATTTTATAGATTCACCAAACCACAAAAAAAAAAAATCCTATTTTCTGCCTTCCCAGAATATAAGAAACATTAATAATACGCACTAAGATATTGCTCTTAATGCATATATCATCGAGATAAATCGCCTTGCAATTAAAACTGATGTATAAAATCGCTTTTTAAAAAAACTAGTTATTGAAGTCTATATATAATCGTTTACAGAAACTATCTAAAATCGACCACTCTGATACCTTTCACTATATCTGCCAAGCAAGTGCGTTCAACGCTAAAGCACCGTCTTCAAGAATCTAAATGGCCATAATGTTGGATCAGCGTCCAAGGTTTATATCGACTCGTATGACAACAGAATATTAAAAGATTTGTTTTTCTTATGTGAGTATGCTTACCCAGTTTTGGGCAATTATAACCTCTAACATATAAATCGGCACATAATTTGGCATAAATCTTTCAATCCTGACTTTTAGTTTATCTTCAATCTGTTCTCTAAGGGTATCTGGAAATCCATTAAAAAAATTAAATCACAGATGTGTGGAAAAACCGAGATATGTAGCGAATGGATAAAGCTGTTGCGTTTTGAGATCATGATAAAATGATCTTGCGCAGTGGTACGGCAAAAAAAGAGAGCCACCTTTAAGAGCAGACTGCTATAATGGTATTCTGAGCAGCTAACGAAACTAAAAAAGAAGATGATGATAAAAAAAAATATAAGATGACGAAAAAAAAACAACATAAACATGAGTATAAAAAAAAGCGAGGTAGAGACTTGACATGTGACTCACCCCCCGTTGTAACAATTAGTGTGAGGGTTGACTTGATTAATTAGCTGTTATGAGCTGATTTGCATACGTGATGAGAAGGGTGTACTCAGCCTTCCACTTGTCCCGGGAGGGGATGCGTTTTTTACTGGGCATTCTATCTCCTATCAGGTGCACACTGTATTATATTCCTTTCAACTCAGACAATTTTGAGTAGTTAATAGAGTGACTGACATACGCAGCAACTTTTAGTTCTGCTCAAAGCTTTTCTGCGGACAGTGAAAAAGGTGTTTATTGCTGACTCTCTTCTAGGTAAATTACGGCAAATGAGGATAGGGTATGTCCTATAATTATGTATACTTTCCCAGAACCCTTCCAATCATTTTAAGAATTCCCATACAGCTTAATAACGTGAAAAAATACGGAATATTTGAAAATCTAGATTGGATCCCTATGAGTTCATCGGGGCTTATATTACAAAACTTAATATAAAAGGTCCGGAAATAGCCTTAGAACAAGATTATTTGAAGCCTACATTCGAACGGTTTTAGTTTTTAAAACGATTATTAATTATGTAAATATATATGTTTTTTATTTTTAGTCCGTTTCGAAATCTCTATTATTTCTAGCCCTATTTTAGCCATTAAGAAGCGCGATCTCAAGCCCCAGACGAAAATTTTCTTGCGATAACGGTATGAGGTTTTGCGCGCAATTTGGAAATCATAATTCGATATTTTATACTCCTAAATACGTTTGTACGTTTAAAAAAAATATAGACTGAATTTGATACATAAAATAATTCATGGAATAATCATGCAATTCATGGAATAATCATGCCTTGTTTGCTCTGTAAACCACCACTTCTGCTAATGTTGTCGATGAAGTACAGACGAATGAATGGTACTATGATTTTATTCAGGTATTTTCAAATAAGTACTATGAGAAACTGGTGGAAATGTTTTAAGTCATAAGTTATTTTTTTGCTATCAGCTGACCAAGTTTTAGCAGATTTCCCTTAAGGGAAATCAGCTATTGAGGTTGTACTCATGACGCGATTTTCGAAATTTTTCTTCAAATGTCCATCGATCCTATCCAGGAAATGACGAAAATGAGGTCCGTTCAAAACTGTATATACATATCTATGTATATATTTGTCTGTTACCGCTCTAGCGGTCGCAATTATTGTTTAATCGTTACCAAACTCGATATTTAGTCGTTTTATGTAAAAAGAAAGATCAAGTTCGTTAACGGTTGAAATCGGACCAAGGAGAGGGGGGGGGGTTTAGAGGGGTGGTTTTTTGAAAATTCAAAATATCTCCGTTACCATACGTCGGATCAAAAAATTGTATAGAACCAATCTTATTGCAAATTAAATTTACTGTATTTATTTAATATTGTTTTATACATTTATTCTCTATCTTTAATATTAACCGAGATATTCGTTTTTTTATTAAATGAGGGCCGATAACGAACGTATGGAGACGGCTCTTGTATAGAGATTTCTCTATTGTATAGCTTCACGTGGGAAATCTGCTTAGTTTACGCAGCCCCTGCGTGACGGACTTTTTTAAACAGAGTAGAGAATGTTCTATTATTATATTTATAGTATTGTTTAATGGTGTCCACAAGTTGTAACAATTTTGGATGATTCTAGTGACTGCGCCGAAGTTTGCAGATTAAACAATAAAAGTTACCAATGTTAAGATTCAAGAATGCTTTTTTGTACAGGGTGTTATTCTTACCCCGCTGAATATCACTTTGGGATAATATGTGTCACCAATGTCTACTTAGTCCAGGCCTGACATGTTTGTGAAACCCCTTTGAGTCCTTTGATAATAATCTAGTTAGTGTTGGATGGCTTTAGCCATTAAAAGATTTAATCGAGCCCCCCCCCAAGAGTGGATATAAGGGTTTAATACCTAGAGACACATTAATTGAACCTATAGGTTTACCTATACAGTTTTGGGCGTACAGACACGGCCGTGTATTAGCATTGTACTAGGGACAGGTATCGGCGAAAAACGTGCCTCGTCTATTCCCGGAATGCCGCACGGCTCATTACCGAAACAAAGAGCCAGAGCCCATTGTTGGCAACCTAATTGTCCCCCCGTTGAAAATCACGGCTAACGCCCGTGTCCCCCACCCAGCGTCTTACACCTCCTGTCTTCCATCATCCTTTCAGCGCTCCCTCGCTGGATAACTGTCCCCTCGCCTTACACATCCCATCCCTCTCCCCCAACGCGCTCAAAAACTGCAATAAGACGTCACGTGACGCTCCCAACTCCAACTGAAGAAGCTCCCAATGAGGAATCGTTGAACTGGGCCAACCCCTTGGGGGGAATCCGCTAATGGTCATAATAACCTATCAGCGTAAAAATGCTTAACCGGTTTTTTCACCCACACATCAGCTTAAAATCATTGCTGAGCAATGCTCACCACGGCGAGAATCACTCACGAGTTCTATCAACAGGGTAAGTCTTATCGTTTTACTCACTAATAGTCTACTTGTCATGGAAACAAACAAAAAGCTCACAAGGACATTAAGGGTTTTCACTTTGGGTAGACCCATTCATGCGACTAAATGGTGTACCCCCGGAGCAAAGACCCTTGCGTCGGTGATAGCCTCAATACTGGGGAGTTGCCATTTTTGCATGAGGAAGTTGATCCTGCTGCTTTTACTCATTTTGAGTCTTGAGCAGTCTTGAAGTCCTGCAGGTGGTTGGTGGAAAATACCATGGCCTAATTACATACAAGCTATTTTCGAGCACGGTTTATGCTGCAATTGGCTGCCAAATGTTTTCATTCCCTTTTAGTCCTCATTATTCCACAGCAGATCATACAAGCCTTTTGAGAAACGACTGCTTAGTTATTAATTCCCTTTTACTAAACCGACCAACAATAAAGAAATTAGGAGGTGTTGAGAGGAGTCAACTTGCGACCAAAAGAAAGACATCCATCATTATCTAGTATTAGTCAGAACACATATGTAATCTACAATTCTAGTGTAGGTACCCACAGCCTAGCCAGCCCGTCGGATTTAGCCTCATCCAGAAATGTTTGAACCTCCACAATCAGGACTTGTTCTCAAAAATACAGGTATCCATAAATTCATTTTGGAATTCAATGACTACAACTTTTATAAAGAGTCCCGATAAGGCATGCTTCCATAAAAGTAAACCAATCCTAAATTCCAAATGAAAAGAAATATCCCCTCATCAGTCTGTCAAAAGTAGAAACAAAATGAGATTTGGTAGTTATTATTTTCGGGGAAGTTCTTGACGAGGCAGAAAAAAATATTCGTCAATAACTCCTCTGGCATCTGTCTAAGATGCCTCCAGTGAGTGTGTTTAAAAGCTCAGGTAAAGACTGTTCGATGACAATATGGTGGCTGGTTGATTAATGAAAGGCGAAGGTGACCTGGGAGGTTTCGTTAGCATTATACGACGCTTCTTCAGGCCTGCACCCCCCGCCGGTGGGCCAGGTAGAAATTCTTTTACACCTGAGAGACAACGGCCTTTCCTACGGCCAGGAGATGTGACAGACAGCGTGACGCTATTCCTATACTAACAAAATGAAGGTTTTCCATCCCCAACGCCAGGAACCTCACTCATATTCGAAATGGTAGTTTTGCTCATGCATTCAGTGCCTAAACTAGTCCCATTTCCAAGACATAGATTCGAAATAAATGAGAACTAATTACATGATATCTCTGAATATTAAGTCTACGATGTCTGGTGCCTTACCAATCTACATATTAATATTTGTTTTTCTGTTAAAGCTAGTGATGGAAGTGTTTGTGATATTAATACCAAATACTATAGTTTCACTTTTGAACAATAAGGACCCGTTTGAATTAAAGCCAAACATGTAAAACTCCAACAACTACAATTCTTCCTGCAACGTTCTGGCGAATTTCTACATGTCTAAGGGTTAAGGAGTTACGGAGCTCCAAAACAGCTGGTGCCTGTACCATGGAATCGAATTTCATTGTAGACTCTTTCTATGCATCCCTACTCATAGATATCTATACAGATATAAGGCAAAAATATGTTCTCTTGTATTATGGATTTTAGAAAAAGGTTACATGTTTCCTGCTGAATGTTTTGATCTCTGGCAACTTTGATCTAGGAAATTAAACTAATAAGCTTAGACGTTAATATTCTATTTACAAACAGTGTCTGGTTCATTTTCTTAGGGTGACAATCGTATACAGTCAGAATTTATTTTAAAGGGAGAATCAATTCAGGATATACAAGATCTCACACTCACTAAAATCTTTTTATTATAGGCAGAGTCCTTTTGGAGCAACCCCGTTTCTTATTCGTATGGGATCTTGGGAGAGATTGCAAATGAATTGTTATTCCTGTTCTGAAGACTAACACCAGTATTTCATGTTGTGTTGACTAGTAGGTCATAGGAACATCAATATAGCTTGGTGAGGGATTAGAATGTGGGGAATAATTCAAAAGTATAACGAGGGTATATATATATCAATGATGTTTTTTAGTGATTCAAGGAAAAACGTTTCGTCATGAAAAAGAGATTGCTATTAGTAGGGCGCTACGCCTAGCATATGTGAGATACTTATTCTTACAGCTTGAGAATATGCTTAGTCGCCTGACGCCCTTTAAGTTTCACATCCATAAAAAAACGTTAGGAAAAAGGTAGTGAAAAATGTAAAGAAACACGGACTAGTGGGTCTCTTCTTCGAAGAGCAACTATTCGCTTCGGCCCTTGATCCGCGACCGCCGCTTCCAAAGCAGCAAGAGTGACCGAGAAGATAAAAAAAGGCAGTGAGGAGCGCACCCATAATGCGCGGGAGTTTCCCCCTTGGAGGCGGGACAGATGGGCCGATGGCCCCGATCCCGGGAGAAAACCCATGTAATGTGACGTATGTAGTTTTCCTATTGGGCTAGCTGGGCCGATGAATAGAAGGCTGCGACAATGGAACGATCGGATTCCTCGAACAGGGCTATTCCTGTCCTCAGGAGACATGGCCGCATGTCGGATAACGGCTAGGTCACACTCGTCTTAGCTCTAATCACCTACCGATACACAACAGGTGTCCTCGCTTCAAATCAAAATATAAAGATTTCACTCTTTCAATACTTACTGGTAACAAACGAAATGTCGAGTCCTAAGGGCAAGTACTTCGAAAATGTCCCAAAGGTTCAAACACCAAGGGTCAGAAATGAACGACATGCTCAAAGAATAAACCTTCAACGAGATGCAAATTCACAAGTGCTCCAAAGATTTTTTTAAATTTTTGCTTCAATTGAGTATATGCGCTTAATGGCCTTAAATTATCTTGGTAAACCTAGCGTAGCGAGTTCAATTCCCAACTAAGCAAAAGAAGTTCATTTCGTGCCGGACTCTTTAATTAAAACCCCTAGCCCCATCCTGGCTAGAGAAGGGTGGTAACTGGAGATACCCCTTCCTAGCCTTAGTTGCACACAAGCGTAATTTAATAAATAAAATCTTTCGCCAGTTCCTTGATGTAAGCCGTCGTTAAATTATTAAAATTGATTTCTTCAATAATTCAAACTGTGGCATTTGATTTATCGGAGACTACCATCAATTTTAATGGTTCCGGAATAACAGCTATTGTAGTTAGTATTGATTTTGAATTCTTCAGGGTTTCCAAACTTTAAATGTCTAGATTTAGATTTCTGATGAAAATCCATTGTCACAAAAATATAGTTTTATCTTATTACTCTCACTTGCCTAGTTATCAAGCTCGTGTAGATTTCGGGCAACAATAATGTGGAAAACACCTCAGTCAGTTCCAACTCTAAAATGCTTTCAGACGCGCAACATTTTGGAAATCATGCATACAGAGGTCTCTGTATTTTCAGTTAATATCCACAATCATCCTATTTGTACAAGATCTTCTTCACTAATAATAATGAGATAGTATGGTGCATTATTACGTTTACTGTTGCATTCCCCTTAAGGTAGTACGATGATGAAGAATGTTCAACATAAAAGGACGAATGACCCAAGAGGAGACAGAGATTTCCGCCATTTTGAAAATTATTCAGTTCTATTTGTGTCTCGGATGTGGGAGAGACTGTGTAGAATAATAATGACATCGAAGACGTTGAACTTGGAATTTACTAGTTTCAAACAGGGTTTTCTTGGATAAAGGCAATTAATAGATATGCCCGTTATTTTCTATTGAATAAACTGATCAATATCACTCATTCGGTAAAATTAATTATTACCGGGAATTGTTCTTGAGATCCTCACAATTTTTGTAAGTTTGGTGTTCGGCGATCATGCTGAAGGAGCTTGAGTGTAATTTGTTATGCGCCATGATTTATAAAATTCGAAACTGAGTTCATGTGAATTATTTAGGCATATATTAATTATGTGTGCAAATGGGGTGAGGTATGTCTTGAGAGATAATGTATGATTACAAAAATGGATGGAAAGGAGAGGTCGTTGATGAGAAGGTTCATAAAACTCAGGAAAAGAATTGTGCCGGGTTTGGTCTGAGAGTATCAAAAGGCCGCAGGTAAGACGAACCCTGAATGCTTAGCAGATAGCCGACTTAAAATGCAGCACCCCCCCCCCCGGCCATCTATCCATGATGACCATCAGTCACGGCGGGGAGGGGGAAGCCTCGCTGCCAATCACCGAACAATGGTCTATGTAAAGTCAAAAGGGTTTAAATTAATGTGTGTGTATTAAAATTCGTTTTGAGAACCGTCGCAGCGGCGGAGGAACCTAAAAATCTGTGAGTCTGATCGGGCGGACGAGTCCTTGGTCCGTGCTCATTAGAAGACGAAGAGACAGAAGGACTCGGGATTAGAATCACAGATCAGCGCAGCCAGGCCACTTGCTGAGGGTAAACAAATGGAGCTTGATTGATAACTTGTGTCTGAGCAGCGTCTGTCTCATTACAAACGGAAATATCTTCTCCTCTCTCTCTCTCTCTCTCTCTCTCTCTCTCTCTTTCTCTCTCCTTCGCTTTGACTCTTTTATTTCAAAACCCCAGAGCACAATGGCGGAGAGTCCCATGCCGGTTTTTTATCCTTCTGTTCTCGCTCGGAGGAGGATTGTTTTGGATGGCTTAGAAATAAATGGAAGCAAGGCAGTGTTAACCAACATACTGCCTGCATAATAGCAGTATTCAATGAGCTCAACTTGTGCTGGCAGAATACAAATTATCTATGCAAACTAGGAGAGGGAGGTGAGAGGGGGGGATGGGAGATCCTTAGCAATCGTTCTATACAAAACCATCTGGAAGTAAGAAGCTACTCGTGCTTTTGGAGTTTCTCCAAATTAACCATCGTCGTGGAGATCATGAAAACACCATCTCCTAAAGGTACAACATATGCCAGACAACAATAACCAGCAGCAAATGTCCAGTACTTATTTTTGGAAGGTACTAAGATCCGAAGTTGTTAAAAGAGTTTTCCTTAACGCAAGATTTGGCCTGACACTTTCGGCAGCACATGCTGCCATCACCATGCTCATGACAACTTAAAGGCTCAAATAAATATGTAAAACGCACTACTAACACTAATATAACCTCTAATATTTTAGACTTTATATAAACCTCCCTTTGGTTCCTTTATAATATTTATCCAGCGACCCATTCCTTTTATTCGGTGACTCCATGTCGTCATCTTCAGACATTGTAACGTGGGTTTAAATCAGCCAGGGTGGAAATGACTTCATATAAGAATCTCTGCAGATGTAACAAGGTGTCTAACAAAGCAAAAGAGCTAAATAAATATCGTAGGGACAATGAATATACATTGTACGTACGTTGACCAAACAGTGACGCTAAACAGCCAATTTTCGTGTCACTCAGACATGTAATTTTTATTTTTGTTTCAGCGAGTACCTCACGAGTATTTTAGGCTGGTTGAAATTTCAACCAAAGGAATTTGTAAAGTCCCACAAGGAAGGATGTAAGGAATCCAAAGCCCAAGCTGTATGCATAGTTTAATTACATGTGATGCACAACTCTAAATTTGTAGATTCAAATAGTTAAGTATTTGGTAAGAAGAGCCATGGTGATAATCATAGTCGTACATAGTTTCCTTGCCATTAATGGACTTAAATGTTTTCTTTCTCCAGCAAACAAAAAAAATAATAATAATATGAGTGAAGAGAGAAAATACAGTTCAATACTGAAATTTTAAATAAATACAGCAGACTATAATTCAAACAAAAATGTACTCGAAAAGATTTCATTTAAACGTTATTAGACTATCTAAGTATTGAAAGATTATTTGACTATCTAAGTATTGAAAGATTATTTGACTATCTAAGTATTGAAAGATTATTTGACTATCTTGTATTGAAAGATTTTGTCATTTATTGTATAAAATATTTAAATGGGATTTGAATATCTCAAAGAATATATCTGACCTGTCAATCAGCCACATTGAATGTCGTTATTGATTGGAGCCTGTGTTTTATAATCAATTATTCAAAAGGATAGTCTTTTCCCGCCATAAAGGAATGAGTGGTCGGTTTTGAGTTTGACAAGGGCAATGGCATATTGTTTCGTCATCCTGCTCCAGGATCTTGACAGACTCCATATATACTATTTTGAAGATGTCATTTCTGTTGAATCCTGATATTTATTTTCCTAGGAAACAAACCTAGATAAAATAGAAAAAAGGGGTTTATCACTTTAGATATCATTTACCCGTACTTATTGACTGAGAAAATGTGAACAGTTCGTGTCTATTGAGAAAATGCATGAGACAGAAGTATATATATGTTAACACTCTAGCGGTCGTAATTTCGTTGGATCGTTACCAAACGCGATATTAAAAGCTTTTATGTAAAAAGCAAAATCAAGTAAATGGCTGAAATTGAACAAGTGGGAGGGAGGGATTTTCGAAGGTTTGAAATATTTCTGTTACTATTCATCGGGTCGAAAAATTGCATAGCACTAATCTTATTGCACATTAAATTTACTATAAAAATAGTTATATACATTTATTCTCTATCTTGGATGTTAACCGAAATATTTGCGTTTTTCAGTTTTCAGCCTTCAGCAAACCCCCACTCCTACACATGTCATAATATTAAGCTGTCGTGTAGTACCAACCACTTCATTTCAAGGTTAAATACCAAATCTTGTTCTCATTGAACTTTCATGTTTTGAGATCAATTCAATTTGAGATATTTGAAATATGTTTAATTAATTTCTACTTTATGAGACATATGCAAATACGTTCTGTTGATCCGCCCCCCCCTCTTTCTTTTGTTCTTAGACTACTAAAGTGTGAGTGACTGAGATGGTGGTGACCGAGTGATATTCTGATTCTTTATAAATTATTGTACTATATATAGTAAATAGTATTCAAACAAATTTATATGTTAAATTGTGATATTATACAGTAATTATTTTTTCTTTCAGGTGAAGAATATTTCTATCTATCTGTTCAGCTCTGAGCTTGGCAAATCAGGTTGTTTACAATTCAGACGCTTTCCGTTGCGAGATTATTGAAATTTACTGATTTTTCATTGCCGAATGTATTTAAACAATTAATATTCACGGCGTTGTTAAGTGCTACCAGCATGTAGATTTCTCTATTGTAAAACTTCACGTGGGAAATCTTTTACGCAGCTCCTGTACGACGGACGTTTTTGGATTAAAATGAAAGAGTTAATCGCTCAAGTTTCTGGAGAATTAAAACTATATCAGTTTCAGAAAAATAACAATTCATACAAAAAAATGGCAATTCGGAGGATATATATATATATATATATATATATATATATATATATATATATATAATTTTTATTCAGAGATTGATAAAGACATTGATAAGAAAGAAGGAGGTGACCCTAGAGAAGCCAGGTGGAATGCGAAGGGCAGACTGCTTGGAGGCAGTAAAAATTCCAGATGGAGCCTCAGGGCCCGGCCAACCGCTGCAATCACACAAGCTAAACAACATTGTTATACATTATCTATTATGGGCATGCGGTAGTTTATGGATCATCTTTTAATTATTGCTGTAATAAGTCTAAAGATTACTATGATTTGTCATAAGGGATTCTTATTATGTATAAAAAGATCCTATCAACTTTATTTTGCCTGCGTAAACTAAGCAGATTTCCCATGTGAAGTTTTACAATAGAGAAATCTGCATAATGGTAACACAATACCACCGTGATTAAATACAAACGGTAATGAGAAATCTTTCAGTTAATTAAAATAAATTCCCAAGTGAAACGGCTTCTGAATTGTAAGAATAATTTATATTTTAATAACTCAAATTTTAGTAGTCCAAGAACTAAAGAAGTAGGGACGGGGGGTGGATGAACAGAACGTATTTGAATAAATCTCACAAAGTAATGAAGGTAAGGTAAGGTTAGAAACGACAGGTAAGGTTAGAAGAAGCTTCCACCAGAGCCGATCAGTTACGGAAACGGCCGACCTAATCCGAACTATACCCGACCACAGAGTTCATAAAAATGCAAGTATCTCGGTTAATATTCAAGCTAGAGAATAAATGTATATAACAATATTTATAGTAAATTTAATTTGCAATAAGATTGATTCTGTACAATTTTTCGATCCGACGTATAGTAACGGAGGTATTTCTAATTTTCCAAAATCATGCCCTTTAAACCCCCTCTCCCACTGGTGCGATTTCAGCCGTTAACGAACTTGATTTTTTTTTTACATAAAACGACTAAATATCGCGAGCTTGGTAGCGATCAAACAAAAATTGCGACCGCTAGAGCGGTAACAGACAAATATATATATATATATATATATATATATACAGTTTTGAACGGACCTCATTTTCGTCATCTACGAGGTAGGATCGATGGACATTTGAAGAAAAATTTCGAAAATTCCGTCATGAGTACAACCTCAATAGCTGATTTCCCTTAAGGGAAATCTGCTAAAATGAATTTATAGTTAAAATAATGTTGATATTTTTTTGGATAGGCTCTAGATAGGAGTTATGGCGAACTAAGGAGGTCTGATTAAAGTTGTTTGTAATAAGGGTGATGCCGTTTTTATGTGAGAACTGTTGTCCAGTGGCCTCGCATACTGGAGCTGGAAAGGCTGGACAAAGCTGGCTCACCCCCGCATCAAATCGCCAGCATTGTCCGCTGCCCCACGCCCATTTTTAATTCGGCGAAAAATGTGTTCAAGGAGAATAAGCCTTTTTCCTGGGATTTTTTCTCGGGGTCTCCCCCCGCGGGTTCCTGCACCCCCACCTACCAACACACACCCCGAGCATCTCGCTCCTTTTCTCCCTCCCGGCAGATTGAATTCTCGACGTGTGATCGACAGTCTATGGTCTAACGGCAAACTCCCGCGAGAAGATGAGGTTTTTCTTTTCTTTTTTTTTTTTTTTCTTTTCCCCCAGTACAGCTTTTATGCCGGCCTGCTGGTTTTTCTTCCTCCTTTTTCATCTCCTTTTTGCGTCCGGTGAACCCCCACCCACTGGCATAGTTGGATGAAATCCCGAAGATTCCGTAAACTGGAGTACGCTCACTTCAAGACATTTCCACGCCAAACCTTATTCAAGGTGGACAACTAAAAATTAATTTAAAAAAAAAATACCTTTTCGAAAATACAGAGGGCTACGTTCTTAAAAAGTCTGTCATGCAGCGGCAGCGTAAACTAATTTTCCCATGTGAGGTTTTACAATAGAGAAATCTGCATACCGGTTACACTACACCATCTTGAATATTAGGTGAGTAAATACAAACGACAATAAGAAACCTCCGGAGGGAAAGCATCAAATGTAAATAAACAGTTCTGCCAACTTCTTACCGGAATGAAATTTGATTGAAAACTATTTACTGCATCTAGTATGTAATTTTTAATGAATCAGAGTAATTATTATCTCAATCAATTAAATTTAAGATGTCCAAAAACTTAGGAAGGGGGGGGGGGTCGCCAGAATTTATTTGTATGTATCTCGTATAATAAAGGTCTCTTGAAAACAATACGTGGTATTTAACCTTCGAATAATGTGGTTTATTGCATAACCGAGCATAGTTTATATAACATGAGTAGACGTGGGGGGTTTGCTGGAGGCTGAAATGTGAAAAATGCAAATATCTCGTCTAATATTCAAGGTAGGGAATAAATGTATATAACAATATTTATAGTACATTTAATTTGCTATAAGATTGATTCTATACATGTTTTCGATCCGACATATAGTAACGGAGATATTTCGAATTTTCAAAATTATCCCTCTCTAACCCCCCTCCCCACTATCCGATTTCAGCAGTTAATAAACTGGACCTTTCTTTTTACATAAAATGACTAAATATCTAGTTTGGTGGCGATTAAACAATAATTGCGACCGCGTGAGTAGTAACAGTCAAATATATGTATATATATATATATATATATATATATATATATATATATACACAGTTTTGAACGGACTTCATTTTCAGAATTTCCTAGGTAGGATCGATGAACATTTGAAGAAAAATTTCGAAAATCCCGTCATGAGTACGGCCTCAATAGCTAATTTCCCTCAAGGGAAATCTGCTAAAAGTACTACCTCTAATTTTAGCATCCTAAACAACCAAATTGAAATAGGTTTTCTATTATTCATGGAAATAAAAAGGAAATTAAACAAGTGTTGTTGGAAGTGAAGAATATTGTATATCTGGAGAGAAGAAAACGTCCAATTCTTCACAAGTTTGTTATTTCAGCGCTAAGTCCTTTCAAAGGCTATTGTTTCCATCTTCAGAGCTACTTGCATACACCCGTTGGGGAGGGCAGCAAGTGACTGACAGAAAACCTCAATTTCTTCTCTCCAGGTAAAAAGGGAAATAGTATCCATGCTAGAGTCTCAAATGACACCAAATTTTATTATTATTACTATTGGTGGACCTTTTATGTTAAGTTGGCGAAGCATACATAGCACAAAATCAATAAACCAGAACTTTTGGGTGATTGTAATTAATTATTAAAGTAAGTTTTGTATTAAAGTGTGATTACAAATTTAGTTTTATATCTGTAAAGCCCCGTTGCTGAGTATTATGAGTAAGTATTTTTCCACTTGGATTGTTGGTATTGTCATCTCAAGTTTGATTTTCTAATTCTCCACTAATGAGAAGCCCATGTAACCACAACTTCAATTTAAGCTTGACAAAACATGATCAGTGATACAATTGCTGAAAAGTGAAAATCCCATAACTAGGAGTTGGGGTTGGGTGAAGACGGATGACAAAATGTACAAATTACTGGCTTAATATGGAAATGATATAGAAATAATATGATATAGTTATAGAAAATCTGCTAGAAGGAACTAGCTGAAGGGGGAACAGCTGAGTACTTTCTTAGGGGAAGGTGAAGCTACCTAAATAGGGGCACTAACGATTTTTTTTTTTTAATGTTTATCTTATATTATTATCGTTTATTAACGTCCACTTTTTGCAACTAAGGCTAGTTGGGATGGGTTATCTACAGGTTACAACCCCTTTTCTAGCCAGGTTGGGATTTAGGATGTTATTTAATGAATTCCGTCACTAAATAATTACTTTTGCCCAGGTGAGAATCGAACTCGCCACTCTAGGTTTACCATGTGAGATTCAGGCGAACGCATTAACTCACATGGCTAACCTGAGCCCTGGAGTCATTAGAGCATAACTATAATACAATGTGACTATAAAGTGAATATTTTCTGGCTTATCTCTGAGCCCAAAGGAGCATTCTACTGTTACAACGTCCTGCAACCTCCTAAGATAGTTGCTCGGTTTAAAATTTTAATGTTTATTTAATGCTTTTATTTAATAGTCTTAATTTATTTTTATTTTTTTAAATACCACATATTCCATTGTTTATTCTAATAGTCCATAGGTTTGATCTATTAATATCATTTTGGCAGATTTCCCTTAAGGGAAATCAGCTATTGAGGTTGTACTCATGACGAATTTACGAAATTTTTCTTCAAATGTCCATCGATCCTACCTAGTAGATGACGAAAATGAGGTCTGTTCAAAACTGTATATATATATATATATATATATATATATATATATATATATATATATATAGATATATATTTGTCTGTTACCGCTCTAGCGGTCGCAATTTTTGTTTGATCGTTACCAAACTCGATATTTAGTCGTTTTATGTAAAAAGAAAGATCAAGTTCGTTAACGGCTGAAATCGGACCAGTGGGAGGGGGGGTTTAGAGGGGAGGGTTTTCGAAACCCTCCCCTTTTTTATTTTATGGGGGCGCCTAACGGACGAGTTAATTTCCCGCCAAAAACTAGCTCGGCCGTTTCCTTGACTGGCTCGGCTCTCGTGAAATATCTCTATTGTATAACTTCACGTGGGAAATCTGGTTAGTTTACGCTGCCCCTGCGTGACGGACTTTTTTTTAGTATTTATTTAAATTTTTTTTTTTTAGATTTTTAATAGTTGAATTGAATACCTGGGATACCGTTACGTAGGTAGGTAGGGGGAACCCCCCTTCCCCAAAAAAAGTAAAAAATAAAAATTATAAATAAGTATATTAAAAAAGTACATAAAAATTGGCTTGGCGTGCATGTCTCTGCGATTTCCCATGGTCGGGGAACTCAAAAACGGATGAGTGTAGGGCATTGATGAACGTGATGTTTTTTACCCAAAATCCATAAAAAAACTGAATATGAGCCTTCTGCTTTTAAATCGGCGTGTCACTGAGAATTTACAGTGCAGAATTACAAAATGTTCCTTGTGTCCCGTGTATGATAGCTATTTGTAGCCTTGCCATTTTATCGCCTCGACTCAACATTGTATAAATTCCTCGCGCCTTTGTAAGCCCTGTAAACGAAATGTACTTCGCTAACATTTTGGATGTAGGAATGTTAATTATCGAAATCATGTGATCGCTTTGAAAAGCGATGATCTCACCACAGTTTACACTTTACTAATTGCTTTCGGGACTTTTCTTATCTCCCCTTTTTTTGCATTAATAGATAATTTCTTCATTTACGAGTTAACAATCTTCGAGCACAAATAGGGCCATTTATCAAGCGACCGAGTTATTACACAAAGGCAAGTCACGATAAACAATAATATGCAAATATTACACATTTTAATTTATCTCTCCCAGGCCGGCTAGAGCTGAGGCGAAGAGTGAGCAATGAATCTTACCCGCAATTAAAATAATTAACGGGCATAATTTACGGCACGTTAGTCAATAGCAGGGACTCTATTGCGAAATAAATAAATATTGTTTAATTAAACGAGATATAATCTTTAGACAACGAGCTGTTTACTTCGAGGTCAAGCTTTTGAAGCGCATATTTCTCGTTGACTGGTCAAATCAGAGAAAGGCTGCCTAGTATTTATCCCAGAAGGAACGTACATTCTACCTTGTAGCAGATTTCACTAGTAGTTTTGAAATTCAGACCGATATAAATTCACTAGATAGATATAATCTAGACAGATAAGATAGACAGATGTCTATTAACGCCCTAGCAACCGAAACTTTTGTTTTATCGTTACTTAACTGGATATTTAAACGACTTATGTGAAACTAAAGTTCAAGCATTGTTTGAATTTGGAGGAGGAGTAGGGGTAAAATGGAAACTTCACAATGTCTCCTTTACTATCTGCCAAATCGAAAAGTGCTATATAATTAATGTTTTTAAACATTTAGAAGAAAGAAAGAAAATTTATTTGGACCAATACATTAGTATTATACACAAAGTGTTACTATACAAGATTTGTTACAAAACTATTATATTTTGGTACAACCTTGGTCGCAGTCGTTCTTCAATGGTTGAACCATTGAATTATATTATAATGAGTTTCTCCACTTGATTTAGGAAGGCAGGCATAATATTTCATTACAAGTTGTTGATTGTGAACTGAAATAGGAGCAACCTCCGATTCCCTGTCGATTTTGCTGTTCCTAACAAACCAGGGAGCATTTGTCGCTACCCCAAATAATTTGCTCTTCAAGGACTGTAGTCTCTTTTTGTGTGTGTTGCTGATGCCCGGCCAGATTGGGCATGCGTATGTTAATATAGGGAGTATGAGTGTTTTGTAAAGTAGTATTGCTCAAGTCAGTTTCAGTGGTGTATTTTTGGTTATTGAAGGGTATATTTTTGCAAGTCGTGTGTAAAAATTTTTTTTTATTTTATTTTACGTCCACTTTATGCTACTAGGCTAATCGGGACGGGTTTTCTACAGGTTATCATCCTTTTCTAGCCAGGGTGGGCACAAGGAGTTTATTTAATGAGTCCGTCATTAAATAAATTTCTACTGCCCAGGGCGGGATTCGAAACCGCCACTCCAGGTATGCCAAGCAAGATTAGGACCAACGCCCTAACTCGTACGGCCAACCCGAGCCCCGTGTAAACATTTAAAATTCTACAATTTTTGTTCTTTAGAGATATTCTCTGACTTAATATTAATTGAGCCATCTGTATATTTTTCTAAAACATCAGTAAACCAACGCTACTACTCATCTCACATTAACAACCAGCCAATGTTACCAAAAGTCCTTCTCCATGTTTATATAGCACGCATTGTTTTTGTGAGGCTCTAAAACTGTGAGATACACCGATAAACGATCTGTGTGACTTCATCAATAGAACATTTAATGTTCCAAATGCCACAGTTTTTAATTCATCGACACCATACTCAATATTTCAGCTATCCGTGTAAAGCAAAAGATAAGTTTACTACCGAGTGAAATCAGACTGGAAGGAGTGGGGGATTTGGGAGAGAGACTGTAATACGAAATCGTGTATACCCCCGTTATTATGAGTAGGATCCAAAAATTTTGTATTAACATTTTTTTTGTAAAAGAAGTGTGTTACAATTGTTGCTCTTTACAGTTTACAATAACCCGAATATTATCGGAGTTAATTGTATTGTTTTTGTTCTTTAATGCCCCGCTCATACTCGTCGATTAAGTATTATGGGATAATAACAAAATTACCAGTTTTATAATCATATCGTTATTATGCATGATTACGAAACCTCACAAACGAACGTTTATCCTTCCTCTAAATTTTAAGTAAGACTTGATCTATGCTTTTGCAGCTATGCCAGTCGTTAAGTTTAGCTGTATAAATAACAAAACTTTATTTGAAAACGTATTAGAAAAAAACTTCCAATTGCTTTAAACTTTAGTGTATGTTTACAATACGACAGTAAGCTCATTTAAATCTTTCATGAAATATTATTTCAGGGATCTATTTTCGAGTAATGGAACACAGGAGCTAAAATAGTTTCCCGGAAATAAGACGGACTTAAAAAATATTTATATTTTTAATAAGTAATCTTGAAAAAAGTTTACATTTCTACATCTTTTGGGACTATTGATTTGATTTCGTTATATTAGATTTGAGAAAAAATGCTTTCCTATTTCACCCCTTATGTCTATAATGGAACCAATATACAACATTGCTGTCCAAAAAGCCTGGTGTTCTTTCCAAAATTGCCATACACCTAAATTTCCATGTCAGCGGAATTAATAAATAATGGCCAAACCAAAAGACCTAAGGCCGTAACTTGAACTCTAGTAGCCCATATTGATTATTTGTGAAGTGTTAGAACTTATGTGCTCAATGACAGTTATTCAGGTTAGAGTTTTACTCAATTTTCCATAAATAAGAAGTGTCCACTGTCGAAATTATTTAGTTATATAGATACACAGCACTGGAGAAGTCAGATGACTACAAAAAAAATCCTAAGATTTTATACGCAATGTAAAATAAAATGGCATTTCCAATAAATGTAAATTTTGAAAACCAGACGCATATAATTAAAATCAAGTAAAGAAAGAGAGATTAATGACCAGTAAGTCCTTATCTTCAACTTCGGATCGGTGAGGTTTTGAGTTTTTAATTAGAAGAAGGGACACGGAGCAAAAAATTAGTAGAAATAAAAGGTAAAAAAATAAACAAATAAGTAAATGAAAAAAACTCTTCCTTCGGGATTCCACAGATTAGACAACTTGTTTTAAACCAAACACTATCCTATTTTTTTCCCCTCTCTTAAACACCTCAGCATTTACTACAATCCAATATACACTTACACCAGGCTATTTTATGCTAGAGGTTTTTTTTTTTTATTTAATGGTTTGTTGAAACCTGTTTCTTTCTTTCAAAGTCACCGGTCCAATAAGATACGAGCCAAATCATTTTTAATAACAGTACTATTTAGGAAAGATAAATTACTATTATTGATAATAGGAATAGTGAAAGTAGTTCCTTTCACCACTGCAGTGACTGAATCGTTATCGTGGACAATGAAGATGCAGATCTGGCTCTGAAAGCGTATTTCGCTTTAAATATGGATATTGTTGCGACAAAAAGGCATTTAAATAACCTATGAAAGTGACGATTAAACTATTTTTATTCGCAGCTTAAGCTAAATTATGTATTTTCCATTGATATTGGAAATTAGGTACACAACAAAAAATATGAGAGTGAAAGCAACAAGTTTTAAGCCGACTTGCCTATAGTGAGTATGTAGATACTTTTGATAAACTAAACTTGACGAAGCACGAGTATTTTCAAAATATTCACTGTCATCGATTTATTTATTTATTTATCAACGTCCACTTTTTGAAACTTAGGCTAATCGGGACGGGTTATCTACAGGTTACCACCCTTTTCTAGCCAGGGTGGGGAATCAGAGATCTCTCACTGCCATCTACTGTCACCATTGGATAACTGGTTGGTTTTTAGACTAGCATCAATTTTCGTAACAACTGAAAAAGTTCCCTTTAAATCAGTACACCAATCACAATTACGTTATTGTTGAGAAATATGAGGTCGAATGTCTAGAAGTTCTTGAAATAGTTTTTTTTACAGATCGCTCTTAAGAGTAAGTAATTTTTTTTAAAAAATAAAAGGATTAGGGGCTCCTAGCTTTTACCATAAAAGTAAATATGACTCATTTTCTGTATGTGGAACAGTAGAAACTTATTACCACTTCGAAAAAAAAAAGAAGAAAAAAGAGGTTTCTCAAACCTAATTTTAGAGCCTAGCAGCTTTCATGATCGGAGTTCAAAATGATTCCAATGCGCTAACAAAACTCTGTACTTATATTCCACGTCAGTAGCTTCTTTGAGTGACAGTATAGCTGTTAATCTCAATTAAAATTAGAAATCTGAAACAGCAGGATTGATCAGACAACTATTTAACCTCAAGACTAAAACGTAACAACAGGAAATCTGTAAACTTTGGTCAACTAGTAATTTGAATTACGGATAATTCAATCATATATTCTATAACTTTATCTTAAATTAATCGATTTTTAAAAAATAATCGAGTTCAAGATTGACTTGTAAATAATTCATTTGTAGTCACCTGATCTACCTCGGGAACCTCTCAGAATCAACTACCTCCTCTGTGAGGACAGTCACAACGAATGTAAAAGGGAAACGAGCACTTCAGAAATGTAAGTAGCAACTTATAATTAGATTTAATAAATATATCATAGATGTAGGCACCTACTAATGCAATGTAAAAGAATTATTAAGCGATGTGTTAAACTAATGTTATTGATACTTTTTTATAATTTTTTTTTTAAAGGGATAGCCACTGAAGAGGTGGCATATAAGTCACGAAACATGTAGGACAGTTACATAAATAACATAAAGTTGCACCGAAAAAAAATGTTATTTTTTAATAATGAAGACCCTTGCCATAAAATATGAAGAATATATAAATAATATTAGGTCCAGAATAAGAATAATAATTCAATATGTATGGCTGATATTGTACCTCAATATTGATCTGCTTAAGTGTGTTACCGTTAATTACCTTTCTCGAGGCAAACTAATTTTTCTTTTAATAGTACACCTTCAAATGTGATTGGTAAAAAGGTTTTTAGCAGGATATCCCTTGCGGGCATAGTTTTTTTATCACTCTTTTAATTTGAAAAAATCGTTATTATGTTTGATGTGATGAAGCATTGGCTTTGAGCTACGGGGTCCAACACTCCCCCAACGGTCAGGGGAATCAGGTGGTATCGAATTATTTTTCTGCTCGGCATCTTCGGACGTGCCTTTGATGAAAAGGAATAAAGAAAGAAATACAACAATTACTTGATGATTGAATCCTTCATTCCTTCTAGCCCACATCATCATCTCTCTCTCTCTCTCTCTCTCTCTCGCTCACTCTATTCCCGGGATCGCAGCAATTGTAATTAAGTAGTAATCACTGGTTCGTTTACGGTTTGGCTTGATTAGGGCCCCAGAAATAATCAGCTGCTAGTATAATTATCCCAGAAGAGGCAATGAGGCAATCTCAAAGTTCGGCGGTAGATGAGGGGGGGGGGGGAGACCAATTTGTACGAAGCTGAGCCTGTGAGAGTGAAGGTCCTCCCTACCCGGAACAAGGATAGGTAATGTTCCAGCCTCTATGTATTCCAAGTCAATGATATCCCTTTATTTATTTATAAAGTCCGTCACGCAAGGGGTGCATTAACTAAGCAGATTTCCACCGTGCCTCACGTATTTGCAATTAACTCAAAACGTAAAAGTTCAATGAAAACAATATTTAGTATATAGGCTACAAATAATGTCCTCCGTAATATAATATCATACTTTTAATATGACATGAGTAGGAGTGGGGGTTTAATGAAGGCCGAATACTAAAGCATGCAAATATATAGGTTAATAATCAAGATCAAAAATGTACATAACAAGGTTTATAGAACATTATATTTGCAATAAGATTGGTTCTATACATTTTATTGATCTGACGATTAATAATGGAGATATTAAGAAATTTTTAAACCCCCTCCCACTGGTAGGATTTCAGTCATTAACGAACTTAATCTTTAGTTTTACATAAAACGTTTCATCGTGTTTGGAAACGATAAAACAAAATTCGCGACCGCTTGAGCGTTAACAAGCAAATATATGTACATAGTTTTGAACGGACTTCGTTTTCGACATCTCTGTGGGTTTGATCCATGGAAATTTGAGGACATTTTTCCAAAATCTCGTAATGATTACGAAGTCGGTAGCTGATTTCCCGTAAGGTAGATATGCTAATAATTCACAATAACTATGATTGGATGACCCAATAGTGTCCTCAAGACCTATTTGACAATGTTCACAGACGGAACCGGGTTATTTAATGTAAAATATAAGGATATTTATGAGATTAATGTAAGATATCTGGGTATTTATGAGTTTAATGTACAAAATCTGGATATTTATGAGTTTAATTTAAAAAATCTGGATATTTATGAGCTTAAAGATTAAATATCTTGGTATTTATGAGATTAATGAACAAAATCTGGATATTTATGAGTTTAATGAACAAAATCTGGATATTTATGAGTTTAATGTAAAATATCTGGATATTTATGAGATTAATGTAAAATATCTGGATACTTATGAGTTTATGTAAACTATCGGGATATTTATGAGTTTAATGTAAAATATCTGGATATTTATGAGATTAATGTAAAATATCTGGATATTTATGAGACTAATGTAAAATATCTGGATATTTATGAGACTAATGTAAAATATCTGGAGTTCTACGTATAACAACACATTCAGCTCATTTATGGTGGAATTGGATCAGGGGTGTTGGAGTTAACCAACAATGGTTAACAAACCATAAACGTATGCGTCATATCACAAATTTATACTACCATTCTTGCTGACAAATCGGTGAACCACAATTTATACGTGTTGAATAATAAGAGGACTACAACCTTTAAGATACTTTAGGGTCCAGTCATTGTCAGTTGGACAGCGAGTAATGATCTATTGAAGGCCTGACTAAATAAAATCTGTGATCCCACCTTGGCCAAAAAGTGGTGGCTACCTGATTCCCCATACCGAGTAACTTTGTCACATAAACTTGGCGCTAATTAAAAGTTTTAAAAAAATCATAGATTATTATTATTAATTAATTAACGGTCACATTTTGCTTCTATAGCTAATTGGGCGGGATATCTGCAGGTTACCACTTTTTTCTTGGGGACTAAGAATTTTATTTAATGAGTTCGTCACTAAATAAATTTTTATTACCGTTGCGGGAATCGAACTCGCCACTCTAGGTTTGCCATGTGAGGTTAAAGCCAAATGGCATGGCTAATCTAATCCAAATGAAACAACGAGCACTGAATATTATCTGTAAAATACTAATTAAGCCGATAATGTAAAAACGAAGTGCCTGACTAATAATGGAAAAAAAGAAACAAAATGCCAGAGGCAGTAAATGTCGATACTGACCTCATATTCTATTCTCAGTCATTAAATAATCTCGTATCCTTTGTATAGTCGCTCCAAACAATATTATAATGAGCCATTTAAATGCAGCTATACTGAGTGGGTGCACTTTATGCCATACTTCAATGCGCCAAATACTCTATAAGGCATCAAATCAGCTCTAAATAAACACAGAATTAGAAACCAACGCTAACCAACTCTTAAGGGAGCAAAAATATGGAAATAATCTGTTGTGGCGCAATGCAATTCAAAGATTAGAAATAAAATGCAATTAGTCATAAATTCTCTTAATGACTCGGGTAATTTAGGATAGGTCGAAGTTATATCAAGGCTCGGCCTTACACTGTTGAGGATAACTAAAACCATTCTCTGAATCATAGCAGCAGTAAAACATCGCTGTTTAATTTCCTCCGATTGCAACATGCATTCCTAATGGTCCACAGTGCAGTTGCATAATTCTACATATAATTACCAGACCTAGAGAGTGCATCACTGATTAAAACGTTGGTCACATTCGTAATATTAAAAAGCTTGTTTTGTATATACCTAGTACAACCTATAAAGAAATAAAATAAACTTTAACTGAATGTGCTTATAAGGCTAGGCCATATCTCAAACTGTTCGAGTTTTAGAAGATTTCCCTGAAGGGAAATCAGCTATTGAGGTCGTACTCATGACGCGAGTTTCGAAAAATTTCTTTAAATGTCCATCGATCCTACCAAGGAGATGACTAAAATGAGGTCCGTTCAAAATTATATATATATATATATATATATATATATATATATATATATATATATATATATATATATATTTGTCTGTTAACGCTCTAGCGGTCGCAATTTTTATTTGATCGTTACCAAACTTCATATTGGGACATATGAATATAAACATAGACATGGGACATATAAACATATTTCATATATTTTTGGGCTACGAAAACATGTATATAGCACAAAATTATAGAACGTCAATAGTTTAAGAAAATTAATTCGACAGCATTTTAAGATCAGACTCATAATAATGGATATATTTTTAATATCCCTGTCCCGGACAGGGACAACCATTTATGAATAAATACCATTCATTACTCCAATATTGAGTAAAATGGTTAAACTATGAGTATAGTTTAAATGAAACATTTTTGAGCCAAGAAATTGTATCTTGATTGTTGATGTTCAACTAGCAACGTATTTGTTTGTATCTCGTCAAGTAAAGATATGTTGAAAACAATATATGGTATTTAATATAGGAATAAGACGTTTCATGGTGTATTGTTAAGGTGCGATGACTAAAAGTAAGCCTTTACTGAACATAAAAATTAAAAAAAAAAAAATTGTACGAAGCTCATTGAAAATTCAAGGTAATGAAAAAGTTTATTGATTAACATTTTAAGAATGTAATTTCCAACGAGACTGTTAATGTAGACTTTTTTGATCCGACTTGTAGTAATGGAGATATTGTGAATTTTTGGGTTTTCTCTCCTTCTAACCTTTTGTTAGATAATGATCTTTAGTTTAAAATGAAACATCTATATATCGACTTTGGTAAGGATCATTTACAAATTCGGCCGCTACAATTACAACCTCAGTATCACAGACAACATTTTTTAGTAAAACGAGTGGGCTACGTTGTACTAAATAAAAAAGTCCCGTCACGTAGGAGCTGCGCTAACTAAGCAGATTTCCACGTGCGTTACGTATTTGCATTTACCTCAAAACGTAGACGTTCAATGAGAACAATATTTGGTATTTAGGCTTCAAATAATGTGCTTCACAATACAACAGCTTAATTTTAATATGACATGAGTAGGTGTGGGATTTACTCAAGGCCGAAAAATAAAAAAAATGCAAATATCTGGGTTAATAATCAAGATAGTGAAAAAACGCAAATATAACTACATTTACACTTACATTTAATTTTCAATAAGAATTGTTCTAATTAGCTGGCGCATAATAATGCAGATATTTCGAATTTTCGAAATTTCCCTCCTTCCTGTCCGATTTCCGCCGTTAACAAACTTGGTCTTTATTTTTTCATAAAACGACTAAATATCGAGTTTTAGTATAACACCATAATATGAAACTAGTAGGAGTGGGGTTTACTGATAGCGGAAAACTATAAAATCCAAACATCTCGGTTAATGCTCATTACACGCAATAAATGTATAGAACAATATTTATAGTAAATTTAATTTGCAATAAGATTGTTTCTATACAATGTGTCGATCCGACGTATAGAAACGGAGATATTTCGAATTTTTGAAATTCCTTGTCCCCCTGGTCCGATTTTAGCCTTTTTGATAGGCTAGAATTTTATCTTTATTTTTTCATGAAACGTTTAAATATCCAGTTTTCTAACGGTCAAAAAATAATTACGACCGGTCGAGCCTTAACAGACAAATATATATGTTTTTATTCGGACCTCATTTTTGAGATCTCACAGGTAGGATCGATGGACGTTTGAGGAAATTTATCCAAAATCGCGTCCTGAGTACGACCTCAATAGCTGAATTCCTCTAAGGGAAATTCAATCAGTTCTCGAATGTCATTGCTCGGCTAAATAAATAAAATAAAGAGATACCATTTAACCACAAGGAGAACAATAAGATATTATGAAATGAGTGATTCGAAAAGAGACAAGACACAGAGATATAGTCGCTCGTAGGGTGGGCCAGCCGCTCCTGTCAACCTTATGACAGACAAATGGTGCGGAGATCGTAACGCCCACGCCGGCTAATACAACAAATACTACCCTCTGACATAAGTGCTCTTTCTACTCGCTCTCTCTCTCTCTCACTCTCTCTCTCTCTCCCTCTCTCTCTCTCTCTCTCTCTCTCTCTCGCTCTCTCGTCTCTCTCTTTCTCACTCTCTGTCTCTCTCCTGTCAATTACATAACAGTCAACGGGGTATTTTGAAATACATAAACCAAGGCAGTTAATGTTTAAGCCAAGTACCATTTGAGAAACAAAGGATTGACTGTGTGCCGTTGAAATTCCTTATACGTTTGAAAATGTTAATGGGAGCACAATTATCTACTGCATTTGCTGGTTTCAGTATTTTTATGGAATTTAGGACAATACAACGCCTGTGATTTCTGTGAACTTATGAGACTTAAGTCCATAGAATTGGAGATTGTAAGAAAAATCAACAATAGAAATCATAAAAAGTCCGTCACGCAGGGGCTGCGTAAACTAAGCAGATTTCCCATGTGAAGTTTTACAATAGAGAGTCAAACAGTTACGGGAACGCCCCGAACTAACTCTTGACGGAAACTCTCGACTAGACCCGAAGTTAGCCAATCTCATCTCAGAAGCTGCAAACAGAAAAATGCAAATATCTCGGTTAATATTCAAGATTCAGAATAAATGTATATAACAATATTTGTAGTAAATTTAATTTGCAATAAGATTGGTTATGTACAACTTTTCGATCCGACGTATAGTAACGGAGATATTTCGAAAATCCTCCCCTCTCACTGGTCCGATTTCAGCCGTTAACGAACTTGATCTTTCTTTTTACATAAAACGCTTAAATATGAAGTTTGGTAAGTATCAAACAAAAATTGCGACCGCTAGAGCGGTAACAGACAAATATATATATATATATATATATATATATATATATATATATATATATACAGTTTTGAACGGACCTCATTTTCGTCATCTACTAGGTAGGATCGATGGACATTTGAAGAAAAACGTCGAAAATTCCGTCATTAGTACAACCTCAATAGCTGATTTCCCTTAAGGGAAATCTGCTAAAATATATATAGTTGGCTGGTCATATGAGACTTAAGTCTTAATTGGAGATTGTAAGAAAAATCAACAATCAAAACATAAAATGCTACAGGCTTATGTGTAGGAACGTAAAGTCCTATGGAACGTAACTTGTAGGGTATTTCTTAGCAAGAAAAAGGACCTCTACAAAATTTATTTTATGAATGAGCCAATTAAAGTAATAATATATTATTCTTTTGTCTATTAGGAGCATGAAAATTGATCTTCGCACCATGTCAATGTCTAACCCGAAACAAAAATTTGCTCGTATCTTTCGACGTGGACTGAAAGACCCAATTTATTTTCGTATTGCAATACCTTTCCATAAACTAATTATGTCAATAATTTCAGAGCATTGACATAACATTTGAGCACACAGAGCTACTTACTGACCCATAACGGGCCTCAAGAAAAATGTTATCGCCAAAAACTTGTCCGTACTAAAGGACCTGAATACTGTATCCTATGCAATCACGAGGATCTAAAATCAATCAAGGGGCTGCGTTAATTTAGCAGATTTCCCACGTGCGTCACGTATTTGCATTTATCTCATATCGTAAACGTTCAATGAAAACATTATTTGGTATTTGGGCTTCAAATACTGTGTTACATTATATAACAGAGTATTGTTTATGTGACATTAGTAGGAGTGGGGGTTTACTGAAGGCCGAAAACTAAAAAAATGGAAAAATCTTCGTTAATACTAAAGATAAAGAATAAATGTATATAACAATGCATATAGTACATATTATTTGCAATAAAATTGGCTCTATACACTTTTTCAATCCGACTTATAATAACGGATATATATATATATATATATATATATATATATATATAAAATTTAGAACGGACCTCATTTTCGTCCTCTCCTAGGTAGGATCGATGGACATTTTATGAGTACGACCTCAATAGCTGATTTCCCTTAAGAAATCTATTAACAAAGAGTAAACAATTTTGAACCTCTGTCACTACTGGCCATCTATAAGTCTTTTAAATAATTTAAAAAAAATGATCTTTGGCAATCCTATTCACCTTAATAAGGCAATTTAGAATCCCCCCCCCCCCGGCTATAGTCTGTCGTGTATGAGAATAGGTACCATAATGTTTTAATCTCAGCAGTTAGGGCATTTCTGTAAAATGTCAGAGCTACTGTGAACTCTTTTATCAAGCATTGTTCCAACTGAAATCTTTATTATGGGTTGGGAGCGTATGATCCAATAAATTTGTTTATTTTTGAGGTTCTCTTTACCGACTGAAATATTGAAGTCTCCCAGAACATAGGTCAAAGCGTAGAGCTATTCAAGAATATCAAAAGGGAACTTGTTTAATGATGAATCAATAATAAAGAATAAAAAAATTGGTAATAGAAGTGAAAAGAAACTGTTTGTAATTTAAATTTTTGAAAACTAGAATTGTTCTTTATCTGAGTTTCCGTTCCAATGATTTCTTTTAGCCGAAAAATAAATATTCTGAAAGAGCTAATAGAAGAAGAAGAAAAAGCCTTCTTTCTAAAGAGATTGAAAGAAAGAGAAAGAGCGATTGGGCGGGAGTGAGATAGCCAGAGGTCCAGAGCCTGCCTGATTTGGATAGACACTTTAAGCTTCCATTCAGTTCTGGGTAGATAAGGGAGGTCTCCCGCTAAGGAGGGTAGAATTAGGGAAGGTGAATAAACCGTCCCGGGGGAATGCTCTAGCATCAGGGCTTATCGGCGGGGCGCAGTGTGCTTTTAGTTAGAACGACCAAAAAAGGTGTGGGCGGTGGACGAATTAAACTGAGATAGTGTGTCCTCTTGCTAAGTGAACGAGCTGTGGAAAACGCCCGATAGAGCAATAGCTCCAACAACTAACGGATCATACTCTTCTTCTCTGAACTGAACCAGCGCGAGAGGGAGTGCGTTTAAACAAATTTCGACTCTCTTTTTCCCAACCGGAACAAAAATAAAGTCCGTCACGCAGAGGTTGCACTAAGAAGATTTCCCACATATTTGCATTTATCTCAAAAATTACAAGTTCAATGTGACCAATAGTTGGTATTTAAGCTTAGAATAAAGTAATTCATGATTACTTATGAAAGTAATCAATAGAATATTGTTAATATGACATGAGCAGGAGTGGGGGTTTACTCAAGGTTGAAAACTATAAAATCCAAATATCTCGGTTAATATTCATGACAGAGAAAATATTTATATCATTACATTTGTGGGCAATTAAATTTGCAATAATATTGCTTCTATACACATTTTCGATGACACTTACATTAACAAAGATATTTCGAGTTTTCAAAACTCCTCCCCTCTAAACACCCACTCCTTCGTCCGATTTCAGCCGTTAACTGAGGCTATACTCAGTACATACTTCTAATGCAACCAGAAGTACAACAGTTATGTACAATAGTTTTTAAGTATCGTTAGTCTTGCCCTGAAGAAGAGATGATAAATGTTGGAAATAAACTTTTTTTTTTACACGAACACGGACCAAACTCCTAAACACAACAACACCATATATATATATATATATATATATATATACAGTTTTGAAAGGATCTCATTTTCGTCATCTCCTAGGTAGGATAGATGAACATTTGAAGAAATGTTCCCAAAATCGCGTCATGTGTACGACCTCAATAGCTGATTTTCTTACAGGAAATCTGCTAAAAGTACAGACACATCAATTGCAGGTGAAATATTATGAAAGTCTCTCCAGACAACCCCCTAATAAACTAACCAGATTCCTCAGATTCTAGAATGAAACATATATCAGGTTATATGTTTGCCATTCAATGATGATATCTACATATCGTTTGCTCTATTTCTTTCTCTCCGTTAATAAAGAATCCGTGTAAGCAACGCTTGAAATTGAATGATATATCTAGTAAAAGTGAAAATAATATAAATAGAAGTGGTGGTTTAGTATTCGAGTTGGAGAAAACGGTACTGAACAAAAATTAAATAAATTATTACTTCCATAAGTATGTTACCGTTTTTCGATCCAATTCCTAACAGTGAGATATTTTTTCTCTAAAACTGTAATCCACCTTCCCCGATGTTGCCCAGTAACGAACTGCATCTTTAACTGTACATCACATGTAGAGTTAAGTAAAAATTACCCCTGATAGTGCTAAAAGACAAATACATAAAAAATTTGAATAAATTGGTCTTATTTGCTCGAGCTTAACTCCAATATCTTATTTCCCTCAAGGAAACCTGCTAAATATTCTTGATAATAATCTACAAAATAAATCACATTATTCGAAGCTTAAATACCTAACATTGTATCCAAGAGACCTTTATTATACGAGATAAATGCAATATGACCTGGTGACCCCCCCTCCCCGTCTTAAGGTTTTGGACTACTGAAATTTGATTGATTGAGATAAGAATTATTCTGATTCAGTATTATTTGCAGTACTGGATATAGTAAATAGTTCTCAATAAAATTAATATGTTATATTCTGATATATTTCAGTAATTGTTCTTCAGATGGGTAAACCTGTTTGTTTACATTTCTAATGGTTATCGAAATTGGATGAAACATTTCTTAATTCCGTTTCTATTTATTCACGGCTGTGTTGTGTTACCAGTATGTAGGTTTATCTATTACTAAACTTCGCGAGGGAAATCTGCTTAGTTTACGCAGCCCGTGCGTGACAGACTTTCTTTTTTACCTTAGTATATGCCCTTTTTAACTATATGTTATATAAAAGCTCATGAAAATTTCCGCCCTGTCCCAAGATATTAGGGTGGTCCCTACTCTCATACTTATAAGGATAAGGGTCACTATCTTCTGTATTCAAGTAGCTATTCAATTGCTTCATGATGCTGATTTTTTAAAATTTCGGTCTCGATGAAAAAAATAAAAAATTGCGACCTCTTGGGGGTTGCATATTCTACATCACTAGGAGTGCAGATTTATTTCCTAAAATTGTTCAAAATGACTATTCGGTGGCTCAAACGGTTCTAGTCGGGGGAAACTTAAGCGTTTATTTATTCCCTACAGCTTGTCTTAATTGCAATGAACTGAAAACTGAATGAACTGACAAGCTTCAGTTCTAAGTAAAGGTTAGTTTTGTGGCTGAGCGCTATACCGAAAACCCAAAGAAAAAAAACCATACCTTAAGAGATAATCTGAAATGACATCCAATGATATAAAAAAGTCGGGCCGAAAAGTAGGAGTGGACGAACGGGAAAGTGGATTGAGAATAGCCGGAGTCTCTGGAGCAGCAATTACTGGCAATCAGGGGGTCGGGACCGGCGAGTATATGAACATTTTAAAAAAGTACAATCATGTACAATTTGGTGGAAGTGGGCGGAGAGAAGGGCCATCTCGACAATGAGCCCGACCTCTCTGTAATTATAGATGTATAATAATTATATCCAGTAATGGACTGGAGTCTCCGAGCATAAGGCAACTAGATGGCGCTGGGGTCGTGACCAGCCTTTCCCTCGCCGGCCTCTTGCTCAGGTGACTCTATGCTTCCAACATATTTACGCTTAGTCTAACAGCTGTGTCTTTACGCTCGTAGTATTAAACATATGTCCCTAGTTGAGGAAACGAGCTGAACTGTCATTTCCACGCGATAGTTTATTTATTACTATAACAATTATATTTGTGATGATTCAGGCATTTTACGCCTTTTCGTTTCCTTGTAAGAAGAAAAAGGCGTATTGTAATCGCGAAAATACTGATTTCAGAAGGAATTATTCATTTTGGCATTACCTGAAACCACCTTTGATTAGTGTCAGCGTGAATTTTGCACAGAACTCAAAAATGACTAGCCTAAAAGTGTTGAATGTTCAAAATTAAGACTATTGTAGCACCTAGTTGCGCGCCTTTCTTTTTGACCAAAATGGTCTCTTCCACTTAATAGGAAGAGGATTTTACAGGGAGAGAAAATTTAAAAAAATCAAATTTCTCTATGAAAGGCGGCAGAAGATTCGTATATGGGTTTTTTGTTTATAGTGAAAAGTACTTAATTTGATGTAATGGATAGGAACGAATATATACTTTATCATATTTAAATTAAACAATTTTAAATTAAACACGGCAACCAATTTTGATAATTTATTCCATATGGATACAAAGTCTACTCCTGGTCTAAATTCTCACTTACATAATGTCAGTGGGACAAGACTGGAGGAGGGTAGATTAAAGTTGTTGTCTCCATTCTTATACTGACTAATGCTCATTATTAGTCAGCTAATGCAGGCTACAGGCTACCGAGGGATGGCTATCTAACAACCCTGGCCTTGGTTAGAGTTTTCTCCACTAATGCCTTTACTGGTGTGAATGGAATTTTCGTCATAATGCCGTTATTGCTGGCTGGTCTGATACAAAAGGCAACGGGAAACGTCTTTGCGACCCTCTTATTCCCTTGTTCGGTCTCATGAAAATTTGGTTTACCTGTTCACGAGATCAATTACCAGGTGTAGCCAGTAAATACTAAAGGGATACAAAGTCAGATTTTTTTTTTATATTATAATTGTTATTAGCTTGTGTCTATCCTGGCCAAATTATCTTGATTACTGCTTCCTAGTGAATTCAGTCACTCTGAGACACCCTAAAATAAGCATATTTCTCAAGCAACAGGTATGCAAATGTTCAAGTCCCTTTTCCACGTTATCTATGAAACTTTAGATGAACAGAAGATGTTTAGTGATACAATTGGATAAGATAAATATTTAGTAGACCACATGTTGTTTACATTAGAATAAATCAATGCCATTCCACTAAGGAATTGACAAAATGCTTGTCCATAAAAGCTTCAAACGGTGGGCTACTTAAGGTGAAAGAATTTCAACCTCATTGGCTCAGAAAAAGCTACCGAAATTTCCACTAAACCATAATTCTCATATACCACGCTTTCCACAGAAAATGTTTCCACGGGGGCTAAGACGACGTCCGATCACACACACACCTGCCGGGACTCCTCTCCAAAAGGTGTTCCGCATTCTTGGGGCTGCTGAAAGAAAAACAAAGAGGATTGAATAGCGCAGGCGTTTGGTTCCGCTGCCGGCGTTGGTCGAGCGTCTGCTAACGACGTTAGCCCGTCTATTCCTGGAACCGGCACACAAAAGATGAGATACCACCTCCGCAGGGGAACGCCATATCTAGCCTCCCCACAGCTCGCTTCCTAGCTACTGTCTGATATTCTCAAAAAAAAAAAATCTATAATTTTGAGGCTCAATTTCCCACAATTATGAGAAATTAATCTGTTGTTATATGTTTACAAACATTAGAATAAGGCAAGAACAGACGCACTTAAATTTGCACGTGTGGAAACCAGTTAAACTATTATTTCATTCTAAAGTTTATTATTACTATATATCAGTTACTTTTCCTCCAAACATATTTCTCAGCAAGAAAGGAAAATTTTCAAAACTTCATTATTTGTTTATCGTTTGTCGTAATTGATTGGAAAATAATGGATACTCAAAGAATAAACAAGTCCGTCGAACGAAGGTAGACTAAGGAGATTTCTCACGTGCTGGAATGACACTCTATTGATCACATCTCAGTATATATACTCTATTTCTAAATCCGGTGAGAAGTTGGGCTTTAATGAAGATTGAAAAAAAGACAGTACGCTTAAACCGCAAAAAAAACTGGACACTTCATTTTTGTCGTATTAAAAGCTAATTTTCAGCTATTTTATTTATGTGGGTATTCTAGTTATTACAGAGAATTTAGAGTCTAAGTCCATTGAACTAATCCCTTCAGGATTAGTAAACAATTAGATAAAACTCAGATTAGATTTATTTGTCGTGAAGTTGATCTATTCTAAACTGTAAGTAGTTTTTCGCACATTTAAACATCTTTAATTATTAACCAAGTATTTTCTTTAATTAATGTTTTATTTTTATTTTGGTCCAGAATAATGGTTCTTTCAAACTTAGATGGAAGGCCGGAGCTTACGTTACATTGCCGAAACGCTTGGGGTAGCGAAGTCTACCATTCACTGTAATAAAAATGAAGAATAATTTTTTTTTTTTAAAATGTGTTAATTTATCTTTTTATTTTTTTTTTATTTTGTATTTTTTTGTAAATAATCAATAAAAATTATTCACTTTTGGCAGATTTTGTTTAAATAACCAATAGATTAACCAAATATTTTAATTAAAAAGATTAATATACATATATATATATTAAGTATTTAACAAAATTATAAGACTAAATCTAAGTGTCCGGTTTTTTTTGCGGTTGAGTGTATATGAGTTACGAAAAACATGTGTAGCAACAACAATTGTAGTACATCAGTAGTGATTATATAACATTTTTCAACCCGACTCATAATAATGGAGATATCTTGAATTTTCTAATTTGTCCTCTCTCTAAACCCCTCTATTCTTGGTCAGATTTCAGACATTAACAAAATTGATTTGGGTGAAATAGGGCGTTTTAGAGGAATAAAAAATTTGAAAATTCTAAATTGTACCCCTCCCCCTTTATACTTTGTCCGATTTTAGCTGTTAAAGGATTTTCACCTATTGTATTAAAGTAAACGGGAAATTATCGAGGTTGTGTACATATGCATTTAATATATATGTATACAATTTTGGGCGGACCTCATACTGCCATCTCCGAAGTTGAGACAATATTTTTTTTGAAAACTGTGTGATGATTAACAATCTCAAAAGTTGTTTTTCTTTAAGGGATGCCACGCAATTTCTTTGAACTATTATTAAATTAAACCAACAAAATTATTTTTAAAACATCAGTTAAAAATATTTTAATTGAAAGGGATATCCGGTATCTCCATTCCAATGAATCGGATCAAGAAAATCATTGAACATAATTTATTTACTTTTTTATGTCGAACGAAAACGTACTTAAAACTAAATGATTTCAAAGTAACAAATAATAAATTTCAAAATATCTCAGGGGAATTTGTATTAATACTAATATCCATTGAGAGACTACTAACTAACTAATCAGAATTTCAACGACTGTAGATAGCATATTTGAGTTCAAGGGTTGGAAAATTAAAAAAAAAATAGTTTACTTATATATTAGTTATTATCCTAAAAGAGGCAAAAAGTAAAACTAAAATTTGTATTTTGGGTAAAAAATATTCTTAAATAATAAATAAATAGTTTATCCAGATATGGTCTCTTATGTACCAAAAAGCATTTATTGTAAAAAAAAAAAAAAAGAAAACCTAAACATATTGAGTGTAAAAAGATAACTTCGGTCAACGTTAGAAGCAACAATAAAACAAAATTGTACTAATATGCTAATATTTTTTTCAAAGAACCACAAATTTTTAAAAGCTTGCATTTATATTATTATTTTATTAATTATTACCACAAGTAAGAACTCAATTTAAGCCTCCACTCATTCAGTTGTACCGTTAATAACAGAGTGATAAAATATTGAAAATATATAATATATTGTATATTTGGCATGAGCAGAGTGTTAATACGGTTTATTTATTTATTTTTCTCTTGTTAACGTCAACTTAACGAAACTAAGGCGGGTTATTAATAGGATAACCACCCTTTTATAGCCAGGAGGGACTAAGGATTTTATTTAATGAGTTTGTCTCTAACTGATCGTCTATTACCCAGTCGGAAATCGGAACACAAATACATACTCTAGGTGCACCAGGTGTGTTGAGAACCGTGCCTTTACTGAGATGTCTAACCTTCACCACCTAGAATAGAAATATAGAAATCTTTGGGATAACTGCCAAAAGAATAGCTCTGAGCCTACAATAAAAGAACATTTTACTTACTAATGCCAATAACTTACTAATGCCGACAACTCACCCCGATTAACAGTATAACATAACGAGGAGATTAATTTTTCATTTGTTGTTCCTACTGGATTTTGAATCGTAATAGCCACAGAATAATAGAGTTCAGCAACTAATGTGAAAATAATAAACAATCATTTAACACTAACTTTTGTTCAGATGACGGTTTTGATGTTTGTTGAAAAATAAAAGAAATTGGAAATTTACCAAGCGTTTAAAAAATGTAGCCAGCCCCAAAATTTCTTTGGGATAAATAATAAAAGGGTTATCTTTTTTTTCTTCCATATTCCTCTAAATTCTTTTGGTTGGCATCGCTGATTTTATGAATATGATTCTATAAAAAGGAATAATACTTATTAAAAAGGAAGCTAGGAAATGGATCAAAAACAGGACAAAATTAAGATGAGAGATATTACTGAACCAAGAGAATGCCAAAAATTATGGAGTGCTCCTAGGTAATAACATCGCAAAGAATTGGAATTATTCTAATGAAAAAAATGTAGATTTTTACCAATTAATAATGAATTTGTTATTTTACAACATTTAATCATCATTTATTTTAAAATAAAATAAGTGACCAGTAGCCTACAATAGGGCATATGAAATGAAGAGATTGAAAGCCAGCTAGTCAGTACAATATTAGATAGTGTTGAAGATGATGTTATGTTATTTTTTCTTATCCAATTAATTTTAATTAAATCGATCTTAATTAAATTTCTTTTGTATGGGGGAAAAATACAATAATTTCTAATAAATATTAATGATATTTATAATAATAAAAAAAAAGAAAATAGGCTAGGCCTCATAAATACCACAAAACAGCCAATATCCCTATTCATTTTTGAGCATTTTATATGATGACGAAAACAATAAATAATATTGGTAGTCTCACCTAAGGGAGGATACTTAAGATTTTTTTAAACCAAGTTTACAACCCCCACCACTCTTTTGACAATATTATATGCTGATAAAACTGTGTGTATTTTAATACTCCTACAACGAGTTTATTTACCTAGTTTCATTGGCATATATTAATTGTCAGATAACAAGCAAATAGAAATTATAAACTTCAATTGAAAGAGGCGAATGCAGTAGGACATTTGTTGGATACATTACTAGAGGCAACTATTTATATATCTTCCAATTAAGGCAGAATACATTTGCAATCTAGGAACTTTTTTGAAAGTTACAAAAAATCCTTCCTCCACCCGGAGTGCAAACAATATATAGCCATGTTTTATTATTGTATCTATTGTATTATTTTTTTTGCAGTGCGTATTGAGGGTGGGGTGGAGTGAAGACGGGTGAAATATAGAAGAATTGATTGCAATGGCTACAGAGCATTGATTCAGGGAGGTAACGAGTAATGGAGTTTGTTTCGGTTCATTAAACAGATCTCTTCAGCGGCGGGACAGATCTTTTTTGTAGTTGATCTGTCGCCGGGGAGCCTTCAGACAGTTGGAACCTTAAGCCGCTAATCAACTAAAGACCTGCTAATCAATCCTGTTATGGAATAGAAAATGAAACTGAAGAAGAATGGACAACCAGAACTCAGAAATATACATTCATATCGGCGATTAAATTAAGACCAAAGGAATGGGAAGGGGGTTCAAGAATTTATTTATAGATCTAGGGACATATTTTCAGAAAGTATCCTTCTTCGGAGTATTTGCAAAAGTCCGAATTAAAATATGTTTTCCTCCAATGGTGTTGAAGTATTTTGGTTAGTCATTTCTTTTTAATTGCACATCTCCCACAATAATAGTGACTTGGAGACTATTTTCCTAGTGTATTTGTTCTGTTTATTATATTTATTATTTGTAATTAATTTCTCTTAATAGTTCTGACAGACTTCTTACATGATATACCTAGAGTGGCGAGTTCGATTCTGGGTTTGGGAATTTATTTAGTGACGACCTCCTTAGCCCCATACCTCGGCTAGAAAAGAGTGGTAATCTGTAGATAACTAATCCCAATTAGTTCTGAACAAATATGTATATATATATTTCAATTAATAAATGTCACTTTTGTAAATAAGTCATTGTGATTTGTATGTACTTACAGTTGCCGATAATGGAATGTAAACCAACTTTGCATTATGGCTTTACGTTTTGTCTGTATATGGTAACCGTGAAATGTCTATGATTATATTTGTGAGAGAATATTTGTCATTAATGAAAATGTGTAAAAAACGGTTGCTTCCTGAACATAAATCCAAAAAGTATTTAGAATATCTTATTACTCAGGAAAATAGTACAAGAAAAGATTCTCTCGGAGTTCATTGAATACCGGAATAGGTGTTTGAAAAAGCATGAAAATGAAGAGAAAGTCTACCTAAATAACTTTATTTTCTCACCTAATATCTACCGGAGAAGGGAATTAATTGATTAAGGCAACTTCCTTTATTTTTTTATTAAAGTGATCCTACACAGAAACTAGATAAAAATACAAAAATGGAATATATAAAATAATAGTTAAGTATTAGCAGATTCCGGAAGACAACGAAACAACTCGAAGTACAAAACCAAGGGAACAGTGAAAATGTTAAAGCTAATCTTTGTAAAAGTAATTTTCAAAGTCTGGTTGAATTATGGAATAATAACATACAAAGAAAGTGGTTGTATATTATTCAAATGAACTATTTGAATTCAATTTAGATTGAAAATTATTATTTATTATATTTTCATGAAAAAGTGACAACAAATAGCTAGCTACTTCAGGTGGCTTTTCACGAATTTCATCTAAACCAATAATTCCTCCTGTAGATTATTTTGAAGTAATTAAAATATCAGGGTTTTCACACCCGGGCAGCTGTTGAATCTTGGCAGGATTTATAAAACTGGTTAGTCAGTATCTATAGAAGAAGAGGGCTTTTAATTTAAAGTGGTGTTGTGTTTGGAAATGATTAAATAGATTGTTCTTTATTATTTATGAATAAAGAATAATTTATTTTTTAAAAAAATGAGTTCCTTAAAAATGTCGAATGATTTTAACAATGTGAATTGAATTAATAATGTTGACTTCATTTATCAATCCTTCTGCATTTGAACAAAGAAAATTACTTTAATTGGTAAATTTATATGTAAAATAAACCTTATTTTCTATGCAAAAGAAATCAGCAAATCGTTATGTAAAATGCATTTATGAACATTATGTCTTCCGTTATTCATGTATAGAAAATCCCTTGACTCACCGTAGCTAGAAAACCCGTCTTGATTAGCCTTTGATGCATAATGTTGACATTAATTTAGTATTTCTCTCGCTATTTCTCACATTAATTTATGACAGTGAATTTTTTCTTTCTTTCAGTTATAAAAATAATTCATCCAACATTGAAAATATATGTATGTGTCTATAAATATAAAGGTGTTTGCGAGAGTACGCTTAGCATTTCTATCTTAGTAATTTGTTCCTATAAGTAATACTAATCGTTCTATAGGCATTATATTAGCTTCAGAGATGGCCGTTTTGAGAATGTCAAAATTTCAATGCGTTACGTATATGCGGTGTTTCCTGAATTTACTAATGTTCAACTTTCTGAATATATCAATTGTTGCTAAATTTGAAACAACTCATTTTCCATTACTGCTCGAAAAACTTAATGGCCAGTACATCGAGATTAAAATAGTAAAGTGAGAATGTATTGTATTGACCCACATGATTCATTATTATTAATACACGTCAGTTAAAATATATATTGATGTATATGTGTGTATGTGTATGAATAAATATATCATATATTTTTGTGCATGCGTGTGAGTGTGTCAGAAAGAGAGAAGAGAGAGACAAAGAAGGAATCCTGGAAAAGCAAATGAAAATGAGACACTTTGTAAGGTTATTCCGGATGTAGTTTAGAATAATTTTTAGTTTTAGGTTGGTTTATTAGTGTCATACCTGCGCTGATATTTGATATTGTTTTGTTTATATGACCGCTATTTTTGTTTTAATTCGGCAAAAACAATTTTAAAATTCGGGTGTTCAATTCTCCTACATCGTGTAATTTTAAGTATAATAAATTTGAGCTAAGTTGGAAATCAAAAAGATAGCTTGAGAGAGGTGTTTATAAACAAACTAACTGACAAAAACTAAGTCATGCAAAAACACACAAATAAAGATGCAAACTAAAGAGGAACACAAACAAATGTTGTCAAACCACATGCCATATTGAAATGTCCATACCTGTATTCTCAAAGCGATCCAGTCTCAGGAAAGTCCAAACACTCTCAGGAAATCACTTAACCAAATATATTCCATTCTCTCATATTTCGTTTCTTTTTTTTTTTCTTTTTTTTTATTATTTAGTATGAATGGTTTTGTAAATAAGGGTTTGTGGATAATGATAAAATTAGACAAATTATGTCACAAGCTCGTTTATTCGCAACATAAATCTTTTGTTTTCGCTAATAAAAATTTAATTAACAATATAATAAAGCTCGTAGCGAGGACTTAGGCTACGTTTTCGAGGTTTCTTTAATACAATTTATACAACAAATAAAAAGCAGTTAACAAAAAACTGAAACATTTGCCTTATATATATAATATATATGTATATAAAAATATTTTCAATTTTTTCTTTCTACAACTATATAAACAATATTTATAATATATTTTAAATGAGCTTTGTTCATAATTTCGGGGGAGATTTTTGCGAATATATATAAATCTATATATATACTATATATATTAATAATAATAACATTAAAATAGGAACATGTGCGCATATGCGAACTAATTTCTAAATAAATATACATTTAATATTAAAATTCTTTTATCTAACTAATATAAATTACATTGTACACGTATAAAACAAGATTTCTGTACATATTTATATATATAGATTTACGGGTGGCCTCCAGCTTCGGGTTTTTTAATTACCTAGAAACAAAGAAACCGAAAAAACAAAAATTAAAAAAAAAATCAAATAAAACAAAGAAAAATAAATGAAAAAAAAAATAAGTTTTCAAAATTAAAACATAAATACAAAAGAAAACAAATATATTTGGTTATAAATGGTACTATGGGTGTATAGTGAGAGGGGGGAGCTCTATGGGAAATGATTAGATGGCATGGGGCTGTAACAACATTTGTTGGAAGGGCTGCTGATGCCTCGAATGGCCTGGGGGTGGGAGCTAAAATATTAATATCTTTATTTCCTACTCATATTGCGCTCGGATAGCCCGCCCCAAGATGCGGATGATGAAAAAATACTGACTCCAGAGGGGTGGGGGGGCAAAGCAGGAAACCCACCCCCACACACACACCAACACATAACCCTTATATCCTACTTCTCGGAGTTAACCTTCCATTAAAGTCCTTTTATTTACTATTTTATTTTCAGAACGTCGAAGAATATTATATAAATACTTCCCACGATTCCTAATATTTAAAAGTAACTCTAATAATAATATTTGTCCATGGAAATAAAGTCATTAATTAAAAAAAAAAAAAAAAAAAAAGGACTTTTATCTTCTGACACTATTAGAGAAAACTGAACACACTAAATCTTGGTAGAAGAGCAAAATAATAAAATTCCTCTTATGTACATATATAATTGCTTCATTAAAATACAGTCCATACAAGTTTCGAGAAACGTGGAAGGCTATATTTCAATAAAGAATTAAAAACATAAATCCAGAAATTAAACTAGTTCACTCTGCCACCAATATTTAATACGTACAATTGATTCTAAATAAATCAAATGAAAATTAGAGTTAATACTGTGTTTAAATAAAATATGGAAAGGGCCCGGTTCGCCGAAGATTGTGCAAAGCGGACAAACATGTGTAAAGCATAATCTTACAATGCTAGTGTGTAAGCAACATCCTAGAGCCAACTTTAGCCAATAAACAAATAGAAAATCAATTCCAGAACTCAATTAAAATAAATAAATACGCTATAGAAGACCGACTCAATAAACATAGAACAAGTCGAATATTAATCCCTACTAATAAACACATTTAATTACGTTATTAAAGAATAAATTCTGAAGTGAAACTTTTAGAACGAGTCGATAAAAATATATCACTATTTCAGTGAATTAATAAATAACCAAGATGTAGATAAAAATGAGATAACTCTTAAGGCTCAGGCTTATAATGCTTATAAACTTATTAACTTTGTGGTTTAAGCAGTTGAATCACTATTTAAGAAAAACTTTATTCATCAATTAAGTTTAAACTAACTATAACTGAATTGAACAGATTTTAAGATCTAAGACACAGTAACGCGGATAAAAAACTTAAAACTTAAAAAAAAAAAAATAATCCAGCTAATAAAATCATATAAATTGCAAAATAACAAACTCCACAGAAGTACCAAAATTCCTTTATGATTTTAGTCCTTCCTCAAATAATGTTTTCTTCCTGTGCTTGATTATCTCCCAGCAAACAAGCAGACATATACATACATACTATGTGTAGACAAATATTAAAATATTGTGCTTTCTATATGCTCAAAAAAAATAATAAAACACAAGACGACATCGAATCATGCAGTCAAATTAAAAAAAATAAAAAAGCAAAATTTTTCTATGCAATGCAAATGTACAACAAATAAATGAAAACACGCACGGCATAAAATCAAACTATTTAATTAAATTTTGCCTAAATAAAATACACAGTTATATTTCAGGTGAAAAAAAGATGAATGAATAAATTGGAATGGACATATTATTTAATAAAGGACAAATTGTAAATTCTCATGAAAGTATGTCGGAAAAGTGCTTCAAACTACTAGGTTTTAATGAATTTGTAAAATTAACACAGACAAAACAAAAGCATTTTTAAAAACAAAATCAGCACGGTATTCTTATTAATTATCTTGTCTATGAGATAAAAATAAGTAATCCGGCTGTTCTTGCTCATGGAAATAATTTCTGTGAAACGTGAAGTTTTCACACTTGAGTTTCAGTTACTATGGCGGTGTTGACCAGTATCAACAAACTAGAGAAACTCTGTATTTTAATAGTTTGAAGGAATTATTTTTGAAATTAATATACTGTTTGCCGGCCATAAGGAGCGCCACGTTTTGACCCAAATAAAATACACATTTTCTTTTTCTCATACGAATGAATAAATTCAGAATTTTTATTTCTTAACTGAGGCCATTTAATATGGAGGGATAATCTCTAATTAGGTACAGATGCACATCAAATAGTTCATCTGATATGAAATGAGGAGTTTCTTAAACACCCCAAAGCGATTCAGTAATTTTTAAAGAATATATTATATTGTTTGGTAACTTATTTATGGTTCTTTGTCCCCGCTAACTTCCGCTTAACACCTCGAATTTATTAAAAGCAAGCCACACGAAAAAAACAACCAAAAAAAAAACCTCACGTCTGTGGGGAGGATGGTTATCAGGAGAATGCGATCCAAGGAAATTACCAGTGGCCTCATAAATTTCCCAGATATGATTCAGAAGAGGCAAAGGAAGACTTGCAGAGAAAGATTAAAGGAGAAATATGTGTATTTTTTTACCCTCGCCGCTGGGTGCCTCACCCCCAAGAATACTTCGGCGGGCTGATTCACCCTCTCATATTGTCTCAGGGGTCCCCTTCAGGTCCCCCAACCCTTCAAAAAATAAACCTAATCCCCACCCCCGGGGTCGGACGTAAAAACTAATGTCGTCCATCCCTCCTAATTTATATCTCGGGCGAGGGGTGGTTCCACCCCCAGAGCGGCGGCAAGAGCTGCTTTTAACATAAAAAAACCATACGAGGAAGAGTAGGGAGGGTCATGTCGAAGGGGTTGCTCATAATTGCTGGATATATATTTTTTTCAGCAGGAACAGAAGGCTCGCCCAGTGTTCAGACCCCTCCAATGGAAGGGCTCTGAGTCTTAAGAAAGAATATACAAAATGGTGGAGCAATAAATATTAATTGCAAACTTAAAACGCATTTATTCAATAACAGACGAGACGTAATAATGTCATTTTAAATCGTTATTTATTCTCTATCAAACCTGCATTTTGCTTTATTTTATTTCTCGGACAGGCAATAATATAAGTACAAATTGAAATTCCTACAATTCCCAGTGCCGATAGTAAGTCCTCTGGATTTTGTACAAGTCGCGATAAGCACAAAGCACCTCCGATGACGTAAAATGAATTTTCTCAATAGGTCAAACGGTGGAAATATGTTTCATCATCAAGGACAGCAAATCAGTCCGTTCCCTCTTACTTATGGATGAGATATCATCTAATGGCTGACTACTGTCAATGGGAAATGCGAAATTTTACGTTAAGAATGATACACAAAAATACTTTAAACTCCTAACAAAACAAGAAATACATTACATTTCTACTGTTATTTTACTATTCGCAAGATTTTGTCCTGGCGTCGAACACCTCTTGTCAAAGTCAAATATAAAAGAATTGTTCAGTGGCATAACTAATGAACAATATACTGTTAACTCTTTAATTATCTTTGCGTTTTGGAATGGTTTGGCATTTTGGTTGCAAAGAGTTTCTGACAATTTTGTATAATTCGAGAATTTTTTATTTTATATATACTAAAATACAAATAATTTTCATTATTCATTAATTGATAAGTGGTAATGTTATCACAGAATCAACCCTTGTAAAGTTAATAACAATATAAAAAGACGACAGATGTGAAAAGTTTCCAAATTAGAAATAGCCAATGGTATTGTTTGGTAGAACACTGGCAGTATATCACAATACTTAAGTGTATTGCCATAGAACAGTTCTATCATTTCCCTTCTTATGACAGAGTCATTTTTTACTCCAAACCAAGGGGGCAGGATTCCATTAAATATCGAGGGGAGTGACGTCACTGCAATGGCTAATGCTCATTGGCCAGCAAGTACTCGCTCAGTGGATCTAGGAGGATCGTTTAGGTGGGCTAAATCTAATTCCTACGACGAGGGTGGAAGATGAAAGGGAAGACGTGACCGTTATGTTAAATAAATAAAAAAAAAAAAATATGAACCCCAGATGCTGCTTCTGAATTTTAAACGATCCCTGAGTCACCCTTTATCGTGGTTTATCCTATCTTCGGAACACCATCATTCATAGGATTATGTGCGTGCCCGTCCAACCCAAGTCCATATAATATTTTCATAGACCATTATGAAAAACAAGAATTCTGAATAAATTTCATATAGAAACTAGCATAATAATATTTTTTTTCATTCATTAATTGTTCGCAGTGTACAGCATAAAATTAGAGTTAATATTATAATTCGCAAAAATATTCAAATCTTTTTTTTTTTCCTATTAAATTCAGAAAGATTACAAATGCCAACATGTGCGCCCCGAGCAACATAATTATTTTCTCGTTGCAGTCGAAGTAACCCCGTCTGAAATGATATCTCTATTTCTTATTTAAATTTTATGCAAAGATTGGGACGCAGAATACAAGGCAATCCTTTCAGACTGAGTACCTCCCAACTGGGGCAGAGAGTCCAACACGTGGCATATTTGCATACCCCACCAAGACACGTGGTCATGAATCTGAATAACACCTGATGCTGCGTGGTCGTTTCCCCCTCCATCCTGGGCACGGACCAAAAAGTCAGTACTTATTCATGATGGAAGAGCGGCCCAGAGAGAAGGAGAGAATGCCTGTCAAAATAAACGCCTAATAAAGGTTGTTACGCCGGATAGAGCGGACTCGAGAGAAACTCGGAAGTCATTTGAAAAGGAAATGACACGCAAAATCCTGTTGACAATGACGGCGGACGCAGTGTTTGCCGCCAAACCTCAGACTTCCATCATCATAGTAAGGACTAGAACATAATGAAGCTTTTCCAGATGAACTGAGCCTCAAATCCTCAAATCAAGGCCGCATTCCGAGGAAAGTTCAGTGTTTTAGCTATTTTCTCCGAAGAAATGTTTAAAGACAAGTTCAGCCACATGTACCAGTTCACAAGAAACTGAAAGAAGTCTAAGGTAATATAACACATGTGTTTGAAGTATTAAAGTTAAACTAGAACTGTTCAAAACTGCATTTTCCAAGGCTTTACTGTAGAAAAGATATTCTTTAGCATCCCCTAAGAGAGGCGGAGGAAATAGTTAATTTCCACAGAGCCCCCATGAATGGCTTAGGAAGGCTGGAAAAGGTAAACACCAGGTGTTTTTGGAGCTGGAATTGTTCGCCGTTCCAGCAGGGAGGAACAATAGATTTAGGGATCCCCGCGGTATTGTCCTTGTGCTTCCCAGTGCGAAAATCTCACATGACCCACGACTATTTCTCTCTGAAACCTCGCCTGAAAAGGGAATTGGCCAGAAGAACGAGAAAAAGCCTTTTGTCCAGGACGACGGTCAGCGACACCCTGAGCAGGAGAAAGGGATTCCTAATGTAGGTATAAGCTCAACAGGGGAGACCATTATGGACAAAAAATGGAAAACCTAAATTACGACAAAGATTACAATGAAGCCAGATTGAAGCAACGATAGACAGTAAAATTAAAAGACATCATTTTTTTGATTTGGCGGCAGAACTAGAAATTCATGTAAGCACGATGAGAGTAATTAAATCTTTTTTGTATATAGTCAATAAATGAGACGAATCGTTCTGAAAATGGTAAAGGTTCATTGACACTGAATGCATTGTCGTTAAATTACAATTTGTAGCAAACACCAACCAAATCATTTTTGTCAGTCGACAAAGGAATGGAAACAATACATTTATTCAAAAGATTTTTATAATAAGAGATTCGAATAACTTGTGATCTGTCAACCCATCTTTGCCATGAGTAAAGAAGAATATTCTAACGGTCTTTTTGGATTTCCATGTTAATGAGAGTAAAAGTATCCAATGCAGTAAGGCAAAGTTTCTATTTTGATTTTCGGATTCAGCAGAATGATAATACTCCTTAGCGACTATATATTCCTTTTATTCAGAGGTTTCAATGAGAAAGTACGTATGTTTAGAAGGTTTTTAATTTTTATCAATTCCATTTCAGATCAGACAAATTACTGACTGCAATATTGTTGTAATTGCCAAGAGAACAATGTTTGAGAATTGAGGTAGTGCCTTAACGTACTTTGGTTATGATTAGATATATTTATTATTAATAGGAGAGTAAGGCCCTTCGGGGCGAGGAGGGGGAAACAGTAGAAGGAGGGTATACAAGGGAGCTACAGGATGGAGAGAAAAAAAAAATAATAGAATTCTTAATCCGACTCGGATTGTGAGAGGGGCCTCTGCTGTGAAATCCTTTCTGCATTGTCCTGCTATCTCTCTCTCTCAACGGTGCTCCTACATATTGGTGTCTTTCTCGCACCTCCTCACACTCCAGTTACCCTCGTCTATGCTCCGATGAACAGAAACTGTCACATATTTTGACCCCCAGGTGCCTCCTTCCTGGGGCCCCTAACGCCGAGGCCACGCCTATTCAACCGTGAACTGGAAGGTAGCGAGCACAAAACTAGGACGGGAGGGGTGGAATAGCAAAGGATTATATTTCACGCGTTCGTTACTACTATAACTACAGAGAAACAATAGCGTCTACCTGAGGGGAGCGGACAATACGAGGGTTTGCCCTATATACGAAAGAAATTTAACAAATCACAAGAAACGCAACAAGTCCCTAGCAGTTAATAATACCTCAATAACTTTATATTTAAATAAAAAATACCCTTTACCTATGGATTAACGAATAACATTCTTTTATAAAAAAATGAAGGAAATACTTATGAGTCAATATCTGTTGAATTTCTATTTTTGTATATATTTCATTTAAATAAATGCAGACTATTATAAATAGAAATATAATAACAATGAAAATATAATACTCAAAATAAAAACACAAATCGAACTGGAGTTTCACAGCATCAAATTTTATGAAATTTAATATTTCTTGTATTATAAATATATGATAAATATTGATTAGAGCTTTAGTCTGTGAATCTCCAGCTATGAAATAAAAGTTAGATTGTTTGACTCACCGGTAGCAGAGAGAAGGGCAGGATGGACGAAACCCTGTGGATAGCTGCCTCCCATGCTGCCATAGATCTGCTGGAGGAGCGCCATATCTTCAGGGCTAGGTTGCTGTTGCTGCTGTTCCTTGCCTTCGATCTTCACAGCCATCGCCATCGCTTGGGCCTGCGACAAACCAGCCATCTGCAACATCTGCAGCTGCGCCATCTGCGCCTGGCTATTGTTATTATTGTTGTTGTTGTTGTTGTTTTCACCTGATGCCCCAGGGGCCGACGGGACCGTGAAGTCGTCCTCCCCCTTCATCAGGGAGTTTTCGAGGAAGTTTTTCACCATGTCGATATGCTTCTTGGTGAATATGTGGTCTTGCACTGAATATTTGTGTGAGTACTTGAACTGGCAGAACTTGCACTCTTCGGGCGATCTTTCTTGATCTTGCTGACCTCCCATTGACTGCAAGGCTGCTTTGTACTTCTTTTCCTTCGCCCTCGCGTTTTGGAACCATACTTGTATGACTCTCTTTTGAAGGCCTATTTCCCTTCCGAGCATTTCACACTCAGCCATCGTTGGGGTTTTGTAATCAGCAAAGAGGGTCTTCATAAGTTTGACTTGAAGGGTAGACATTGGTGTCCTAAACCTCTTTGTCTTTGGTTGCTGACTTTGATTAGATGCGGGAGAAGTTGGATTACTCTCGTCATCCATATTGTCCGTACACTCAGAAAAACTGTCGTCATCACACAAACTCCTTTCACTGAGGTCAGTCAGAGGTCCTTGTTCCATCATCATGTGCTCTAACGATAGTTTGACGGGCCTGCTTAAGTCTACTGGTTTACTGAGATCGAGTGGACAGTCCCCTCCTCCACCTTCTGACTTCGCCTCCTTCTTCACTGGCATATCATCCTTGCCACCTCCACCATTAATAGCTTCGTAACACCTTTTCATTGATTCTTCATAATACTTTTTTAAGGAATTCTCCATTTCATTGTTGAAGGGAGAAAAGGGCATCATCATATTATTGAAATTACTACTCTTTTGACTATCAGAAGACAACTGCTGCTGATACTGCGATTCACTTTGAGAAGTAGTATCTTCATCGGGTATGGCATCAATATTTATTTCTCCCCTCGAACACTGATCAGCATGTTTTGTTGTTAAATGGCTCTCTAAAGCAGATTTGACTTTAAACAAAGCAGGACAGAATGGACATCGCTTGTTGATTACTTGGGAATGCGCTCTAAACTGCCCTTTCCTCTCCCTTGCTCTAGTATTTTGGAACCAAACCTGCACCACTCGCTTTTTAAGCCCAACTTCTCTTGCAATATTTTCGAGCATTTTCCTAGAAGGATTACTCTCAACTTGATATTTCTGATAAAGATAATCAAGCTGTTCAGGAAGAATTGTTGTTCTAAGTCTTTTATCTTTTGGTGGTTCCCCTTCTTTTTCATTACTGTCCTCGAATTCATCGAATTTCCTCTTGTTTGCAGCAAGCATTGAGATCAGTGGATGAGGAGCATTCGGATTCATTGGCATTTCGTTCAATTTTTGTTGTTGATTCTGTTGTTGCTGTTGCTGTTGTTGTTGAAGTTGAGCATGCTGTTGCAAAATGCCAAATGGACTGTCTGGGGGATATGATGGGAAAAGATTGGGATTCATAAAATGAACCAGTTGATGTTCCCGCCAGAGGTCGAACCTTGGAAAAACAAGGTTACAGTTGTCACATTGAAAATTATCTTTGCTTGGATCTGGATTTGGATTACTGTTTGGTGCAGGCGATGGAGTGAACATATTTTGGGATGGTGTAGGGGTTACAGAAGCAGCAGGGGTTGAAGGGTTGCTAGTAGTTGTTATACCAGGAATACAGACCTGCCCTTGAGCATTTTGCTCAATAATTGTACTCGAATTGGAATCTTCGGAGGACAGGACAGCAGCAATTTGAGCAGCAGCGGCTTGAGCTTGTGCTGATCTTTTAGCATCTTCTTCTTTGAAGCAGTGTGTTTTTTGATGCCTTATTAGTTCATAGTATCTCTGGAAAACTAAAAGGCATTTTTTGCATTGATAATTTAGTCCAGGAGTTCTTTGAAAGCGCCCCGCTCCAGTCTCATCAACTCCAGGTGATAACTCAACAGGTGGTTGGTTTTCATAAACTTTCCTAGCTTTTTGTCTAGCATTCTGAAACCAAACCACAATTACTCTCGGACTGAGACTAAGGAGCTTGGAAAGGTACTCAAGATCATCATCTTTAGGATATGCATTATTTTCGAAGAATTCTTGTAGGACCTTAATTTGATAATCCGTAAACCTGGTGCGATTCGCCCTTTTCCCTGTTGATGAATTAGAAGAGTTTCCACTGTTGCCACCCATCATAGCATGAGAATAACAATCAGCACTAGTTGGAGTCAACGAGAGCTGATGGTTTGGAGAAGTGAAATTAGGAGGAGTTAATTTAGGAGGCAGCATATTTGGATGGGACGAAGAAACACTGATAGGGGTTTGTGGTGTAAGATTACCCATATTTGGCCCAAGCTGAGAAGAAATGATTGACGTTAGTGTTAAATTTTCAGGAGAATTATTGCGAGATGATATTAGATTCATTCTGTCGCTTGGGCTCATTGGGCTCTGCATTGGATTGTGGTTATATTGCTGCTGTTGTTGTTGTTGCTGATGCTGCTGCTGCTGTTGTTGTTGTTGTTGCTGCTGCTGTTGCTGTTGCTGTTGTTGCAAATGCTGCTGCTGCTGTTGCTGCATTTGCTGATGGAGCTGTTGCTGTTTTTCCTGTTGCTCTTGCTCCTGCATGTCTATATCTCTAGGTTCGGTTTTAATGTCTGGAGTAAATGGATTGGGCTGATACTGTTGTTGGGGTGTGTGAGGCTGCTGAAGCATTTGAGGTGAAGGTGAAACCGGTGAAGGCGATGGTTTGGTTGGTGTTGGTGTTTTGGGCGCTTCTTTTGAGCTATTAGGATCATCACTGCTATTGCTCGAAACGTTTAGGGGTGTAACTTTGGCTTCGCCGGTCTTCTCATATTCTTCAAGGTTAAGCGTAGTTGAAGGTGGGTTGTTAAAGTTATAAGGCGAGTCCTTGTTTCGTTGTCTTTCCTTGAAGAGAGTGTTCCGAAACCAATGTTTTATCACTTTAGGCGGGAGTCCACTTTGGCCGGCCATTTCATTTATTTGCTCTTCAGACGGTGAGTTGTTAATGTCAAAATGTGCTCTTAAAATTTTGAGTTGGTCATCAGTAATACGAGTTCTTGCACGTTTTTGCTGCTGAGCATTCACCTAGAAAAGAAAAGAAAAAACACATAATTTATAATTAAATAAACCAGTCTGTTAAATGAATTGGTAGGAAGTACTATACTCCATAATGTATAAATATGTCATCAATAGTGGTAAAATTACAGGTTATTGCATTATTATTATATTTAATGAAATACTACTTTCAATGATTTTAAATTTGAGATTGAATTACAATTATTATTTTTCAGAAAAAAAAGGAAGAGGAAAAAAATAGATATTCTGCTTGAATTTGAACTGTTAATAAATTGAATGAAATATTATTATTTCCCAGAAAACTAAGGATAGGCTTTAGTAATTTAAATAAAAACAATTAAAATAGTTAAACTTTCTTTAAAAACAGTATTCAATCATTTTATAGAATAAGCAAATATATAAAATAAAATTACGATAGAAGAAAATCAAAAAGTCAAAAGTACTCACCACCTGTTGCTGCTGTTGTTGTAGTAGGGCCTGTTGTTTAGCGATGAGTTGAGCAGCAGCTGCGTCCATTCCCTGGGGGTTGAAAAGTGCATTCTGACCCTGGCCAAGGCCAACCATGGAGTCAAAGGAAGGGGGCGGCATCATCATAGGTACAAGTGGTGGTTGCAGATTCATAGCAGCAAGAGCAGGCATGTTTAGGCCAAGGGGTAAGCCCATTCCTAGTCCTGCCATTCCCATCATCATTGGATTGAACTGCTGCAGCTGCTGCTGAATTTGTGATGCAGCCATAACATTCAATGCAGCCTGCATTTCATTCATGTGTTGGGCTAATGCCATATTTGCGGCATTGCCACTCATGCCAGCAACAGCTGCAGCAAGAGAATTGCTCAGATTTGCGGGTAATGAATCAGTTGAGGAAGCTGGTGTTGATGAAGCAGTTGGTGTGCTTGGAGCTGTAGCAGCCTCAGGTGTTTGCTGCTGTGACTGTTGTTGCTGTTGCTGCTGCTGCTGTTGTTGCTGCTGCTGCTGCTGTTGGTGTTGCTGCTGCTGCTGTTGTTGTTGCTGTTGCTGCTGTTGTAGTACAATCTTTGCCTGAATAGCTTCCTTGTTATCTTCGTCTTTTTCAGGAGTTGTCCCAGCTTGTTCTTGTGAGCCAGTTGTAGATGTAACAGCTGAATTCGTTGATGTAGTAGGAATTTTCTTTTCATACTCGCATTTGATTTGTTGTGCATATTTCTCAAGAAAATCTAAGGGAACCAAATCTTTATGCACTTCCTCACAATGAGCTTTCAGTACCCAAACACTAGAAAATTCCTTGTTGCAGTGTTGGCAAGTAGACTTGCCAACTTCAGGTAAATCAACTAATTCCTCTTCTACTTTAACTTCAATTTTTTCAGGCTCAGCGGATGTGATTTCATGAGAGTCGTCAGGAGGTTGGGTTGTTGATGATATTTCGGACAACAGTTTTTCAGTTTCCTCCCTTTCTTTTCTTTGCCTCCTTTGGTGGTTTTCGTTGAATTGCATAACCAGATCAAAGCCAAAACTTTCTAATAAGTGTTTATACATCTGAGAAGATTTCTTGGTGGGCAAGGCTATTCTTGGAAATGATTCACCTTCATTGGAAGGAGTCATAGGTGTCAAAGGAATTGGTGGTGGTGTTTTACTTGGCTGGGGCGATGAGAGGTTATTTGAAGACGACGGTGGAGTGGGCAACGGAGGAAACATGGACATTGGATTGTTAAATAAGCAGTATAGCTGTTGATGAGTAGAAAGTTGCTCTTGATTGATGAAAAGCGCATTACACCGTCCACAGGACAACATGCCTTGTGAATTAGGAGATGGTATCACAGAATTCGATGTTGAATTAGATAAACTAGTAGGAACTGTATTTGAATTAGGAGTCGAGGCGGCAGGAGGAACTATACTTGAAGATCCCGGAGATGATCCAGGAATCTGTGAGGATATGGAGCCACCCGACGAAGGCGGAGAGGACATTATTTGCTTTGGGGAGCTTCCCAAAATGTCTTGTATCAGTTTTTTGTGTTGATCCTGAGCTTTTTGTGGCTCAGGCTGCTCAATCAGTGGTTTACTTAAATCGATTTGTCCTGTAATGGCCAGGTCTTGCAATTTTGACGCCCTTGTTTGGTGGAGCACTGACCTCATGTGAATGTCCAACGTCGATCCCTGGCTGTAAGCTACTTTACAGATATTGCACTTATACGGTTTCTTATCGTCTTCATCTTGGTTCTGCTTTTGCCCAAGACCAGGGGGAACTCCAAGAGTCGCTGCAAGAGCGGCTGCTGCTGCTGCAGATGCATGAGGTGACACAGGGTTATTATTATTGTTATTCTGCTGCAATTGCTGCTGTTCCTGCATAGCTCTTTTCAGTTTATGCAAATGACTAACAGAATTGTAATGGACCAACAATATATTCTTTTGGGTAAATGATTCCTTGCATACATCACACTTATAAGGCCTGTTCGGGTCTAAGTATTTTTCCATGGGGTATGATAGTTTCTCCCCCTTTCGATGAAGTAAGGTTTTATTGTGACTAGTCAAATAACTTTGCCTAGTGAATGCCACTTTACACCTATGGCACTTATACTTTCTAGAAGGGTCATTGTAACTGTCTTCTGCAATTGCTTGGCTGTTTAGATAGTCTTCCAAAAACTGTTGTTCCTTGTACACAATAGAATCATCACTATTTTCACCCTCACCTGGAGGAGCTTGTTCCTCATGCTCTTTAGCATCGTCAACTTCCATCTCCTCTCCCTCCATTTTCATGCTTTCACGTTTCAATAGTTCGTTGGTTGACGGATCTAGAATTTGCCCACTGATACCAGCCAATAACAGTGGGTTATTCATTAAGCTCTGCTTGTATGCTGCCATTTCGTCTTCTGATAGATCTGAGTGGGCAGTTTCAACATGTTTATGTAGAGCTAAGATAGATCTAAAGCTTCTTCCGCAGAGTACACATTTTGTAGCATCTCTAATAAGATGATACTGAGAATGGAGTTGTAGTTTTTCCATAGTTTTAAAAGCAAGGCTGCATTGGTTACACCTGTACTTGTAAACATGTTTCTCTGACACCGCCATATTCTGATTACCACCTGTTGCATGTATTTCTCTAAAATGCATCTGCAATGCATGAGCAGTTTGAAAGTACTGGTTACATCCCTTTTTCCAGCAAAGATATCCAGGACCACTAGGCGTTTGCTTTATTTCCAGATGACCAGTTTCATTCTGATGGCTACAAAGCTCGTCAATATTTTTGAATGATCTGCTACAAGTGTGGCACCTATTTTCGTCTTCATTGGGATCCTCATTTTGTTCATCCTTTTCTTCTTCCTTTGACTCTTTGTCTTTTTCAAATGACGAAGAAGGACTATTGCTTTGGCCAGGAGTCGGCCTACTCTGGTTCAACCAATGCGATTGGTCGACGAGCAACAGCAACCTCTGGAGCCCTTCAGAGTTGACACTGTGTATTTGCATGACGTGGGCTTCAAGAGCAGCCTTCTCCTTGAAGCTGTCCTGGCAAAGAGGACACTGGAACTCTTTCTGTGGAGATTCCTTGTTCTGTTGGTGATGACTTTCCTGCTGCTGAGGATGTTGAGCGATAATGTGAGCTTGAAGTCTCATTTCTGAATTCGTGTTGTAGTTACAGTAAACACAGGCGTATTCTCCGGGTCTGTCTTCTTCTTCAGGACTACTGACGTCTTTAGTCTCAAGTCGAGAATCCTTACTGGTTTCTAAAATAGAAAAAAAAATAAAACATTAATTAAAGATTGAATAAACGGTAAATTACATAGAATGAATAATTTATTAGGATCAGAGATAAGGACACACATGACGTAGCTCCAATGCAACCAATGATGGGAGAATGTTAACGAACCTACATAATTACATCGGGGCTGAACATCATCTGTTGAATAAACTTTCTGCCAAGGGGAGGCAGCCTAGAAATGAATAATGTATCGAAAGCCTTGATTGGTTAGACCACGCCCTCTAGGAGAGCCGTCAGCCAATCAGAAGGCAGCCAAGAACCCACTCTTTCCTTATATGGGAGACAATGCCCCCCTCTCCCCTGCTACCGCCTGCATTCTCATCTCCATCAGCCTCTCACTCATCGCTCATCTCCAAACTAAAACCAGCATTACGCTTCAACAATATTAAACGACTCTTTATTCAAATCCCTCATTCTCCATGTCACGTTTATTTACTTTATACTGATTAAACTTATATTATTGTTGCAATAATTTAAACTAAATAGATATCAATGAGCCAAAAGTAATGTTAACAATAAAACCCTTTAGCCCTGAGAGTTTGTGTTAATCAAACTGTTAAGAAAAAATCTCTGGTTTCATTTAATATAAACTCTATTTTCAGTGGTTCCTGTCTTTTGAATGGAGCAACTTTTTTAGTTTTGCTTTAATTTTTCATGAATATTAATTCGTTAGTAAAACAAAGCTAATGGCTAATAATAAAAGTTTTCAATTGCTCTTGATGATAATAAAAATAATTAATCCTTGGTAAAACGTTATCTTAATATTTTTGCCAACCGACAGTTGAAAAAAAGAAAAGTAAAATCTATAAAACTTAAATAAAAATACCACTTTATATTATGTTAAAGAAAGTACCATCCTAACTTCAACCACCACCTTCAATTTTTTCAACTCTCAATAAATTTTCATTGAGATGTTAAAAACGAAATACATTTACTTCATTTCAGTCACTTATAAAATAAAAATAAAAACTGCGTTAAAGAAACCAAATATAATAATTAAACATATAATAGTAATTCTTTGACATATTTAGAGAAAATTTTACCTTGCTCTTGTTCATGCGGCTGAGGTATGACTTGAAAGACTTCGCCAATATCCGTCTGCAATTCTTTGCCTTCTGATCGTCTTTGCAGTTGATGGAGTTGTTCCATTTGCAGATGCTTCATTGATCGAACGTGCTGAAGAAGAGGAAGTTTGGCTCGAGCAGAAAATCCGCAAAGAGCACAGTGGTACATTTTGGGTCCTGGTTCCATATCACATTCCCGCAGGTGCCTGAATAGAAGCTGTGAAGCCTCGTGTCTCTGCCCGGCAGCATGTAGTTGGAGTTTATGAGCACTGTTGGTATAGTAATCACATGCGTGGCATCGTACTTGCACTCCACCAGGAGAAGACACATATTTCAGTTTCCACTCATTTCGAGGTCCGCCTTCTTTAACATGATTTACATGTTGTAGCCTTTGAAGATGTTTGTCTGTTTTGCAATGCAGCTGGAAATTTGCTTTTAAATTTGTTTTGTATGTACACAATTTGCAGACGTAATGTCCTGCCACAAGAGCAAGAATCTCTTGCTCCCGGATCTTCGTCCTGTCTTGGGCGAGATGGTGGGATAGCGCTTCCAAAGAATCAGTAGCAAAAACGTTGCAAACACAGCATTGGAACATGTGTTCTGGGTTAGGATCAGCTGGTTCTGGTGGTGGCTCCATAGTCTCAGGGTTCAGGCCCATGTCCATGTGAGGAGCTAACTCTGGTGGTATATGTGGAGGTAGCTGGCCACCAGTCATCATTTGGATTAACAAAGCCTGATTATAAGCCATGTCTGCAAGAGCTGCCTCTGTGTGTGGAGGTGGCTTATCACCAGGTAATGTAAGACCAGGATGGAAATGGAGTAGAGACTCAAAGTTGAGTTGCTGATGGTGTGATTGCTGCAAAGCAGACAATGTCTGCATGTGCTTCACATTTTGTTGCAAGACCATCATATTATGCGTGTGCTTTTCAGATGTCATATGAATTCTCAAATTTCGAGCAACATTGGTTTCGTAGTTGCAGACGTCACACCTAAATGTTGGTTTTGGCTTTTGACTTTGAGCACTGATCGGGGAATGATGGGCAGGGCTGGGCATCCCACCAGGTTTGTGCTGAGGAGGGGGTGTAGGTTGTTGCATTTCGGATTGAACACCACCATTTTGCAATTCTTGCATATTGTTTAAATGCTTGTCAGACTGCATATGAATGCTAAGATTACCTTTGGTAGTTGTCGAATAATTACAAACTTCGCATCTATATGGCTTATAGCCACAAGTATACGTTTCTCCTCTTGCTAACCGTGGATGCGGTTGGCCAGCTATACAATATATACAAGATGTTTCAGTTTCAGGATGTTTTTCTTTCATATGTATTTCAAGAGTTTCTTGGTATTTATAATGCCAATTGCACTTGGGGCACTTCAAAGTTTTACAAGAGTTCCTTGAGTGCATACCGGCTAAGGGTCCACCAACTCCTAGCCTGGATGAAGTGAGAATAAGTTCACACTTGCCACACTCAACTCCGGACGGTCTTCCACCCATATGATCAGGGCATACTCCTATCGTTGTACCAGTAAGGAAGTTAGGAGGGTGTTGAGGGTACATATTCAGTAAAGGGCTGAGGTTCGAAACAGGTGAAGGACTTGCGCCAGGAGACATCTCGTTCGCTGGGCTTTTCCTTGTAAGGTCCATTCCGCAATTCATAAGCCTACTGTTAACACTAATACTAGAACTACCATTTTGAGGTAGGGAGACCGGAATAGTCTCAGGAACAATTTTATGGAGGTCCTGCGGTGATATCCTTGATGGCGCAAGATCTTCAGCTTTTTCGTCAGATTCACTTACCCTTTTCAACTCACTTACAGGTCGAACAACAGGGCTTACGGGTTCTAAAAAGGATACCAATGGTTCCTTTTCCTTACCAACACATTGTATGATCGCCGAGGCATTCTTATGTCCGAGAATGTCCTTCTCGTCATCTTGTAAAACCAAGTTATGATCCCCCATGGCGTGCGCAACGAAAGACTTCGAGTATCCAAAAGACAATTTACATATAAAACACATTAAAATTGGTTTGACCGGGACAGAAGAGCAGTCTTTTCCAGTGTTGTTTTGCTGGGTTGTCTGGCTCCGGTCTTCTCCACTTTTGTCTCTTACAGTAAACACCCTGTATGAGTGCATAATAGGCACCTCTGGAGCTTTCTCTTTGAGCTTGTAATCGCCATAGAGGGAAGCCAAGAGAGATGTATTTCTCGAGACATAGAACGCATTGGCGATCTGAGGGAATACTTGGTACTGGGTGTCGACTCCACGGCCGTCGACTATGCATCCGTCCCCAATGGGCAGCGGCAGTTCAGGATCTTCCTCGCTCAATTCGCTGTCTTCAATGATGTAGGCAGATCCATCAGGGTTGTAGACGATTTTACCGTCAAACTTCTCCACGTCACTCGTTCCCCACGAATCGTCGTACTTGTCCTTTTCTTCGCAGAACTTGCTTCCTGAAGGTGGTGAGGACATCCTTGGCTCGTCCTCAGAAACACCGGCGATGACCCCGGCCGTCGGCGTGCTTTCCTCTTCGGGGCTCATCCTCGTTGCGTCCCCTTCACCTAGCGACCCGACGGGAGAGGGCATCTCGTCACCTCCTCAACCATCACATGCCTCCATCCACTCCGATACCTCCAACCTAAAACAGACATCAATCACATAAGTAAAATAACTATAACACACATTACAGGTGAGTATATAAATATATTATTGTCGTTTTGTTAATGATATAGTAATTTTAACTTTAATGGTTCATCATGAAAATAACAAATAATTATACTAATGTGTTTTCTCATGTACTCTGAATTGTATGTGTTTAGACATTACTGTCTTAGATAAATTTGAATCATGAGCAGGGGAATTTATTTCATAAGAAATATTTTTCCAATAAGGCTTAATATTATAAAGTAAACGTTAATTAAAAATATGACCATAATTTTTTAAGTGGTAAAAAGCCAATTTGCTTGTGTTTCAAATTGTTTACTTTTCATATTAGATAAAATAACAAATGTACTTAGAACACTCCATTAAATGATAAAAGAGAAGAATTATACAATTTCTAAACAGAAAATAGAGAAAGTCACATCATTCATTTGAAAGTTTTATTGACTTTTTTAAAATGAAAATTATATTAAACTGTTCTCGGTTAAGGAAGTGAATTTTATCGAAACTTCTGCAGAATAGTTTCGTTAATCTGAAATCAACAATTTAAAAAGTTAGGCCATAATTTAAAAGGGACATAATCATTTAGAGATAAAATTATATTTCCTTTGTCCCTGATAGTAATTTCCATCTAAGTAGTATTTTCTTAATTATCCGAGAGACATGATCTACCATTTATCACATTTATGGAATTTTATATTTATTTCCTATTTTTAATTCTTTGCATAGCACAAAATTATAAGTAAAATATGATGTCCATTTACGGCTTTAATGAAAGATATATTTACAAGAGGCGCCATAAACGCCATTTAGCATAAGCCCACTATGGGTGAATAAATTTAAAACTATTAGCATGCGATAGTGTGCCACGTGGATAATATTTACATGTTACCCTTTTAGCACGTGGGGAATCGGGTGGGGATTTTGCGCACGCGGCAGTGGTTAGCACCTTTGAGTATGCAAAGAAGCACGCACGCTCTCAACCCATTTCTACATACGTATGTATGAGTTCTGACAATCAGTCCTGAAATGGCCCTGAAAAGGGGCCCCTTGGGGATCATAATGGGATGCAGAAAAAAAAAACATTTTGGGCAGTGGTAGAAATTAATCAGTTTAATATCTAGCAAGATGGATACATGTATGGATCACATGTTAGTTGTTTGTATAATGTAAAATGTGTGTTGGGAAAAGATATAAATGCATTATCAGAATGTTCGCAGATGCTTCCCGCCCAGCAGACGGTTTCTCTATTCTCAAACGCCACCAAAGACGGAAAAATATTATACTTAACTTGATAAGACTAAGGGTAAGGAACGGTAGTAAATGTTGTTCTCTCACAATGCGTGTCTCAACAAATATTTTAGGAACACATATTAATGAGCAGGGATTTAGAAAAAAACTGTGATTTGGTACAGACCATATAGAACAAAGGAATCCGAGTAGGGACACAGAAAGAGACTGAACAATAAGAAATCCACAAGACAACCAGGCATAGGTGACTTTAAATCTTGAAGGAAGACATGTTGACTGTACAGAAGCGAAAACGGAGGAAGGCAGCTGAAAGTAGTGGTCAGATCAGGGTCAGAAGGCACACACTTGAGGATCTCCTACTCATTGCGGTTTGGTCGAAGAGTCAGACTCTGAAATCTTCATCGATGAAAGATTCAAAGGCTCTAACAACCTTTAAAAAGCGTTTTCAACTTGTTTTAGAATCGTAACTATTCACGGGATAACGGACTCAGGGGATAGGCCTCTCACTGCGTCATATTAATATAATGACTACACTTAAGAATGGAGAATGGTTCGAAGAAAGTTCTATAAATATGCTCACATACAGAAAGGATGATTGAGCATTTCCTGATGAAAGTAAAAGAGGATTTACTTCTGGCAGATCGAAGCGTTCATCTGCGAAGTAATTTTGAGGTCGAATATAACACAAATCATCAGGGCTACTCGCGTAACGCAAAATTCAAAACGTGCAGAGGCTAGTAATCAGTTAGTAAATTACCCAGGTTTTTACCACAATCGTTTACAAGATCCGCTTTCAACCGCCAATAACACTTGGAGAATTGAAATGTATCTTCATCTTTTTCATTAACTGTTCACGTGGAGTGTTGCAATAGATAATTAAGCAATGTAGGCTTCATATATGTGGAATATTTCCTCGATAATAGGAGTAAAAGTGCCATCATGGAATTTATTGCAATACACTCTGTACAGAGTTATCTGACTGGAAGAGGAACAGTGATTGGCACTTAGGTCTGAGGAAAGGACATCACTCTGATGAGTTCTGATCGTGAACGACCTGATTCGCCTGCTGAATTTTAGCGGGCTCATAAAGCTTTCTAAAAAGAGATAGGAAAGCGACTGATTATTATTATCATTTCTAAAGAGATAACTTACGAAAGTCCACTTCCACTGAGGAAATCGGATAGCTAATTTATCTTTGAACACCCGAACATATCGACATTTCTTTATCAAAACGAAATTGTCATAGTTTCAAAAACTCAAGCCATAAAAAAGTAAACAATAAGATAATAAACTGAAAGAAATACGTTTTCTCCAATATTTACAAGAACGCAAATGTACCAAGACCACAAGTTAACTGTTATAGTTATTTGGATCCGTCCAAAGAAAGCCAAAATACAGTTACACAATCAAACTATTTCTTCTAATAGATGCTTCTAGGATAAATAATACACCAAACGTCGAGAACGGTAGAATCCAAAATTTGGTACCATGTTGCACCTTTTTAGAAGATTTCTCTATTTTCTTTTTCAAAACATTTCCTCAAATGTCCATCATCCTTCCTAGGAGATGGCGAAAATGAGGTCTGTTCAAAATTGCGACAAATATATATATATATATATATATATATATATATATATATATATATATATATATATATATATATGTCTGTTACCGCTCTAGCGGTCGCAATTCTTATTTGATCGTAACCAAACTCGATATATAAGCGTTTCATGTAAAACTAAAAGTCGAGTTCGTTAATGGCTGAAATCGAACCAGTGTGGGATGAGTCGTTAGAGAGAGAGAACTTCTAAAATTCGAAATATGTTTGTTATTGCTGAAAAATTGTATAGAACCAGTTTTTCTGAAAATAAAATCTATTATAAAAATTGTCATATACCTTTAGTATTAACAGTTTTTGGCCTTCTCAGTAAACCCCTACTCTGAGTTGTCATATAAACAATAGGCTGAGATATTTGAAGCCTTAATACCAAATATTGTTCTCATTGAACATTTACGTTTTGAGATAAATGCAAATACGCGAAGCACGTGGGAAATGTGCTTAGTTAACTTAGCCCCTGCGTGACGGACTTTTTTTTTTAACGATAAAAGCACTTGTGATTAAAATTAGTAATTATTATAAGCTGCTGGTTGTTCCATAAGTCCCTTGTGGAGAATTCGTTCTGACGGAAAAGGATGCAACCACTACATCATGGGCCCACTAAGAAGGCGCAAACCTACAAAGGCTAGAAACGTAACCTCCCCCACCCCGTACCTCATAGCGTTTGTGAATGGGCAAGAGCATTCCTGAGAGCGGATTTTCTAACAAGAGGCACAAGTTATGAGAGGTGTGGTCGCCCTTCTGGAAAAAGCTCTCTCCTCTTGAATGGGAAGATTCCTTTTTTTTTCCCCACTTCTCCAGGGATTTTTTTGCCTGTCCAGAGCGCGGACGGCTGTGAGGGATGGCTTGTCAATGCCTCCCTCTTATTGTTTCGAGCAACCGCCACCGACGTCCTCGTGGAACAGCAGCAATCCTGGACTAAAGGATAAAAAGAAGGAAGGACTCCAAGGCCAAGGATCAGTTCTACCGCCAGATCGTCTGAATCCACAGGTCTGTGGTCAAGTCTTTTCAGGAAAACCTTACTAAACAGCGTGGACATCGAACAATTTAATGAAAGAACAAACATATCCAACTAAGCACCATAAGTAATATATCATAGAGAACACGGTAAATCGGTGCCTCTCTTTTTGTATTGTGCGAAATATATTTGTCACTGTACATTTATAAAACTGAACTGCCAAACGGAAAATGAGTCAATAAAGCCAAGTTTTCAGGAGAAAATACAATTCCTGCATATAAACGTTTTCATTACTTTCAAACATTCATATAAAACAGTTATACGTAATATTTACCAAATGGCTTAAGACGTTGGACTTCTGCAAGGCAATAGAAATGTTAATACACTATATTATTATTATTATTATATATAAAATGTTCCCCAATTTAGAAAGACCAGAATTTAAATAAACTCAGTCTATTTGGACTGGTTGGTAGAAAAAAAAACACTTACAGGGATGGGGCTCAGGTTAGCCATAGTTAAAGCATTGTCCTTAATCCTACACCTAGAGCGGTGAGTTCTATTCCCGCCTGGGCAATAGGAATTGATTTAGTTACGGAATCCATTAAATAAAATCCTTAGTCCCACCCTGGCTACAAAAGGGTGGTAACCTGTAGATAACCCGTCCCATTTAGCCTTAGTTGCAAAAAGTGGACGTTAATATAAATAAATAAAACACAGGAATATTTCTCCGTTGTTTATGGCATATATCAACTTTTCCAGATACTATAGAATATGAGAAAAACAAAAATACTATAACAACCGAATTTTCAATAACATTTTTTAAGCTAGAAACTAAACATCTATATACGCCCAAGGTTCTAATAGTTTCTAATTACTACAATACCTTGTAACTAGTTCGAAATGTAAAAATTGGACGAATATTTAGTTGCTATATTGTAAAAGACTAACTACAGACTATGTCGGACCTCAATTGAGCCAACATATAGCCATTACGTCCATGGTTGAAAAAATACTTCCTATTTTTCACCATTAATATTTCAGAACCAATAAATCTAAACAACAAATCTAAAAACCAAGTTACACCTAACGTACGCCTTTTCGGGTCTAATCCCTGCGGCTAATTAAGATATGTAGAAAGCTCTTGTGTGGAACATGGGATGTGCATTTGAATTCATTATACAAAAGAAAATTAACACGTTACAAAGTAAGAGGAATCATCCCGACCGAGTGGGATAAGGGATTAGAAGACGCGCTAGGAGCAATAAATACTTCAAAGTCAGAGTGTGTATTCGAAAAGGTAATTCTTCCGGAGGGGGAGATCGTTAAAATTAATTGGTAGGAGAAGAGGCGTAGGTGCCGAACCATCGGAACAGCTTCTCAAAGCGTCTAAAAATTAATAAATTTATCACTTTCCGAGAGAGAGGAACACTGTAGGAGAAGTTTGGAGAGAGAGGGGAGAGGAGAGAGAGAGAGAGAGAGAGAGAGAGAGAGAGAGAGAGAGAGAGAGAGAGACCTTATGGCGGATGCAATAAAATGCATTTGGTTATGCAGTCCATCGTCCACGTGGCCAATGACCCGAAACGTACTAAATACTCCACCCATCATTCTCCTTTTAGACGTTTAAGTTAATGCATCAGTACAGTCCTTTATATTATTACAGAGAATTATTCTTCACTCATTAATAATACTATAATTTTATTTTCGTTTATTTAGTACGTCCCTTATAAATTACAAATAATAATACAGGAATATTATTCCTGCTAAATTTACTAAATTGGTTATGGCCATAATAAAACCCAACGTTGCGCAGGCACAGTAATTTACGATAACTATTGCACTTCATTACAGCAGAATTATGCAGAGGTGATTGGATTGTGGGTATTTAATAACGAAATAAATGTATTTTACAAACTATATATATATATATATATATATATATATATATATATATATATATATATATGTATGTATGTATATATATATATATATATATATATGTATGTATGTATATATATATATATATATACACTCATATATTTATATACATAAAATTAAGTATGTGCATAAAAAACTGGAAATCCCAAAATGTAAAATTAATGTATTTGAAACTTTCTCTTAAGTTTTATTTAAGTTTACAGAAATTAACAAGAAAGCCCAACTATTTCATCAAGATTGTTGAACTGGCTTAATTAATCTATAAAAAAACAATATCGTAGAAAATTGGGATTGCTAGAATTATTCAACATTGTGAAGTCAGTAACAGATAAAAACCGCATGAGTACTTGAGTGTCCTCAAGAAATAAGAACATGTTCAACTTCGCGTGCGAAAATTTACAATTTTAGTAACCACTGAACATGCAAGCTCTAAACTTTAAAGAAATTAAAGTTCAATATCTCATAGGATTTTTTTTCAACAACGGTGGAAAGAGAGTGCAATATTTTTTATATTAGTCATTCTGCGTACATATTATACTCAAATACACGTTGGCGCGTTGCATTTATAACTTTTGTTTGTGTGTGCTTTTGTAATACTGACCAGGTCTACGCTACATGGTCACGTTGACAGGAACATATGTTGTAGCCGGGGAAGGGATCTTGCAGAACAATAAACAGGCTAATTGTCGAGGACAATGATAGTTACCATGTCATTGTTGACATATCGATAATACGCTCCGGAACATCACATCGCCAACTAATGTACGGATGAGAGGAGCGAAAAAATGGGAAATTAGTACAAATTGTTTTAAATGAGCACAATTACACTCCCGGAATTATTATTACGAAATAATATTAAAAAAAAAAAAAGAGAAGAAGAAATAAATAAAAGGCACAGCTCATTATATCCGAATTATCTCCGTTGTGCCAAGGGCGGACCGTGGAAAAGGTTGTGTTTAATTCGAAGTAATTTACTTCGCTATTAATGATAAATGCTATTTCGAAGGAAAAGGAATTAAGCAAGTAAATGAGAAAAAAAAATACATTCACGAAATTCTTCAAGGACTAAACTATTTTCTTAATTTTACTAAAATGTCACACGAATTAATTCAGTAATATTGAAATCCTGTCTAAACACAGACATTTTCTAATATCTAGACAATAAACCAATTTCCCATTGAATCCAGTTTTGAATTAATATATAAATATATACATAAATGCGAATTTATTCTAATTTTTTTGAATTACTTACACTGAGATAAATAATATCTGTTTCTAATAATGGGTTTATTCCAAAATCAAGGCTTTACCAAAAATCTGGCAGCAGGAAGCTGAGCGGTTTTAGCCACTATTCCGTTGTCCAACAGATTTAAATATCCCGTGTTGTTCTCCATATATATTTTATTTTTTTTGGACAACCTATTCCAAAGCTATCAGCTGATTTAAGTCATTATCAATGATAAGAATGTCATTATCATTGAGCTGAAATGTATCGCGATTTGGTATTATAGCCTAATCTTGACAAACGTTGAAATTTTTAATAGTTTATTGATTAAAACTCTAGCTTTGTACAAGAGTTTCTTTTTTCATTCTTTTTTTTAAGATTACAACTGATTTCGTGACCTGAAGTGGAAGTAATCTATACAAATGATTCAAAAATTGTATCCAAGAATCAAGGGTAAAAATCTGTTGCCTTGTTTTATATATAATTCAGCAAGTGATTGAAATTGCCTTTAAAAAACCCTAACAATTAAAAGTATTGAATGCATTAGGAATAGTATTAAAATATTCGTAGGAAGATACTAACGGGGAAAAAATTGTTTACATGGTTAATGGTTTTGTAATGGACAAGGATCAAGTTTATATACGCTATTGACGCAAGAAATGTTAATAAGATCCTCCTGAGCAAAGAAAGAAGGCGTAATAATGAATAGGAGATATATACAGTAGAACTATGATCTAACCTAAACAAAAAAAAAATCCTGGGACAATAATACGAAGGAAAAAAAATATTAGGTGCTAGATCGAAATCTAGTGAGGCTCGTCCTAGGTGTAGACTGTATAAGAAGGGCAGATGGTGGGGACGGTGGCTACCTGTGCGCAGATGTTCAAGGGACCATTGTCAGGAACCTGAACAAATATCAGATAGAACCAGGAGATGGGAGGCTTTTTTTTTGTTATATCCTCGCCCAGAAACTACCTCTCCCTGAGCAGGATTACCAACGGGAGGTTTAAATCTGACGGTTTACCCAACCTGCGACGTTCGGCATTAGCTAAACTGTGACAAAATGAAAATTAAACGACAAGGGGTTGGTAGGACTGGCTAACCGAAAAGTAAGGGGTGGCAGCACTGGTTAACCAAGTAAATAAAACAAATTCAAGCACGATTTCGAAATTTATGGTTAGCTTGCTGAATTTTAAGTTTCACGCCACTAGATGAAGACTCCTGGCTATATTATCTGCATATTATGTACAGAATATTCAAATATTCTTCGTACTTTGATATCGAGGTTCAACTACAAAAAATTATTTTTTCTTTCCACAGAAATGAGATTAAAAAGTGGCTTTCTTGTCCAACTATCTCCCAGGTGCGAAGGTTCGTTTCGACAAGTATTAGAGTTCACGAACACTTCATAACTAAGGTATAACTAATGCTCAGAAGGCATATAGATCGCGATACATTTAGGGAAAATCTGTTTGGAAAATAAAGGAGTTCAGGCTGGGGAACCATGCCTTTAAAATATGAAGAATTTTATCTGGATTTGATATTATCTTTGAAAATCGGGCTACCTATTTTTCCGAATAATAAATGTCAATATCAATACCTAATATTTTGATTTTAAATGAATACAAATAATGTACGTGTGAAGGGTTTTCATAAACAACAGTTGATTGGGGTTGGAAAACAATGCTTTCTTGCCTTTTATTCTCATAAAACAATATTTCGGGAGAAATGACTTATTCTCTTATTAAAAATGTATCGGAATATATCATGTATGCCGGGTATGGATACAAAATACGCCACGCGCAATACTGAGAATATTTATATTTGACTCCCAGGGGAAACCATTTTTAATTCCGAACGAAACACCAATTACCGCGGCTGATGCAATCCTCGGAAAGAAATTCACCGATCGATAGAAATTAATATAAAAGTACACGTGAAGTATGACTCAAGACTAGGCTAAATTATTACTTGCCTTTAGCCGCAAAGTGTGAACAAGGAATGAAATCGTCACCATGAATACACAAGTATTGAATACGTGATAGCCCTTAGCACTTTGCTCACCAATAATTCAAAAAAAGTTTTTAAAAGTGGTCATTTACAATTAGTTATTTAAAAATTCATTCCATTCAGACACCAAGGCACTGAGAAATATAGATCCGATTGAAGGTGAGCCAACTAAATCATTTTGCACTTATTAAACGCCAAAAACACACAACTAAGTGACAATGAGATAAAATAAAAGTGCTGAAGTAAATAAATTAACACAAAAAAGCTATTAATTTTGTTTTTACTTTGTATTTAGTTCTAAAGGTATATAAAAATGATGGTAGAGTATCTATAAGAATTACTGTAAAATATTTTAACATTCAAAAGACCTTAAATCATTTAATATGGCAAATATTCAGTTTAAATTTAATTTCCAAATATTAAAAAAAGGCTTGTGTAGAATATGATTTATCCTCACTAAATAATATTGCTAGTCAATAGTCTCATAAGACTAAACTATTGCTATTACTATTTTTAATGTGTTCTCGACAACAAATTTCTGTAATGAGGGCCTGGAACTATGGTCTGTCAAGTTCTGTCTGGTCATCTAGTGCCACCAATTTCAGACATTTCCAAAACTTACGCATCTCATCAGTGGTTTTAATAGGATACAACTCATTTGTGTTAAGAGGATTAATATCCGGAGTACATTATTTATGAATTGTGCTTCCTATATTACATATGGAGTCGAGGGACAGACTCATACACGGCCAGCTTTCATACAACAATGGTAAATAGCCAGTTCCTGTTAAGGAACTGTAAGAGACTTCACTGGGAGCAAGAGGGGAAACCACTCGGGCTTTGTCTATACAGGGAAGACTCGTTCCGATTTAGCAAATAATCAGTCACACGTCGCTGCTTACTGATTGAGCGGATCATTTGTAAAGCTGATATGCGGACGACATGAGGTGTCAAAGCGGGAGTACACACCCAAAAGGCACGGCAACACCCGGGGCCGGCCGCGCTACACTCAGCACGCCCTAATCTCGTATGATAATAGATACTAATAGCGGTTCAGGCCGAGATTATTAACAAATGATAGGGCTACGGGATACGGAGCGAGAGCCCAAAGAGAATCTATACACTACCACACTCATATAGAACCTCTATGGATGTAAGATTAATATCCGGCGTAGACGGCAGAGGAATGAGGGATGCTAAGAGGAACCCTCAGGGAGTGATTATCATCATCGGGGAGAACGTCTCCCGAGGGAGTCTATAAATTCGTCGAGACGAGTGAAGGAGCGATATGGCGAAGAGGGAGGCACAAGGTGGAGGCGAAGGAGAGAGGTAAGATAAAAGAGAATGAAAAAATAAATAAAATATTCCAAAGTGAAGCCATTAACCGATGTGGGAGTTTGATTTAGTGACGGGAGTCATATATTACAATTAGGAGAACCGGTCTGTGGTATAATTGTTGCCGTGAAGGTCCTGATGGATGGGGAAGGAGGTGGCTCGAAGGGAGGGGGTTAAGATATGCTTGCACTCGTCAAAGCACAGCATCCGTTGGTCCTGCGACTCCCTTGCACTCACTACACTCAGAAACATACTTTGCAAGTAATTCTGCCTACTTACAGAAAATATCATTGGAAAAAGGAAAAATTTGGAGTATGGCATAGAAAAATAAAGAAACTTACTAAAAGAACAGAAACAATATCCTATAATTACATCACTTCTTCGGTTGTCGGGTGCGGCGTATCTCGGGTAACTGTGGTACTACAGAATCTTTCGCCGATTTTACAATAGGCTTCTTCCGGTGGCCATGATTTGTGTTGGCTCGTGCATCTCCTAGTCCTTGCTATAATATTATGGAATACCACAGAAATGACACCGCTCTAGATACGCCGCACTTCAAAACTCTTCTGAGTGCATTTCAAAGCAAGGCAACGTGTGTATAGAATTGATTCAAAATTTCGCTTAACCCTAATTGAGCCAAAAGAGAAGCACATACATTTAGTCGATTTAGCCATTGAGTATCCAGGAGGAGTAATAACGTATTCCAAAATGAAACAAGCTGGTGAAAACTACGTTACAGAAATTAGGTACGATTTAATCCAGGAATCGGACCCTTGTCAAATCATCTCAGACCACAGAGCTTCCACTGCGTTTCCAAGAATAAAACTATTCAGAAACCAAAACCAGCGAGATTGACTCAAATAGAACACTTTTGCGATGGGGAAATAAATCTAAATTTTTAGACTTCATCTAATTCAATAGTCTTGATGTGCGTGTTTCAGAATATTCGTGAAAGTTATATCTAAAGCTAGGTAGAAGTACTAAAGAGGAATTCAAACTGACCATTTACCTCTTACTTAAGGTTCTGTAATTATACGTTGATCGTTAATATTATAGAGTAATTTATGCCTTGACTACTAATAATAACATTGAATAATTAAAGGGCGCACCCGAAGGAAATTGTCTCACTCGTTTATATTCCGCAACATTAACTGCTTAAGTGCCATCGGGGGAAAATCTGACTTTATACACCGCAATATTAATTGCAATACCGTATATATACGAGTATATATATATATATATATATATATATATATAGTAGCGTGTATGGTATAGGATGCGCATGCTCGTGGTAGTGCATACGTAAGGAGGCTGGAGAGAAGGAAGACACCAGAGTAGCACAATGGAGGTACCCTGGATAAACTGGTCCTCAATACCCGTTTCGGCCCTAATCCAACATCTGGCCTCTCACAAATATCTCCTCATAAATTACAAGAATATATATATATATATATATATATATATATATATATATATTTAGTCTTGTGAGTTTAGAATACCGAACCAACTTACCAACATATAAACCTACGGCTATTGACTACCGGATGAAAGGCAATTAAAAGTCAGACAGAGGCAAATAAAATAGAACATTGAAATGATGACGACAGAATTTAAATTTTATAAATGGCAATAAGTACTTGAAAAATTTTGCTGGGAACGTATAGCTAATCTACTTGATCGAATATATATCATGGGAAACTGGAATACTTTCTGAAGATCGTTTTATATATATTTTTTTCTTATTTTGTTAGGTTTTGAACATTTATTAATTATTATTTATTTGATTTATTCTTTTTCCATCTATATTTTCCCTCAAAGAAATATACGTCTTTATTTAAAAATTTTATATTATGATGTGTTCTTTTTTTTCATGTATTATATTTCACTATTACTGCTTTTGATTTTTTTTTTTAATTTGGGAGAAAGCATGATTATTATATAGTATTAAGTGTAAAACAAGTACTTATTTATTTGTTTAGGTGTGTCGAAGTTTTAGCGATTCGCAGTTAATCATATAAAAATAAAAGTTGGTATAGCCACCTTATTATAAAAAAAAAAAAAAAAAAAAAAAAAAAAATTGTTGAAATGTCTACAGTCGTAGGTCGCAGGGAACGGTTTCATTTTCTTCTTTAAGTCTAAGGTTCGATAAACGTTTTGAATGTAGATGAAAATTTGTGTCTGTTGGAGGTGTTTCATGATTGTCGCGATGTATGGACTGTTGTCGTGTAGTAGATCTAAGGTTGGTGGGTAAGTCTTGTCGGTTATTAGACTGCAGTATGTAAGTAAGTGTTTGATAGATAGTTGTGTATTGCAGAGTGTATTTAAAGGTGGATCACTCCTAGTCATGAGGTGTCGTGTTTCATCTGTGAATGGCCATGTCTTAGTTTTCTACCAGCCAAGTATTATATAAAATCCCTCTGAATAGTTACTTCAGTGATATATATATATATATATATATATATATATATATATATATATATATATATATGCATTCTTCTAGGAAGTCAACTTAAGCCTTCAAGACCGGATGACCGGTAATAAGCGAGAACAGCGGATATTCCTGAATGACTCCATTCAGGAACGGATGCTTTGAACGGGGCGCGACACTTTATTATTTTTTTAAGCGAATACATATTTCTGAATGTTGACAATTCAGAAGGGTTTCTGGATAATCTTCCGTTGGAAGGCAGGACCGAATTTATGTACCTGAACCGGTGTGATGTGTACAGCCATGAATTTTATTATTATTTCTTTTTTTTTCCTTTTAAATGTGTGAATGGACTGAGGACAATAAATATCACTATCAAGATGGAGGGGCTGCCAAAGGTATATATCAGAATCTTAGTCCACCACTTGGACTATATATAACACGGTACTCGCATTCCTTTGAAATTCTGCTCTCCACTTAGATGATAAGTTGGAGAAGTAGATTGAGATGACACTCATAAAATAGTAATAAATCAAAATTTAAAACTCTGAATAGTGCACTTAATCTGCTTAATACACCAAATATATTTTTTCTAAAAAATATATAAACATAATAATCTTTCCAAAATATAATTCTAATGTGACAGACACAAATTACTTGATGCATATCACTCTTAATGTATAGTAAATGCGTTTCATAAGCCGAGTATATATATGGGGATAAAAATACAAAAAATCAAATAATTTTACATGGAAATTTTCAATTTGTCAAATCGGATTAGGTCTTCGCATATCATTAATGATTCCAGGACAAAATATCTTGCATTCCAAAGAAGAATAACACAAGAAATGATTTGAGATCAAATTAATCTGGGGTGTATCCTTTCGTAAACTAAAGCTAAAATAATACGACGTATTTCTAGAAGATCAGTATATTTGGATAGAGTTGGCTTGAACCCAATACTATTTAGTGTCAACGCATCAACTCGTCACTCAATGAGAAATTATGCTCCACAGATAGGCCCACAATAGAAGAGAAAGTAGACAATTTTTTTCCCCACTGAAATGATTCTGGACTTGCTTGAGAATGAAGGAAATAAGACGAATAAATACGGTATTAATATAGGGTTTAACAGAGATTAACGTCACAAATTAGAAACGAGATTAAATCAGAAACATTTCCTAGGCAGGAGACCAAGGTTGGTGCCAATAACGTGGAGTAAGCAATGCTTATTAGAATTCTTTTTATGCATTAACGTTGATGTGGGGAAAATATAAAATTTCATTGCATTTATTGGCAATCTTTTTATTGAAACACAGCTGGAAAACAATTTTAAAAAACAATAGTCAAAACAATTCCTCAGATTTCTTATCCAACAAATATTTTTTGTTGCTACTTGTCAGTACAAAATAAAGTAATTATTGAATGCCCACAAATGAAAGAGATTTTATAAAAAGAAAAAGTAGTGGAAAGTATAAGAAATTAGGATAATGAAATTAAGTTTGGTTGACTAACCGGTAAAGATAAAAATCAACAGGCAAGAAATGCAACTAAGAACAAGTTTACTCATTTATTGGGTTAGTTTGAGACTCAAGCCGCCATAAAATGCAGAATAAACGCTTTTTAAATGTCAAAGAATCTTCGTATCTGCTCAAACGTTCGTGAAGCAAGTCCTTTAACAAGCTATCGACTTTGAAAAGAATATGGAGGAAAATAGTTATTCGGATAACTAAGTATATCCATAAGTGCTTATCAGCATAATTCGTATTCGGGGCAGTTTTGAAAATAATTGGGCCATGGGAAATCCGCTATTGAGGTTGTACAAAACGAGGTTCTACAATGAACAAGGCCAGGGCGTCAAACGCAATTTATTGTTATAATAAAACTGCAATTAATTCCAGGTTAATTTCTTTTGTTGCCTTAGAAACATTAGCGATTATTATAGTTAGCAACATAGTTAATTAGTTATTGTTTTGTATTAGTTTAAAATTTATATAATTGTGAAGGAAATACTCTTTTTAACCCCAATTTATAAACCTTTATCGCAGAAACATGGAATGTGCTTCTAAATGCTATTGCAGTAATTGATTATTTTATAAGGATAAGCACAAAAATAAGCGGTTTCAATTAATTATTTCTTTTCTAGAACTTTTTCCTATGGAAAAAAAATTCAAAGAAATTAATATGATAAATCTAATTCGCTTGACAGCAGCAAACCTAAATCAACAAGTGTGGCTATGAAACCTACTAAGGAGGCAATCTCTCTCTAGCTCTCGAGTGTTCTAGTGGATTACAAGAGGGAAAGGACCAGTTTCCCATAATATAACACAGATGGTAGTTAGAACAAAACTATTGTAAAAGATATGAAAGACTAATGGACTTGCATCACTTCATATTTTTCTTAAATTCTATTAATCTTTCCACATACTTTTTGAATAGATTTAAAAAATGAATTTGTGTTTTACTAGATTTAAGGTTGATATATGTATAATCATAAGTCAATTTTGAGTTCCAAAGAAGTCGAATTTGCTGTTTTCATTCCCACAGACGGTTAGCATTGTAATGAATTTGAGCTATTTATCTGATTTTGTATGTAATTGCTCCCGTGGCATTATTAGATACATATTGACATCATCTAATAAAGCTAGTTTATATATAATTGTTTGAATTGCGAGTCTATTTATTTTTTTTTTTTTTAAGCAGAAACATTCTGAGTGCTTTTTATTTCTGATAAATCATGAAATAATGTATATAATTTTATAAAATTTAAATTTATTTGTTAGGAGTGGAAAATAAGCTTCCAATTGCCAAGGTTCTTGAGAGAGTAATTAGATCTATTCCTTCTCGAGAATGGGATGCTGTATTGTCATGGCTTTGAATTCGGCTTCAGGTAACTTTTAGGAGCGAAGTAAAAAAAGGCGGAAGTCCCTTTTTTACTTCAACTCTGATTAGGTCTCACCTAGTCGGCAGTGACTCTCTATACAACCCCGGAGTCACCCGGTAAAGGTGGCAGCAGCATCTCCCGAAGCAATTTCCAGAGAGAATCTTACTTCAAATGACGTCACAATTCGTGAGCCGATAATTGCTGCTGATTGGTTCGCAGGCGTAATTAGCATCGCCCAATCCGTATGGCCTTTATAATCATCGAGGTATTTCCTCCGCGGCCGGTGCCTTTCGCCGTGTCTTTGATCTCTCCTCCGGAGAATCACATTTTTTCGGGAATCCCACGAGGCGATTCACGCTATAAACACTCCTTGAGCAGCTTTAGTCATTGTTTTTAGGTCCGAGAAACCAAAGAAAGGAATTTCCGATATACAGTTGGGATATTCGGGAAAACATATCGATTATGCAAAGAATAAACTTTATTCGTTATCCCCCCTCCTAAAAAAAAAAATCTAGGCATTTAATAATATATAAGCAATTTTGTAGTCATATGCATTTCTTCTACTCAAGCGCTCTTTAATTATTCAAGCTCATTATCATAAAATGTTGAAAATATACACGACTTCTTTATTTAGTAACACACACAAAAAAAAATTAAAAGTGCATGCAATTACGAGATAAATACAGAGACGTTTAAATGGGATAATTAACACAACCTTACTTAGACTTACTAGATAAAAACCCTGAGAGAAGCATTTAAACTGGAAAATAGGAAGAATCGTGCCGCTCCGAGGACGCACTTTGAAGCAGGCGAATGAATCAACTTTCCCAAGATGGCAACAAGATTTCGGGAACATCTCGCCCGTAAAAACTTATTTATTTATGTAGTTTTCTCTTTCTGACCTTTCGGACTAACTTCATTAAGTCTCCAGACAAACACACACACACAAAAAAAGGCTCGGAATTATTCGGTTTCGTTACGCCACACATTTCTCTAGTCATTTATGAGCATTTGGTCATTTAAAAAGAGCCATTATTTTCTATAATTACCTTCAAAATTGAGCATTGACATAAAATTTAATCTTAATAGAATGTCATGCAACCCAGTAAGGATTATAGGCACAATTACTCTAAATTTCGATTTTTCAATGCGCTGGTCTTGTTTACACAAGGTTTTAATATTAAGCATTAAATAGCTTTCTGAGTACTTGCCGCATCATTTAAATGACACTATAACGAAATAAAAATAATCGAATACTATGACAAGGTGAACTATAAAAAAAATCTTTATCTACAATTAAAAATAAAAAAGCAAATAAATGAATAGACTGCTGAGACGTTATTCATGGATCAATATAAGAGTTTCTCATTAAATATTAACTAATAAAGGATTCATTTAATTTCAAAAGAGAATATACAAATCAATCAGTTGTCCATCTGAATTGCTTTAAAGCTGAATTTCTACTTCTAATGAATATTATTCTTCTTGTTAGAATATGTACTTTTCACTATTTGATAAACTAAATAGACTTTAGGGTCAGTGTTGCCATTTTCAGTTATTATGATTTCTTATCCATAAGTAAACGCGTGACTCACCAATGCACAAACCAAAAAAAATAAATTTTAAAATGAATATTATTGACTGCTTTGAGTAAAAGTGAAGGGGATTAAGTAGAATTTGGATTTTATGAATTTTAATATTTTCTTTGGGAATCTGAAGTTTATTTCCCAGGATAGTTTGTTTGATCTTATAGAGGTATTGTTTAGAAGTCAAAATCATCAAAAATATTTCAAACTTTAAATTCATAGAAGTATCTCGATATTAAATCTAGATACTTCTACGAATAAATGATATTCCGTCCGTTGTGATAATGTATCCATGTAGGTTACTTTATGTCAAAATGTGAATGTCATTTGGATTGGAAACGTCAAAGTGGCAGAGTTATGACTAACGACCTATTGGGGGTATTAACTTCCAGGCTGGAATGGGAGACTCTACTCCAGGCTGAGTCGGCATTTCTCGGATTGGGGGGGCCCCGCTCATTTTCAATATTCAGCAATAGTGGCGCTCTCTGCCAATGCGGCGAGATAATCAACTACAATGGACTCTCTCATCAAAGGGGCCGAAATCACGGAAGGTCTTCCTCTCTCTCTCTCTTTCTTACCTGTCCACGTCTGGCGCCCTTAATTTCTTAATAATTGCCGCCAATTTTTTTTCCCGGGCAATTTTGCCCCCCTCCAGCCTTCTACCAACAAACCTACTCCCACCCACACAACAAGCTGGGGTTAACCACCTGTCTCAAATTGGAGCACTCTCTCTAAGGAGGGTAATTACAGGTAAGTCGAATTTCACAATAGAGCCGAATAGGTACAAAAAAATAGGTGGATATTTTGCCTGTAAATCTACTCGGAGGATCTTTAATGACCGACCAATTAGAGCTAGTTTTAGAAAAGATCACCTTTCAAGAGGTGCGCCTGCGCCTCACTTCCTCCATCCGTAGGCCGTTTTCAACTACTCCTCATGGGCGTAGATCATTCTCAAAATTAATGTTTAAAATTATTAATAAAGTCGAAAGCCTTTAAATATAAAAATAAACGACTTGCAACAATCATCATATGATTTATTTATGCTGAATTGGAAGTCAATAATCCAATTTGTCTATTAAAAATCAAATATGCATACCGCATACGCCAAATTACTATATAAACTTGGCTGCGTTCAAACACTGCAAGGATTTCTACAGGAACTTCATCAAGGATTTCAAAATTCCCTAAAAAAACCAAATAGGCATATTCCAATTAGGTAATAAGAAAAATAAACTTTTTTATTAACCAGGCGTCATATGAAATTCTTATCCTCATTATAATAAAACTTAATTGTTATGAAAATGAAAAGGCTAGATCTAAGAGAAATTATAAACAAGAGCCCGTCTACAAATTTTATAAAATCTATTTATACTTTAATTTGTAATATAAACATTAAAAAAAAAAATCTATTATAGTTCTTACAATCAAATCTTATACAGACAATGTATTTTGTTAAAAAGATGAACAGCATATTTCACACATGAACAGCACTCATTAATAAATGTTGCAGCCGACTAAATTAATTCATAATTGTTCTTATATATGAGTAGTACTTCAAAAATAGTGGCATTTCATTCGGCCCAGGTGATAAAAATGGGAAGTAGGAAATATTTATGATCCATACCATATTTCTATTAATAAATTCTAAATGCACGTTTGTATTTGCAGTAAACACCTTTCCTGCAACCATAAACAAATTAAACGAAACTTCTTAACATTGGTCCTTAAACATTTCTGTATAAAGGACCTGCAAACGTTTTCTGTTTATTATTGAACGATAATCTCACAAGATGTTTGCAGAATACGATATATAGGACTGGTTAATCACAAAACTTTTTTATGGCTCCTCACAATTTTATTTCTTATAAACGCTGAGCGCTTTCGGGGACTAAATCCCCATCCTCAGAGCGTCAGAGCGTAGGGCGATCTTATAGACTTGCTACCAGGCTAAACCCTGCCGATGCACTCGGCAAGCCGGGTAGCAAGTCTATAGGATCGCCCTACGCTCTGACGCTCTGAGGATGGGGATTTAGTCCCCGAAAGCGCTCAGCGTTTATAAGAAATAAAATTGTGAGGAGCCATAAAAAAGTTTTGTGATTAACCATTCATCACCCTCACCACCAGCTAAAAATAAATATGATATATAGGACTGCTACCGCTACAGAAAAAACACAACTACTAATTAAATACAAATCATATAAAGAAAATTACATTGAAATGTTTTGAAAAAATGACAATATATATTAAAAAAATATATATGGTTTGTACGTGGATAGATTCCACTCAGCTGATAATACTGGGAGGGAAGTGAAGTGAAAGCCAGGGACTCCCTGTTCTCTTCGGCAGGCAATTACCCGACAATTGTGTAATTTCTGCTTAATTGCACGATTTCATAAACATTTTACTGTATTCGCAAACGTCGGCCATTTTAGCTTAACCAATTATGACAAGGGGTTACGTTTAAACTGCTCTATGGGGCTTATAAGTAATTACATGACTGACGAGAAATCTTTACTACGAAACGGTAAAACTTACAAATGAAGATTGCTCAAATGATGGGAAACGAATGCTTAGAAATTGGTCTCTCTATGATTTCAAATTATAAGAGGCAATTTTAGAATTTTCCGAAGGTTTATCAGTCTAATTTCTAGCAAATTAGTCATAAAATGCTATTTAAAGTCTTTCTAGTCTCATTTGGTAGCAGCTAGCTGCCGAGAAAGCAAAGGAATGTACGAGATAAGTCCAAAACCAAATGAATGAAAACTGCTAACAGATATGACAGATAATGCTGAATCGTAGCTTATGAGACTTAGTTAAATGGAAGCAATTCATCAATTTTGGGTCTAATAGCGTTAGCAGACAAGGTGTATTCATTTATAACCCTAAACCTTTTAATAACGAGCATTTTACTACACAGAAGGGAAATAAGTTTATGAAAAACTCTCAGGAGGTTTTTGTGGATACCAATAGTGAACAAAACTGAATTATCCGTTTCCAAAATTGCTTGTGGGACCGAGCAACTCAATAACATTGTTTGCTATACATCTGTTAGTTCCAACAAGAACAAGGCAATTAAGGGAAATCAGATATTGAGGTCGTACTTATGACGCGATTTTCAAAATTTTCTTCCATCGATCCTACCCTGGAGATGACGAAAATGATGTCCGTTCAAAATTATATAAGTATATTTTTCTGTTAAGCTCTAGCGGTTGCAATTTTTGCTTGACCGTTACCAAACTCGATATTTAAACGTTTTACGTAAAAATAAAGATCAAGTTGGTTAATGGCTAAAATCGGACCAGTTGGAGGGGGGATTTAGAGGGGAGGATTTTCGAAATATCTCCGTTACTATACGTCGGATCGATAAATTGTATGGAATCAATCTTATTGTAAATTAAATTTACTATAAATATTGTTATATACATTTATTTTCTATCTTGAATATTAACCGTGGTATTTGCATTTTTATTAGATCTGGGCGGCTAACGGCTGGGTGACTATCCCGCCAAAAGCTAGTTTGGCCGTTTCCGTAACTGTTAGGCTCTCGAGAAATTTCTCTATTGTAAAACTTCACTTGGGAAATCTGCTTAGTTTAAGCAGCCTCTGCGTGACGGACTTTTGGGAACAGCCGATGGTACATGGTCAGGCACAGATTTCAATAAACAACAGTTCATGAATTCCTCAAAGACCTATTCCGGCTGTGAGCTTTTCATTGTGAGAGCAACGACCCACGACAAGGACACGGTTCCGAACTACCTCATGAGACCAAGAACGGCACATGAGTTTGCTGACAAGCCGGCTGACTGTTGCTCTCCGACCGAGCGCTAGGAATTGCGAGAGCATTGACCCGCAAGGCCGAATCCTGAGCTGCTGCTCTTGCTGATCGAATCGCTGTTTTATTGAACCGATATCCCACTCCCATCTGGTGCCCTCCCTCTTTGCGCATATCCACACACCTGATCGCTCTCATCGCTGATACCCGGCGCTGATTCGACGACGAACAGGGTATGCGGACATCGATATCATCTGACACTATACATTTAAATAGCTTCTACATCCAAGGGAAAAAAAATAGACTAAAAAAAAAAAAAAAGTTATTCTTCACCTCTCAGGAAATGCTGAAATATGTTCAATGAATATATTATTTCAAAGCGTATAGGTAAATCAGAGCTTATAATCTCTATAGCTCCAGGCATACATAGGTAAACCAGTCGCCATTAATCTTGAAGATATGAGGCGTTAATGAACAAGAGATAATGAAATCCTTATAAATAAAGCCCCTTCTTAGAAATTAAGTTTACAGCTTGAAGCTACAATTTGAACAGCACCTATAATTAGTGCTATCATAAAATTCTGAATACAGAATAAATAAAAATTACAAAAACAACTTTATATAAGTTATTTAGCGGTATTTAATGTTTCATAACTGTACTCGTATATACCTTAGCTTATAAATAAAATGGTAGGAGAGCCTAAGGCAGGTTTCATCTGCAAGTTTTACAATTAACATAATATTTGAATTGTAGTTTTCTATAAAATATTGAAATTAATGATTAATGAATATCCGGGTTAGGAAGTTTTAATTTATCATAATTATGTAGGTTTTTGCAGCTATTAACAAATTTCTATTACAATAGTTTCGTCCATAAGGGAAACGAACTACTAAAGCACACATATCGCGATTTGTATTGGTTTAAGCTCAGAGTAATTAAGGGTATACAGGAAAAGATATTTGGGTAACAAGATATTTACATATTTACAACGGGCATAGTTAATATCATGTCAAAGATCAAGTTCTTTAACTGCTGAAATGAGATCAAAATGGCTTTTGAAAATGGGTGAAATATAAGGTCATCAATATAACAACTATTAAGAAATACTATCAATCATAATGGACATGTTATTTAATACAATGGTTATATACTGGGTTTTTTTTTACAAATAAGTACTGGAATGTTCTCAGCCAGAATTCAGCCACCAATAAACTTCCTCTTCGACTCATTTTCACAATCAGCTATTATACTAAAGATATTATTAAATAACATATGACAAGCTAAAAAAAAGCAATATGCCGTTGTCTATCATTCAGAAATTGAGGGCATATGTCCTAAGTTAACGTAAGCGTGGGGCAGATTATTTAACCCATTTCTTGATTGAAATGTTTAGCCTTCCAGCATATCGAAAAGTCATACCTTTATGTAATTATTACTTCATCTACCTTTTATTTTAATAGGTAGATTATTTTATAACTAACATTGAGCAGGAGCTTATAGTTAACTCTAATTATAATTGTCTTTCTTCCTCGTTTCTTTTTTTGCTAACAAATGGTTACTTGTATGTAAATTCTAGCACGGGAGAACTCATATTAAACTATAGTTTTATTTAGCGCAAGAGAAAAGAGATGTGTACGAGAGAGACCTTGGACAAACAGATAATGATCAATCACTATATGATGATAATAAAGAAATACCAGTGTCAATCAGTATTCAAATCAGCGGCAATCACTTGGGGCCCGATTGGACAAAACAAACTAATTCCTGGCTCGTCGATCAGACTCTCAAGGAAAATGCTTAGCAAGTAAATTGATGGTATTGTACCGGGATCGCAATTAACCAGCGCTGAATCAATAAAACGGAATATTAATGGGCTCAGTTTAACCGACTCCAATGCAATTAAAATGTAAATCACACTCGTGTTTAAGCGATAAATCATTCCGAGATAGGAGCAAAACCGTGGGCAGCTCTTGGCTCTAATATTAATTATTTATGTATTATTTATTCCAAGCGGAGTTATTAATTTTTAATATTCAATAGCTGACGGTAAGGTTTAAAGAGGGCCGTGCTCGTTTAGGTTAGGAGCTGTCTTAATATCAAGAACTGAACGTACTGAACTCACTGAAAAATAACGCATCTGTATCAAGTAATCTGACAAGCGACAATAAATATCATGGACCTAAAAACAATGCCAATATTATTCAACTATTTTGTGAAATAGCAGCAGTCTTTTCAACTTTGATCCATCCCGTGATAGAAACAGTGATTTCAAACGTTATAGTAACAGTGATTACAAATATTACAGTAACAGTGATTTTGGTAACTGATATTTAAATAGTAACTGAAGTAGATACAGTAGTCAGTGAAATCATATGATTACTAATTTTCCATTATTGTCTAAAAATGAATGAATCTAAGCGCTTCAACTTTGTTTTTATCATAATAATTATGAAAATGATGCTTTTAAATTATTTTATTACTATTATTTATTTATTAACGTCCACTTTTTGCAACTCAGGCTAATTGGGACGGGTTGTCTACAGGTTACCACCCTTTTCTAGTCAGTGTGGGATTTTAGGATGTTATTTAATGAATTTCGTCACTAAATAATATATTTAGGATATTTCCTTTGCCCAGGCAAGGATGGAACTCGCCACTCTAGGTTTACCATGTGAGATTACGGTCAACTTTAAATTTTAATTTTAATTCAAATTTAAATTTAACTCAATTTTATATTATTATAAGACAGAGGAATATAGATTCTGAACGAATTACTTAACACTCTTTCCAGTATAAAATCACATTTATAATTACACGCGTTTTATTAATATAACAATTATTTCAAAATTATAGTTTTTATCGAGATTTGCGACTTCAATTCCCGCCCGGGCAATTGGAAATTTATTTAGTGACGAACTCAGAAAGCACTTGTAAGCACTAACAATTATTGTTAAATTTTAAACTATTAATTCAGCTAATGCCATCGGATCTTTTTTGCATATCGAAAATATTGGACCTTATGTTAAAAATAGTTACTGAATACTTTAATGGTTTTTTTTTTAATTATTATTTTTTTTACAGTGAAAAAGAGATATTTTGAAGAAACATAAGTGACAACTATTTAATATAACCAGGGTGGTAACCTGTAGATATCCCGTCCCAAAAAGTGGACGTTAATAAATAATAATAAACAGTTGTTATTAAGGGTGGTTAATACTTATTTTAAAAAATAACGGATGTACTAATGAAGCTGAATAATAGTAAAGGTTATGTATTAAGGTAAAGGAGTTAAATTATAAATTCGCTAATTGAGAGTAAATTAATGCCAACAAGTACTTTTTGTATGGTTTAAAAAATAGTATTTTTTAAACATACAAATATACAATGCCTAAACTAAAAGTGACAGTAATATAAGGAGTGGAACAATGAGCGGAGAGAAGGTAAAAAGGTGAGCTAAAATAATGGAAGCAGTGACTAGTGGAATCAGAGCTAGGCCATTCATTATCTTTCACAGGTTTCATCTAATTACTATGCCATGTGACACATTTTCCTCCCCCCCCCCCACCTCAATCCACCGTCTCTTCCGCCGGAAATGGGCTACGAACAGTCTCCCATAGGCCGGGAGTTTCCTCTTTAACTCTATGTCATAGTCATGTCCATTAATGAGAAATAATGTTTTCAAGAGTTGTGATTAGTTAGAGAATCGATAGAACATTGGAAATATATTTTAAAATGTCTTAGTTGAACTCATAATTAGAAAAATAAATAAATCAAGACTCCCATGGAGCTTTTCCAGAAACAATTCAAACAATTAAAAAAAGTTTATTGACTGGAAATTATGACTGCATTTTTAATACTTTGAACCTGAATATTTCATGACTTTGCAAGTAAAATCCATAGTAAATTGTTGTTTTCAAAATTAGAAAATTTTCTTGAAACCCCTTTCAATGTTTAGGTCTACGATTTCAGGAGTAACAAAATACCACCTGACCACCTGAGTTTTATAAACACTATAAAGAAATTTGAGTTGACTCATCAGAGAATCAAAACTTCATTTCTTATGAATATGAATCAGTTCACCTTTCAGTATATTTTTTTATATATAGCAACGTTTTCAATAATTTCATACTAATTTCTCACTTCAGGACGTCAGTATAATAAAGCTTAACATAATCAGAAGAAAAGAAAGTTTTTTCCCCTAATAAAATTAATTGCATTATTAAATGCCAGAGCATATGCAACAAAAATTAAAAACCTGTATCCAATCATCTGAACAATATACTATAAAAAACCATTGGATTTATACTTTGCCAAAATGAAATCAAATGGAAGTCCTCCCTTTTGATTGAAAATCGAATGTTATTATTACTCAGTTGTTAATAAATTTACTGAATGCTCAAACCGAAATATTTTTCCACTATAAGTTTCTGTTCAAGTGTAGCACTAAAAGGAAAAAAAAGGAACCTACATCTTAAATTTTCTGTTCTAATTAAGGTATTATTTTACGCTATTATTTCTAATAGTAATTGACTTTTATAAATATTTTAATTTAACCTTATTCAAGGAAATGTTTTATAAAATGCTTCAATATTATGAATTACCCAGTAATATCAAATTTTTAGTGGAATCGTATAGATTAAAAACGGAATGAATTAATATTCAACAATGTATAAGAGAAACTCAATAGACCAGAATACAAAATGGAGGAAAAACTCTACAAGGGAAATTAGCAGAATGATGGCACGAAATAAAGAGGCATAAATAAATTACAAATTGAAGGAGGGTAAATTGGAAGTAATTGCCAAAATAAACAAAACTTAACTATGCCACTTACATATCTTTAAATATTCTATTAATACCATTATTTATAATTTCAGCGGGCCAAAGTTCCCAGTTACTGTGAGAAGCAATTTGTGTATAAAAGTAGGACTATCACGTGTATACTAATAAAGAGTTTGTGTGCAAGACAAACAGAGAGAGAGAGACATGTCGCACGTGGAATCTTGCAGAAGCTATCAAAGGGCAAACGGTGTGTGTTATAGACCACTTTATATATTATTCATATGGCGAAGTTAGCCCAATCAAAGTTCCCCGTAATGGTTCCACTATATAGTAACCCGGTCGATAAATTCACCTCCATTTATCATAGCTATGGAAGAACAATGTTAGCTCGAAACGAAAAGCTGTTTTCACAGGAGGCAACGCATTTGAAATGAAAAGAAATAGAAAAGTTTTTATTTGTATGAACTTAAACATTCCCCCGATTACTACAATTAATAAGAAAAATAAAGTCAAAATTCGTGATGGCGTTTTAAATTCATCCCTTGCAGTACAGAGGTGTGTAAATAAATAAAAAATATAACACAAGCCTTCTAAGAGAAAATACAAAAAAAACAATTTGACTTTTCATTTTAGGAGATTTTAACGACCGACCACCTTGGCTAATCATAAAAAATAATTAACTTTTTTTTTCTCTGTCGTAATAAATAAGAAAAAGACATCCTTCTGCAAAGAATATGATTTCCTTGACGCAAAATAAAATATCTTATGCGTAATAAAATAATTTACTGCAGAATGTTAGCTTAATTGAACCCGCATTATTGCAACAATAAAATTAAACTCATCTAACTAAATTCTTCTTTTTTGTCAAGTTGTTCAATAATGATCCATTGGGACAAAACATACGTAGTTGACAAACTGAGGGTACAATTAAAGATGCAGTTTATTTTCTCGAATTAGTCAATTGGAACCGTTAATTAGCATATGGAGGCTACGGGGAATGAAGCGTTGAGCGTTTTAACAATTCTGTGGAATTTTCTTGTTGATTGACGCCTTTATTGTTGGAGGTTGTCATGATAACTGAAACTCTTTGCGGTCCACTTCCCTCCTTTGTCAGTAATGTTAGAAATGGGGACTCCTTGATCACGTGAACAACGAGCATGCGTTGCTTGTACGTACAACAACCACAACAGACAATAATGCTAATGCTAGTCATGTTTTGACGGGGACTTCACTTGCATATTTTGGCCACAAGAGCTCGCTTTACTTTCTGATGGCTGTATTGTGAATTCGCAGTTGGGTATTTTAAAGTCTAACCTATCTAGGTGTATTGCAGGTTTCTTGGTATATACAGAGTCGAGCTGACACAACTCGCCAATAATATGAATATAATTTGTCCCCCCTCAACGTTTTAAAAATATCCCTAGAGCCGCGATCCATGACACATGAGCCCATAAGTGGGCAAATGATAGAAAATGTGCTGTTTGCAGTAGCGTGTCTAATCCAAAATAAAACTGTAGCCCAGCACAATGAAGGAAGGGAGATCTGGTGCAATAGGTGTTGAAAGCCATGTGCCTGACCGCTCTTGCGGAACGGTGTAGTAGTTCCCCGCGATTTTCGTAATCTCCTATAGTTTTGGGGCGAAACTAAAAACTTTTCCAGCAAAACTATAATTTTCACAGGCAGAGAGCTCTCTGAGAAAAATCAAAAATTTTTGGGGTTACATTAACTACGACATGGAATGGCATGTAACAAGCTCAGAATGGAACCGATTCAAACCTAAAACCCACAATACAAAGAGTATTATTATATATTTAAAAAATATTGTACAATATACGAATAATACCTAGCATACCGTTATTAATGTAAGGAAGATTCTATTGATAATAAAAAATAATTCAGTAGTAATTATATATCATAACGATTGAAATAAATATATTTCGCTTTCAGTGAAATTCAACATTGGTTGGTTTAAGACCAGGAGTACCTCTTTGAAGACGACGATGAAGTCGCTATAACTGTCTTATCTCTAAAAAATTATTCTTTCTATTTTCAAGCAATATTGCTGGGACAATGTCAATTTTCATCGGCTATCAACTCCATAAGTCAATTAATATTTTGCTACTGCAAATTATCTAACCATCTTTTTCGTCACAATTAGGTTTTGAGAAAAATAACGGTTTGGAACCAAAATGTGTTAAGCTATATAAATTTTGAAGAACTTTACGAAATATGGTTATTAAAAAACGAACATTGATAAAATACTCAATCTCGGTAGAACTACATACGGACGTCTCGATGTCCTTCAATTAAATAACTTATTATTTGTATTAGATTGATAATTAAAATTATTTAATAAATAAATCATTCACGAAGTAATTTACCAAATCATTGTGAATGTCTATTGATGTTAGTCCACTCAATGGAGAGAGAAAAAAAACAAAAACTAATAACTTAATCTACCAGAAGAAAGATTTACACATTGGTTTTTTAATGCAGTAGAAATAAGTGTATATATATATATATATATATATATATATATATATATATATATATATATATATATATATATATTTGTTGAAATACCGAAATAATTTTACCACAGGAAATATGTAGGGAGGATTTGTGATAGAACATTTACTGTAAAGGTTGTGCAACTTTTTAGAGAGGAAGAAATATTGATTCTTGAGCTCTATGGAAAATAACTTGAGCGTCCTATGGAAAACTTCTGAGTTTAATTTTCCAGCTTGTTGAGTCCCATAGACAACGGATAATTTATATGAACTGCCTTATATATTAACGTATATTCCATAAATAAATAAACAATTGATGATAGTAAACCCAGTATCCAGTGTACTAGAAGTGAGTGAATCTTCAGGAAGTACTTTAAGAAGGTTCCGTACCAGTTGCTCCAGAAGGCAAATAACAGTGTCTTATACAAACACTTGTTACCAGCTGGCTACCTCATTCTCAGCAATAGGATTCATTTATATAATCATTAAAAAAAGTGTAAATATATTTCCTAAAATGTAATAAAATATAAATTTCCTGAAAAATGCGTGTCTATGGCCTACGGCAGAAAGAGGATAATTATTTGGATAATTGGCAGAAATTGAGTAAATAAGGAAAGACTGAATGAATTTATTCCTTCATGGACAAATGGTTGGAAATAAAAGTTTCTAATCCGCAACTTTAGAGCCCCTATAAAAGAATGTAAAATGAAGTAAATTGTTTTCTGAAGGATTGTAAAAAAAAAAGTTTTCTCTTTGTCGTAGCAAAGATTTCTTTTTCCGATCATTAAATCATAACCGTAGAGAAGACAGTGACAATATGGCCAACGTGACTAATCTATCGTAAATTTGAAAAAGGGAAAAGTTAAACGAGGAATGTAGCAAAACATTTTTAAAATATGGAAAACAAAACTACCACTCAAAATTATGTTGATTTAAAAAACACAAATGTTTCCTAGCAATTCTAGGATCAAACGCAATAATTAGGCTGTCTATGAATTGGTTAAATATTCAATTAAGTTATTAAAAAAATATTATTATTATCAGCCTTTTCCAAATTTATTGCATTACTTATCCGAAATGAATAACAGTGAATTGAGCTTAAAAAAAATCGATGAAGTATTAACAGGAAACACTTCATCATAATATTTTAAATATATTCTCTATTGTAGAAGAGTAAGATTGGTTTAGTGCAAATGTTAAAGTTTAGTGAACTGTCAATTCTAGACTTCCTTGTAACATTCTTCAAAAATATTATTTATGATGCTTGAATTTAGTTTTTTGAGGTAAGCATGTAGAAAATATAGGATTACGAATATCTTAGAATAAGCAGGAATCGTTCGGAAGCCGTCATTATTGGATAGCTTTCATATTTAGTAAATATCTTTAATCCTAGAAAAGCTGGTCATTAATGCAATAGTTTCTACTATTCGTGATAAAAAAAATCGAATGCATAATGAGCGGAAGGAGTTTTAAAGTTTCCAGACACCTGTTGCTGCAGCCATGACTCTAGAGTCATTGATATATAGAACTGCCGTTTCTGTCAACAGCTTATGATTTGGCACTATACTGGACATTGATAACGCCACTGATAAGAGAATGCAGGCAGAGACGTGTCCCCCGGTCTGAGTAACAGAGTGAAAGCTAGCGAGCAGAGAGCGAGAGAGGAGTAGGGGTAGCTAATCTGTGCATCTCGGCTGCCGGGTGGAATCCCCGCTGGTTCCACCCCCGGCGAGTACCGTACTAACCTACCAGCCACACAATGCAACCTACGAAGGAACCTACCCGTTGACATTTACCCAACATTTCTGTTTGAGAAGTAGGATTTTCACGACCACAGCGGCTTTCTCCCCACCGCCTCATCACTTTAATGCCAATACATATTTGACAAAAAGGTCAGGCGAGAAAACGATAAAATGAATGTCATCAAATAGACTTTTTTGAATGTGATCCACGCTAAAAGAGAGAGCTGTGACAATAATAAAATAAATAATTAATATAGCACCAAGACTCAAAAAAAAGAAAAGAAAAAAAGTTCATAAATAAAGCCTCGACTCTCCGAAATTAATTCAAACTCTTGTTAGAACTGTTTCATAATTCCCAAACATTTATAAGGGCATATATTTAATAACACTACACACACACTAACACTTCAACTTTCGACGGACTTGGCTACAGACTACCTTGACTTATTGAAAATTCGAAGTCAAAAATTATCAGATCCATGTCCCCCGCATTGATCTTTAAGTTTTCTGCAAATTTGATATGGCATATGTAATCAGATTGGACGTCGGACCCAATAGAGCTGCTAATCTTTTTCGTGGAAGGTTCAAGCATAAAAAAATTGATTTAGGAGACTGTAACAACTGCGATTTCCATGATCAAACATTGGCGTAAAGATCCATAAAAAAAACTGGCTGTGCCTGTCAAACCAGTTATCGCCCAATGTGTTATAGTCTAGTTCAACTGAAATATGTCTTTGCATGAGTTTGTGGAGCTCATACCGGACATGTATGAGTCAGGAAGAATACTTAACATGATTGTCTTTCTGCGGCATTAGTTTTTTCATTCCGGGTGAGGCGAGGGACCTCACGTACAACCAGTTCCTCGAGGCTGATTGGAATCAGATGATAACCAAAGGAATCCGAAGGATGTCCTTATCAACTAGATTCATACAGGAGATTCCCAGAGCCGGCGGAAGGCCCAACTCGCGACGGGGACATCCCAACGACCCTGGAGCAGAGGTCCAGACGCTGGGGGCCGAGAGGAAGGCGAGAAAAGGAGGAACAGGGAGAAGAATAGGGGAGGGCTACATATTTTTTGATTGGTCGACGGCCATTTTATGAATTGAGGATTCTGCCCCACCCCCAGGAGCCTAACGATCCGCGCACTCTCTATACGTGTTAAACACCACCCCTCACCAACCACCCCCAGCCACCGGCACTCTGTCTTACCAGCCTCCCGCTCTCCTCCATTCTTATACTCATACTTTATTTCTGACAATTAGAAACTATATATCCAACACTTTCTGTCAACCCATCAGCGAGCGTCCCAAATAGGAACGTTAGCCATTAACAGGTTCATTCCTTATTCACGGCTGAACTCTTCGCCGGTACATTAATAAAAGCCTAACTACCTCAAGAGATCAACTCAATTTCTACCAAGAGCGATCTAGATATAAAATATATCCATTTATTTTAAAATATACAAATATGTAATCTACTCAAGATGATTCAGCAACGTCTGAAGTAGATAGTAGATGAGTTACATGAGGCCTACAGGTTACCATTATCTAGTACACCAAATGAAGTAGGTATTAGCCACAAGGTTCACACGACAATACTTTCGACGACTCCTGTAGAAACATACACAGAAACTGTAATTAACAAGAATTTGTTAAAGCTTAGGAAAATCACTTTATGGGCTACACTTGTATTTACTGCGGCTGAAATTACATTTAAAGAATTGACTTAGTATTTTTTTCTGCAAAGCAGGACCATTCTCCCAGTAGCCTGCAAAAATTCCAGGCTCATTCCCCAGCCCCCCGCCACAAATAACGATCCTGAATAAAATAAATTTGTTATTAATTGTCAACGTTGCTTTCCTTTGATGTTCTTCAAGCCCTCACATTGTGACTACAATAGCAAAGGAAGCGAGATGCAAATAGCTCCTAGTAGTGTGGTGTTGACGGGCTGTGAGCAAAGGGGGGGGAGGCTAGAAGGGGGGTCGGTAAAAAGAGAGGCCCTCATATATTTTTTACGACACGCGCCAACACAAGGTCAAACTTATTTACATAAACACTATCGCTTGCTCCCTCAGCCGTATTTACTTGTGGCTTTGGGGTTGATGAAGCCCAATATAGTAGGAATAATTTAATCCTTTGTCCAAGTCGGCTTTATGGGTCTACAATCATAGCAATGATTTGACACGCCATCAATCAATAATCTTAAAAAGATTTCCTTCTTTTCTTAAATGAAATAATAATTAAAATGTCCATATGAAATATTATCAAAGGTACTACATCAAAATATTAACTATCCTGAAGGAAGATAATTGTAGAATCATTTAATATTAATCCCTCTACTTATTCAAGTGATTAGCTTTATTGTCAAAACATGAAGATCCCAGAGATTTACAGATAAACAATTTCATTTACAACAGAACCATTTATAAGAACAATTGATCCCATTATTGTTTATTATACATGGCATTCTATCCATAATCCCATATTCACTTACAAGAATATTATAAGAGATTTAAATTGTTGAGTGTTTGTGTGACTGAGAGAATCAAATTAACACAAGCAATCAGAAATCAAAACGTTCACTTAACAGCACAACAAAGAAAACCTCTAATCAGCTGTTTTACTGTAAGAGCAAAAATGTTTAAAAATCTTGGAAATTGCTTGCTCGAACCTATTTTTTTAATGAATATTAGTGTCGAAAGAAATTATCTTCCACAAATGTCTTGGAAATGAGTAATGCTGTTTCATTTTAGGAAGATGCTCATGACGTTTTGTGTTTTCATTTTAATGAGTTATGTACTTCGGGAAAAAAAAAATGTAATTAGGAAGATGACGGGAGCTGTCTGTGCCTTCATATTGGAAAGGGGAGAGCGAGCACACACTGGTCCCCCCAAGCCATTTTCCATGCTTTATAATGGACAATTCAACATAAGGAATATACAGGAAATTACTATTTAATGACAGCATTAGAAGATTAGGGCATTATGAGATCTACGGCAAATAAGTAAGCGTGTAGCCCTGGTAAAGTTCAAGACCATTAGTGTGCCGTAAAATACAGCATGGTAATTACAAGCGGTGTGGAGTCCCAGTTGGAAATCACCCCGGGTGTCGGGGTAGGCTGTGTAATGGCAGTGGCGTTTACAGTCGGCGACTCAGTCAGCTGTTTTCTGGTAGCCATCTTTGCCCTGGGATTAGAAACGGTGTAGATGAGCTGGCAGACGATTCGTTCTTCTCCAACTGCCCTGTCTCTCCCCATCCCCAGGCCCTGAAGGACGATTCAAGTAAAGTTGAATAGAAGAACAACCACGGGAATTAATTACACGGATAGGGCACTAAAGATTCTCAAGGATCCAGAGAGCGTGTGAAGGGGGAAATATGCTCACCCGGGAGCACAGCTGATAATAAATTTTTTTCTAATAACTAAAGCTAAAAGGACTTGGGACCTACGGGTTCCCTCATTTCTAGGCAGGGAGCTCTTGAGGTAATCGAACCCGAATCTACAACGCCCTGAACACACACAGAAGATTCAACATGGTGAACCTCAGCAACAATTCCAAAATAACACAAGTTTCTGCTAAAACGAAAAATAATTCAATAAGATTAAACTAATCAACAAATTAAACTACCAAAAAATTAAATGCCAGATCAAATATTAAATTAATGCTAGAAATGAAAAGAACACATCCAAAAAATAGCTCCACCTGGAGGTTCCACAAACTCGGTGTAACCATACCTTCTAACCGATCAGATAAAAGTTTTCGAAATATTTGAAAAAAAAACAAAAAAAAAACATAAGCATAAAATTTATTTAATTTAATATAAACTCCCGATTGACACTTGACTAGGAGAGCGAGTATAAGAATTGAGGAAATTTTATCGTTAAAACGGTCAGATAGGAAACTATTATATAACTTACTTTTGGGGACAAAGCGGAAATATGGAGATATCATACAGTGGCATTGAAATCCCACGAGTAATTTACGTCTGACGTAGCATTAATTTCATTGCATTCTGGACACTCCGTTAACTAAAATATATACATCGGCGAGGAGAGGGGATAAGAATATTTTAATATTCCCACTTATTCTCCTTGCTAACTCATGACTTTGTCACTAATATATATATATATATATATATATATATATATATATATATATATATATATATATATAATTGTATTTTATTTAAAGGAAATATTACATTTACATTTTTGAAAGACTAAACTCCAAAGCGGAACAAAACATTTTATTTTGAGAGGAGGGAATTTTCATCCAGCTCAGTGGATTTAATGTTCATGGCGTCACAGCTCCAAAAGTTCAGATTAAAATTATGTCTAACTGAGAATTCAGCATAAAACAATTGTTGGACATATTTGGGAATTACTTTGTAGTTCATTATAAACAGATATTTAGAAACTTGTACAGTAGCCATAACAAGAATGTTACATGTGGACGTTTTATTTCGGGCGGTATTTAGCAGATCTTGCTTCAGAGAATTAATTTCGCGTAAATTGTTTATCATAATGTTGAGACAAACGAGCCATTTGTAGAGACATTGTAGTTCTAGGTTTTAAAATTGGTTTTAATAGAAGATATCCTTAAAGAAAAACGTTAAGGAATAATATCATTATAAAGATATAACTGTTGTAGCTTAATGCCCCATAAATTTCTTTTTAATACTCATATAAAGCGAATGGTAGATGATATAGAACTCGTTGGATTGTGGGTTGGACGTTGTTAAGAAGTGCTGAGAGCGGCGAAGCTGAGTCAGCTGTACTGCAGCCATCTTAGAGCTGCAGCAACTCAACGCTTCAAGGACTCCCGACGGCGTTTTTCATAATTGTTATTGGAGAGTTTAATAGTTTCCTAGATTTAGTGCTAATTATGCGGAGGTTGGTTTGCGCAACCCGGTTCTAGCTATCGCAAGAAAAGGCCCAGAGCAAATATTAATCTAAAGAGAAACGGAAGGCAGGCGCAGACCGTGCGAAATAGTACGCAATTCGCATTGAATCGTGCGCTCATAATTGCTCTGTACTAGTTGCTGCCACTTCGCCTAATGAATAATATCCTTAAGGTTATTTGCGATATTGCAAATTATCTTCCAACCCTGTGCAGCAAACACATCTCATATTTATTTCAAATTTTAATCCGCAATAACTCCTTTTTTTTAGACCATCACGATAGGTAAGCTTTCATGTGTATAATGTACACTGTAGATATTATCTTATTTCCAGTATTTAAGTATTTATATTTATTAATATTCCTTGAAAGTTCGTTTATACATAATTAAATAAATCCACTTTTTTCAGCAAACCCAACCTCATGAAATTTAACATGGAAAGGTAGTCAATTCAAAATGAAAATCAAACTGGATTGGAGATTACTTCTATTAAACAAATTATATTCGCATGAACTTTAAACCCAAGACACGTTCATAAATCATTTCAATATTAATTCGTTCCCTTAATTGTACACTATTCAGAAAATGAACTTTCCACGCTAGTGGAGGTAAAACATTTATTTGCAGAACAATTTTTTTCCGGTAATTAAAACATTGGATACCAAATTTTATTGAGTCATTCTTATTAGAGCACACTCACTTCATTTAATTGCTAGTTTATTTTTAATTATTTAGTTATTTAAGTAAAATGAATAAAAAATATTGTTAGTCACGAGGAAACTATTTACAATTTTGTATTATTAAAAATTGTGAAAAAATATCTTTCATACTTGATACGTTAATCCAAAATTCTTCAATGAACGCACCTGAAACAAACAAAAAAAATATTATTAGTTATATAAAATACAAATAAAATATAATAAAATTTTCATTGTTTAGTGTATCTCAATATAAACCAAGCATAGTGGTTTTCATGAGGAAAAAATAACAAAATTCCACGAAAGAACTGCATCTAATATTTTATGTAGGTATGTCCGAATAATTTTACAGTGAAAAAAATTAATAATATAAATTCTCTTGGCTAATGTATGGCGGAAGGTCAACAAAAGAGAAATATATCAAATGAATATTAAAATCATTTTTATTTCTCAACTAGTTTCAGGTCCACATGACACCTCATCAGGAGAAAATAGAACAGTAAGAAGTAAGTAAACCGACTAAATCGTTACATAGTACTCCTTACCAGCTGTGTCAATCAGTAAATGACTTAAAATGTAAGGCAGGTCAAGCCAGCTGATTTTCTGACCCCAGAACTAAAAATTATTAATTATCCCTAATGAATTGTCTTAATACTAAAAGAGACAATTATAATTGAACCAACATTACTTCAGAGTTTCTAAAAAATTAAAATATATATATAATGAGCATGTTTAATACAAATTTAGAACAATTTTAAGTTCTCAAGATTGCTAACACGCAAACGTCATATCTATTAGAGTGAAATGATGAGATTGGATGTACAAAAAATCGTGTGAACATTGGCTAGTTGAGTGTAATGAAAGGTTATTGATAAAAAATTAAATCAGTGATTAGATTGATACAGGGAGGCTGGAGAAGTGGTGTTGGTTCTGGAGAAGAGTATGCGGGCAGCACCCTCTCCAGTTCTCACGCACCAATTCCAGCCACCGACATACACCACAGATTTATCTACTTTCTCATTATAGATCAAAAGACTTTTTTTTTTCCTCATTCCATTGACATTTAACATTGAAATCACCCATATATAAGTAAACGCATGAAAAGAGAGGTCTTACATCTAGAGTGAAGAATGAAAATATGCCTTGTAGTAGTAGAGAGAGAAATGCTTGTCAACGATTTAAAACAGATGATTAGAAATGAATTAAATAAATTGTAGAATTTGTCAAAAGTATACATTACTTAAATATCATGTTTTGACGGATGTTTATTAGAAATTTCCTTTAATCTTACATTCATACTTATTTTATGGCAAACACATTGATGAATTTGCAGTTTAAATTGAGTAATGAAGTCTAAGGAGATATGGTTGTGTTTAAACGTTTAGTATATCGTTTACTACTCACGGATTGCTTTAGCAGTGAGATATATTTAGTCATTAAAAGGTGAAAAATATCCAAATTAAATGTGGTCGCCAATGAAAAATTTCATCAACGATTGAAAACAATAATATATGTTTCTGTTCTGTTATATTTCATTTAAGAATGCTATTTGATAGAAAATATTAAAAATGAAAGATTTTACAGAAGGGATGCGCGTGGATGAAAATTTGAATGTGCTGAGTTTCTGGCGGGAACTAGGGGTGAGCGTAGGGTGGTGAACCCTTGTGGCTAAGGGCGAAGGAGGGTGGTTTAGTACAAGGGCGCGCCGGTAGATTGTGCTCCCATCCACTCCCCGCCAGAATAACCCCGCGCTCTCTTGGAACCACCCTCAATACATGTAAATATGTAGTAGGCCTCGCAGCCTATTGTGTATTGTGCCACGATACATTGTGAATACATCGGAAACGGGTGTCGGCTCCTACAACCAATTATTCAAATTAGAAACATCTGAGGCTGGGGGCCAACTGGCAATTTAAGGGTTTCGGTCTGAGGTCTCTGGGCACGAGTCACACATTCAGCCTTTTCTATCGATGGAATAAATTATAAAATATCTAGGCAAGGGGAAGGAAGTTTTAATAATAGAACTTTACAAGTACATTCAAACGGAATAAATAATGACACAATATTTAGTACCTACTGGTAGTATTCAAGAAGCAATATTTTGTTCAAAACTCACAGAATTTTCATGAAAGTATTAATGAAAAACAAAAAAGGTGCCTATTATTCAAAATTAATAAAACATAATGGCAAATAATATCAAATGACCAATCAAACAAAGTTTTGCCGGTTTAATTATTGATCCTGAATGAGGTGGCTACCTCTTTTCTATGTTGAATGGCATAAGAAGTAATCAAATAGATACACATTTTGGCAAGGCATCGTTTTACAGCAGAAATTATGGAAGCTATATTTACATTCCAAATAACGTATATTTATCATAGAAATAAAATAAAATGAAAAAAGGAAATAGAAAAAACAGTAAATTTCTCCCAAGCACACAACTATGAGTGATTGAATTCAATTGAAAATTTGAACAATTTTAACGTATTGTAAGAAGGAATTTCGTTCTTTTAACAGTATTCCATTAATCTTAACTGCTACATTCTAGTCTTTTGAGTGTAATACCAGCGGTTTTTTTTTTATACAAGAGCAGTTTACCTAAATCAACCTACCACAGTCAGTTACAGAATACTTCAGTAACAACTACTTCAATAATTCAAATAAAGTATGCTATAAATAAAGCTAAATTTATAGGAAAAAAATTAAATAATGGGAATGAGAGTAAAATATATCTTCAACTTAAGAAGAGAACACAAACACAATTAAGAATGTTCATTGAGCATGAGATATTTAAAAATTGTTAAATATAAAAAATAGATAAAAGCACAGAGGCATTTGGGTAGTAGATCTAGTATTAGTCGAGACTCTATTACACTTATTTTTTAAATTTATTTAAGCAAGAAGCGCCTTTTGAAGCTCAGGTTGTTATCATCTCTTCTTCATACAAATTTCCCGATTCCTATGCCATTAAAACAGTAGTTTGTATTAATAACAAGGACAATATTAACAGTGTGAAGACAGAACCACTGGAATAGAAGCGAGCCAGTGAGTCAGGAGTTGCGATAGACTATTCAAATGGACAAATATCTTAAGAATGGAAAGGGTACAAGGTAAATGCAAGCATCTACTCGGGTAAATTCATTCCCATCTTGGCCAATACTCAACCGGTCACGACTACACTTAAATTGCCTAATTAGTATCCCCTCGCTTAAATGCATTTCTTCACTAATTATATTTCCCCCTATTAGTAATATTTTTCCAATTAACCGTCCAGCCCGATTATGATGGGATAATGCCCACAATCTTTTTACCAGCTTTATGCAACGCCAAGGAGGAATAAAATAGCAAACTGTTGGAAAAAAAACTTAGATTACTGCCGGTTTCTTAAATAATCCTTTAATAGAACATATCTTCAAGTGAAATCCTTAAATCAGTTGAAGACTTATGGAGTCAATGAATTTATTATTATTAAGCATATCTTTGAAAAATAAAATTAATTGAATTGAACCTTAAATATTACACAATAATATTTGGCTGTTTATTCAAGAACTAAATAGTAATAAAACTCATAGATCCTAAATAATTTTTTTAATCACATTTTAAAGTCTTTTAAAATGTTCCGTGAGAAATAATTTAAACATTATGAGTATTTATACATAGAAAATATTTTCTATGTAGTATTCTGTTATACCAACTAAACAATTTCTTTGGTCTTGAACAAATGGTAGCAATCGTTATGGAAGGGGGCTTCATCTTCAGACTTTCTGAGCAAGGCTATGGAGTAGTGTTATAGTTATTAGATATATTACTTTTTTATTTTCAGAGTTAAAGACCTGTGAGAGTCTGATCCATCTACACAGCTTTTAGTGGGATACTAAAGGGCGTCGTACTATGGCATGTCCTGGCATATTTCTGGTATTTTCCACCAAGGGCTTTTTTCTTTATTAAGTTCCGAAATAGCTCTGTGATTCTTTTTCACAAAGCAGTTGATCTGACATCTGGGAAACAAATAAAGCTTAGTAGTATAGGCTGCAAATTTCAGTTTATTGTCTTAAGACGACATATAAAATCATAACCATTTGCCCTCCACAAACACTTCTTTCCTGAAGAGCAAATACTGCAACGGATAGACGTTTCAGAACAATGATCGTTTAAAAAAAGCACAGAACGAGGAAATACTAGTGCCTCGGAATATTGGAACAAATGCTTGAATTGAAACAGTTAGGAAGGGAGAAAAGGCCGATAAAAAGTGCTTAAGATGGAAGATTAAAAATAAAACGGAAGGAGAAAGGATCGGTGCCTTAAAAACACTGAAACAAAGCGTGTGGCTGCGGAGTGTGTGCCGCCTAGAGCCCAGATACCATCTCTCCGACTCCCCGTTCCTCTAACCATTGTCTGCCTGGTATTTTAGTAGCCTCTCGCGCCCCTTATCACTGCTCCTTATCAGAAGCTCTTCTGTCTCTTTTCTTACTTTCTATTTCCGCTTACATATGCCTCTTGACACTCGGCACCTCCCGGCACTGACCTCACCAAGACTAGCCCACAACTGATGAGACGCCCCTAACGGTTTCCTTCGATTTCATAAATCCGATGGCGAAACCCAATCTCAGTGGAATACCTACTGAAAAACGGGATATTTACGATGACTGTGGGTGTTTTTTTTCCGACCTGGGAGTTCCTTGGCATATGTTCATAGCCTGCCATGTGCCGAAAAGGATCTACCTGAGAGGCCGGCCGGACTTCCTGTCTGACTTGTCAGAATCAGAGGGATTTTGAAGCTAAATTATCACTCCCTACTCTCGGCGTTTTCTGGCTTTGTTGAAGGTATATATATAAATTGCCAGCAGATTTTGGAACTAGGAAACCATTTTACTAATATCAGCTGCTCAGGAAGAACCCATAACTTTGTATGAAGAAATTTCAGCCTTTTACAAGTTCCCTTACAGAGTGAGTAAGTCAAATAGAGATTTTATAAGAGTATGTAAGAGGGAGGAGAGACGTAATGAGATAGGTGGGAAAATGGACGTATATATCTTGGAGAGGATTCCCAATCTGCGAATCATGTAGAGAGTGATCAACTCAACGTAAAAACTCCGTTAACTAAGGAGGATATCTCTAGTGAAGGAATATGAAGAGGAGGAGGGCGAAGTGTAATACGTATAACAACTTTATTTGGACATATAATAGTAATAAAGAGAGTGAAACGGGGTTAGGAAAATAAAAAAAAGATAAATAGATGGGAGAATAATATGGACCGGAAAGGAATTTATTCAGAAAGAAGGAAGAAATATTTGTTTCATATGGAGTAAATGATAAAGTGAAGGCGTATGAGGGGGAGGGTGAGGTCTATGCGTGTTTTAAGAGTATAGTATAATGTGTGTGTGCGTGTGCGTGTGTGTGTGTGTGTGTGTGTGTGTGTGTGTGTGTGTGTGTGTGTGTGTGTTTATATAAAACCCTTGGAAAAAGATCAGATTCTACAGTCTGATTTCATAGCAGTAGCACCCCTTACACTCTTTCCTAAATTATTTATTTTATCATACGGACTTAATTAAAATTTTCAAACTTGTGCATCGTTTTTTTTTCAGTTTGCCTAGGCAAAGGTAATAAATAATTTGAACGAAACGTTAGCAAACTGTAGCAGTGTGTGTGTGTGTGAGAGAGAGAGAGTGAGAGAGTGTGAGAGAGAGAGAGAGAAGAATGAAAATCTGTATGATAGAGAATGCATGATAAAGAGAGAGAAGGAGAGATAGAGAGAGATAATGCCAGAGAGAGAGAGAGAGGTGTGTAGCGGCAGGGGGTGCCCCCCGCATTCCTCCGGCCGCCTGGTTGTCTGGTCGCGGGGCAGACGACTGGTCGCCGTATGGCCGCCTTCCTACCATACACCTTGCTCCAAGCAACAGGAGACCCCAACTCAGGATGTTATACGCTTTTCCACATATATCGATCTCCAAGGTATCGATCCTAGTACATCGAGATACGCATAACCTTTGCTAGTATCATCTAAGTTAATGATTAAACCCATTGACAAAAGATTAATTGAAATAAGTGCATCACTAGTAGATTATGAAGAACTTTAGAGCTTCATTTCGAAGGGATAAACTCATCCTCAGTGCCTCCTAATCTTTCCCGCCAAAATGCAGCAATGTGCTTCATTTTATGAACAAATCCATGAAAGACTGCAAATTTTGGAAAACATTCAAGACTCTATAAATCAATATGTATACAAACTACTGTGGTTGTTGGGGTAATTGTCCCGAGGTTAACTAAGCTGATTTTCTACATGCGTATTTGCATTCATCTCAAAAAGTATATGAGAACAATATTTGGTATTTAGGCTTCAAATATAACAGCTTATTGTTAATCAGACATGATTAAGAGAGCGGGTTTACTGAATGCCGATAACTAAAATAAAATGTCAATATATCGGTTAATAATCAAGATAACATAAAAAAACACATAACAACATTTATAGAACATTACATTCGCAATAAGGTTGGTTCTTTACAATTTGTCGACCCGACGCATAATAACGGAGAAATTAAGAATTTTCTTCTTCCCACTGGTTGGTTTTTAGCCAGTAACGAACGTGATCTTTAGTTTTACATAAAACGTTTAAATGTCGAGTTTGGTAACGATCAAATAAAAATTGCGACCTATAGAACGTTAAGAGACAAATATATATACAGTTTTGATCGAAAATCGCGTCATGAGCCCGACCTTAATAGCTGATTTACCCTAAGTGAAATCAGTTTAAATGCTGCAAGATAATTACTCTACGGTACGACAGTCAATATATGATGTGATCTATTGATTAGAATAAGTAGAACGTGACAATGACTACAAAGTTGTTATATATTTATCATTTTATGAAATGGTAATTTTCCTATCTACATAAAATGCCATTTTGCAACAAAATGCCATTCCACAATAACTACGACTTAAAAGTGGAATGTAAAAGACTTTGGAAGTCCAATTAATGGAAACAATTGTCTTGAGTTTATTGAGTATGCTTACTCATATCAGTAATCATATCGTGGGAACCCCATCAACATGATGAGTCACGGAGACATTGGAAATATTGAATATATATATAACGGTCATAAAGGGAAGACATTCCGTTTGATTATTAAGTGCGAGACGTTAAATGACTAATTCAGTTGAATATGAAATTATAAAAAGTTCATAAATCAAAGGAAAACTGAAATTAGTCAGAGTAGGAGACACTGAATAAAGGATTTATATTGTTTTGCACTTCAAATGACATTAAAACAATTCTATTACATTCGGAGAAATTAAACTTAACAACAACTATAATTATAGTTTATAATAAGCTTATTGATAAGTAACAGAATTAAGAAAAAGGAAAACCATAAAATTTGTAATAAGCAAACATTTAACGAGCAGTCTCTCTTCAGAAGCGATGGTATTAAAATAGACACCCAAACAATGGCACAAAACTGTTATTTCTACAAGCGAAATAATTCAGCTATTGAAAGTTTTCAAGACTTCCTACATAAAATCTTCTTTGTTTCCTCGATACTCTTGCCTAGACGTCCCGCGTTTTCCTCAGCACTATAATAAAACTTTTCTTTGAAGAATTTTTTTTTTTTTTTTTTAATAATTAAGACTATTGAACTGGGTCAAAAATAACATTACAACGACTAAACAACAAATTATCTTTTTGTGCCTTATTTTAAATTCAATGAAATAATCATGGGTCCGTTGGAGCGGAGGATCAACGATATGAATAATCCTAAGAATTGATTAAAAGTGTGCCTAACTTTCCCCCTTTAAATATACGTTGAAATTAGAGCAATGAATGAACGTGACCAAAAGCCGAGCTTTATCCTGAGCATATTTTAATCACGAAAGAGCATGATTATAGACAGCCAATGGGAAAATATTAATAAGTATTTAAGAGCCAATTTTAATATTTTGTTTAGGCCAATTTTAATTCTCAATCAGATGGAATTAATAATAATGAACCCTCTGCAATTTACTGCCATCAACTCTCGACAGAAAAAAAAAATTAATTTCACCAAAATCTGAGAAATAATAATTTTATAAAAAGCGTGTTATTGCTTCATGAAATTCCCCACGAGTTCTTTTCACGACCCATTAACACACTAGCTAAAATTAAGAAAACTGTTGAAAAAAAATATTAGAAAAGAGTCGATAGGGAACTATTAATCGAGTAACTACAACTATAAAAGCAATTATAATGTTGGACGAAATTATATCCGAGAACACACCATGAAATATCCCGTGGGCATTTTACTTGCGTGTTACGAGTTTTTCACAACGTGAAATAGTGGAGATAAACGACATTATTTCTAACCTTTCATAGAAAGCGTGGGCTTCCCTGGGTCCAGCAAGAAAAATCCATAAAATACATTTATTCATAATGTACTGACTTAAATTAACATGTAGGCACATAGAGTGCCAATAATGACAAAATTGCATGTCTTCAATGTAATTTATTTTTCAATGTCGCAAATCAAACATTATGCAATTTGGTATAGAGTAATCAGCAGCTAATTTATATTCACAGTAACTCAAAATATTTTATAGTCAGGAAAAACCGAAATAGTCTCTACAATTGTTAAGAGATTAAGGTTTTACATCTATAGAGGATTCTATAAATAATATCTAATTACGACACTAAAATTAATAATCGTATTACAGAAAAATGGATGTTTTTTAATAGTAAACTGATTGCACAGAAGATATTCTTTCTTGCTATTTATGGTGATTTAAAAATTATTTGTATTATGAGTGAATTCATATACTATGATATTAATGTCAATATACAGACAAATATAATTCAATATTTTCATTATTAAAAGTGAATAATATAAAACTATGTTGTTGCTCAATTAAATGAGAAGCAAATAGGGGAGGTAATGTGTGTATCTGCACATTCCGTTCAAAATTAGGGCTTAGTGTATATAACAAATTTTCTGACTGACTGATAATATTAATAACTGGTTGCATATAATAAAAACTTAATTTAAGGGGAAAAAATAATAATTTTAAAACGGTTTTCACTATTTTTTTTTAATTTCAAAAGAACACTCTCCAGCTATTTCTTAATGACATCTTTTAAACTGGACACTAAAAACAGCAACCCTCCCCCGAAAGGTGAGCGGTGCAGAAAACAATAAGGTTTTTCGCGATAAAAAGACCGGGTCATTACACTTTTTTGGAAAGTTCGTTTTAAATTATTACAGACGTTGTTCACAGAAATATACTTAGAAAGTTGTCTCCAGCCACCGTGAAAAACCCCTGCAGTGTTAAAATAATGTGGGAAAATGTATTTAATGATATCAACTCCTCCCTTCTATGTATCATTTTTTTTCGCGGCTCATAATAAACAGTACAGTCGTGACCTCCATTGTCAATTGTCTGTAAAATAATGAGTCCGAAGAAAGGGAAAAAATTATTTAATGAATGCCCTATTTCTTCCGTTTTTTTTTTCCTTCACCTTACATTAAACAATGCAAGAGTTTTACATAACGCGAGTCTTTTGAAATTCGAGCTTAGACTAACGAGAACCATCAGCAGAGTCTATAAAAAGAATATCTTCATTATTTTTCTATATTAAAGGAAAATTCCCTTGGAATCATTTATCGCGGACAACCTTCATAAAAAATGCTTTGGTAATTGAAAAAATTGTTCAAAGGTCAGTTACACAAGTAAGGCTTGCTGCTACCGGCATTTTCTGCGCAATTTGCTTCAAAATAAAAATAATTGACCGACAGTAACTCCATCACAGACAATGCAAATACATACTATAAACTCAGAGGGGGTTATTTTAATCCAAAGACTAAATTTAAACAGTTCTACATATGAAAACGCATAACTTTGTCCTTTTTCATTTTTATAAAATTAAATTTCAACAGATAAACGTAAGAATATCCTAAATTTTGTAGTTCACAATCATTCCTCGAATTAAGAAGAAATAAATCCATAACTTTTTTTATGTATTTGCATTCGCTATTTAGAGGTTAGATTAAAAGGTTTAAATTTTAAACATTATTTTGTTATAATCCAGAAATGAAGAAAACCGGAAGGAACTTGATTTAACAAAACTTTTCTGAATACTCAGAAATATACGAAAACAACTTAAAAGAATCTCAATTATGGTTACAGTATATCTAATACAAAAATAAAAATGGATCACGTAAAAAAGGAAATTTAATTTAAAGTTGATATTCTTTTTCTGAAGCTTTCTGGTTGTTACATCAAATATATGGAAGTAATGTAAAGTGTTACAACTGCCGAATTATTTTTTGGTAGTCATATGACAAGTTCTATTTCTACTAGTCTGTGCTTAAGATGAAATTCCAGTTTTCATATAACTGGCTAATATTTTACATACTGAGGAGATTTAAATAATATGAAAGGAAATTAGCTGTGTTATTCGAGTATGGACATCTGTCAGAACATGGCGATGGATGGAGATACCTAAATAATAGAATGATGAAATTATTTTTAATTAATTGTTTAAAATATTGAGAAACAAAATTGAATAAAAGACAAGAAATATCATCAAAATAAATAATATATAAAATAAAAATTGGATGGGGAGGTATAGTAAATACTATGGTTATTATATAAAGGAATAGCAGGTGAGGGGCGAATAGCTACCTACCTGGGATTCTGGTTAACATTTGAATACAAGCTTGTGTGTGCCGCGTGCTAGCATTGCCTCATCCGCAATTTTAAATTTCCTTTTAAGTTTTTTCTCCGTTGCCCCACGCGCTACCCCCCGTCCTCTGCATCCTGCGTGTGTTAGTGCGTGCCAACATTAGCATAATGTCCTGTCATTAACATCCCCCCCACTACCCTCCAGATCCGCCTTTATGCAAATTGCACTGAATTCGCTTATAAAGCTATTTATCTGTAAGCCGGTGTAAAAATGTAAGGGGCTATAATCATCAGCTGGGAGTTGGGGTGGGGGGAGAATTTTATCATGAGTGACGACGACTTAATATCTTCAGAGAAAAGATTAAATTGAAAATTTTCATTTTTTATGCCATCAAATGATGCAAAAAAAAAATAACAGCTCTTCATAATTAAAAATGAGTCACATAACCAACTGCTTCCTGGCATCAAATTCATTTTCCTCCTTCCTCGGTTCCCGAATGCCCTGCATTTCCAAGGCGACTCGCTGAATCGGCCGCACAAAAATAGTTTGGGAGTTTTAAGAGAGGTGCGACAAAGATCGTTGCCCGGTGGCCGGAGACGGAGAGGTAGGGATAATGGGCAAAATGGCGGTTACAATTAGCGATATAATGGGAGAGCCATCACAATGCGCTGAGCTTGGGAGCTGGTGTCCCGCAGGGAGCCTACCTTATACAGCTCCTATTCAACCTTGACGAAATTCGCTCTGACTCCCCAATAAAAAACCCATTTATATATAAATATATATATTCTTTGAAAATGTATTTCGAATTGAAAAAAAAGGATAAAAAAAATACTACAACACATTAAACGTTTTATTACAATATGCTTGGTAAAACTAAATATTTTTTGAAAAGAATTTTTAACCTTTTCAAAGTTGTGCCCTTTTTTCTACATTATTTCTGTAGTGTTTCAAATTAATTCCCTTGGCATAAGGTTGACTTTTACTGTGCAGTTGCAAACATTCTTATCAATGTTTTTAAATACAGGAGCAACGAACCAATGTAGAGTTATTCCAAGTTACTCTAGTATAACGTAGTTATCCTAGAGCAAGATCATTAAGAGAGGATGAAAAACGACATCCCTAAAATATATTTTGATAAACGATTTGATGACATCAAAGAATCTACGGCCTGTCATTATTTTTAGTGACGTGGAATTATATAATATAACGCCGCTGACGAAGAGAGTTTTTTTTATAGACAACTGTTTAGATGTTAGAAGATATTTCAAAGCTTGTTAAGTATCCTATTCCAGTTTAGTTGGTTTAGCTGTCTAATACTTGGCATGAGAACTTGCTTCTATGTCAAAAAAAAATACTTCAAGTTCTTACTCTTATAAACATCCCTAAGGTTAATGCGAAATAAAATGTTGTTTAAATTCAGTAATGTAGTAGTAATCAAAGGTAAATTATTTTATTCTACGTTCACGCTTGTTAGGAATTCTTGAACATCTGTGATAGATAATAGCTATCTAAATGGTATTTAGACAAGAATTCAAGATGCATCTCATATTCAGATGTAATTTGAGGTCCTTCATTATTATGAAATAACCCATCTTTTTCGAATAAATAAATCAATTATCTTAATCTACTTCCTATCAGTAAAAAATTAATTACACTTTGTTCCAGGTATTTAATTAAGATCTTTATGTGGTATGAAGCAACACAGAAAGTACTTTGGCCAATTTATAATAGTTATCACCAAATTTCGACTTTTCTTTTGACAACGAAAATAAAGAAAAACAATCTAGTGACAGGAACCACGGTGTTCGTAATTAAACGAGATTCCTCTAATTATCTGATTATGATAAGAGATAACGAGATTAATTAAGCCTACCAAACATTTGTTTGAAAATACCGGACTCAAAACTAGATAACTGGAGTACCATTCAAACCTTTAACAATTTACAAGATTACGGCACTTGACTCATTATCAAAACTCAAACAACGGTGAAGTGGTTCATAAAAGCGCACTCACGAACATGAAGTGCCTACCTACTTCACGTCTAGTATATATATACTTACAAATCACAAAGTGTTCAAACTACTCATAGTAATAGCTGAGGATAAAAATGGAGACAAACAAAATCAATATTAATCAATATCAGTGTAAATGAAATATAGGACGGTTGTTTGACAGATTTAAGTGAATAAACATTACAGAAAACATGTAAAAAACCCATTGCAACAAGATATTGCAGGCAAAAAAAAGAACTTAGCCAAAAAATTAATAATTTAAATATCTATAAAATATTACTTCCACCTTTATTTAGTTAAAAAGTCTAATGTAATATACATTTTACTTTGTTCAATCATTTGAACTAACATTTCTCTTTAGTGAGGAGTTATCAGACAACATACAATTTTACTGCTTACTTGTTAAGAATTATAATTTACCCCAATTTTCTTGTAGGAAAAATAAATATCGCATTGGACTCAAGAGTATTTAAAAGTTTTGAAATTTAACTATATATTTTCTTGTAGGTCTAAAAACTTAAAATAGGTAATTGCAAGATAAATTTAATTTGATAGCCATATTTCAAAGTTACTAATAAATTTAAAATATCTTATTACACAGAACACCATTACATTAATTAAAAAATAATCTGAACTCCCCCATAATATGAATGTATTTAAATTCAGACATTTTTCAATATAAAACTGATTCCCTATCAATACAAAATAGCTTTATATTTATTATATATATATATATATATATATATATATATATATATATCACCAGAGTAAAATTAATCAATAAAGTTATGATAATTTTGCTTTACTCTAACAAACCCAAATCTTTCATTATTTCCTACTTTGTTCTCTCATTTTGTAAATAAATTTGTTATGACATTAAGTTTAAAATATCAGTTTATAGATAACACGAAAATTCGTTTCAAATTACTTTTTGTTTAGTTCCCTTTCGACGGGGCAAATATTAAAACATTATTGTAATGTCTCCATTAATTTTGAAGGGAATGGACACGTAGGAAGCAGCCCTAATGTCCAGACGAAAAATTACTTGTCCAGAGGCGGAAGCGTCGGAAGAAAAGACTCCAAGACGATGAAAGAATTAGTCTAAATGCCCCGAGCTACTAATCTCACTGCCACTAATAATTACACCATTAGCAGCTAGGACTTCCTGGACTTTGTCTTTCCTCGCTGACACGTCATATAGGAGGCGGCGTTTACACTTATACTGGAAGAATAGACCGTTTACAGGGGCTAGTATATATTACCATACTGAAAGCAGTATGAACAGTGAACGTAGAAGAAGCATTTGCAGTCAAACAGAAGGCAGTATATACTGTTATACTGGAAACAGCATTTACAATCATACAGGACAACAAACATTTCCAGTCATCTTGTAGAAGGAGTATTTGCAGTCAAATAGAAGGCAGTACTGTTATACTGGAAACAGCATTTACAAACATACAGTAGAACAAACGTTTACAGTAATACAGTAGGAGCAATATTTGCAGTCAAACAGAAGGCAGTATATACTGTTATACTGGAAACAGCATTTACAATCATACAGGACAACAAAAATTTACAGTCATCTAGTAGAAGGAGTATTTGCAGTCAAACAGAAGGCAGTATATACTGTTACACTGGAAGCAGCATTTACAATCATACAGGAGAACAAGCATTTATAATCATATAGTAGAAGAAGTATTTGCAGTCAAACAGAAGAATGTATATACTGTTATACTGGTAGCAGCATTTACAGACATGCAAGGGGTAGTATACAATGCTATACTGTAGGCATTATATGCTGTCATGTATGAAGCAGCATTTACAATGAAGAAGGGTAACCAGCATTTTCAATCATATAGGAGAACCAGAATTTAACGATTCAGAGTCGAACAGGAGGTAGTATACACCCCCAGGAAGCATTTACAGTAATATAAGGGGTAGTATATATTGTACAATAGGATTTATATACTGTCATATAAGCAAAAGCATCGAAGAACAGGAGGCATTATGGTACTGCCAAGTAGCATTTACAGTCAAACAGGAGTTAGTAAAGTACTGTCATATAGGAACAGCATCAGTACTAATCATGCGTGAGTTAGTAAATAACGCCATACTGCAGATAGTAGCAACCCCACAATACTAAAAGTGAAGTCAGTGCGAATTGCCAGTTTAGGATAAATTTAATTATTAAATGCTAAGTGTTCCAATCGAAAATTCTTTGTTAGCATTGTAGTAAAATTAAATCATAATTACAAAGACATCTCACACTATAATTAATATATAAAATAAATTTAACAAAGCATGAAACAATTTTTCTCATAATACAATAAATTATCCTATAAACATTGTCATTAAAAAACAATATAAAATGAGAAAAAAATACGAGCATATTGAAAGTAGTATTGAATATTTACTAATAGAGCTTTTAGTGCCTACATACATGCATGATAATATACTACTGGCTATTCCTTTTAGAATATCTTGAGCCCTACCAGGAAACTATATTGTACAAGCCAAAGAAGCTTCTGTAAAAAAGATAAGATTCAGTAGTAAAACTGTATTTTATTTTGAAGCTATTTCTCATTGAATTAACCGGAATTATGGAATATGAATTGTATATGGATATTGTTCAGGTTATTTTTAGTCCAAAAAGAAAAAGGACATTTGTTTTGTTTTTGGCTTTGTATAAAAAAAAACAAAAAAATATATTTCTGGGACTTAAAAACGAGCACCCATTATAAAGTAGTAAATGCCTATAATTATTTCAATAACCTTAGAGATCATCAAAAATCACTGATTTATCTTCTGAACCGTAACTACGTTTTTCTATAATATACTTTCTTGATGATAAACAACATCATAAAAGGGTATATATCGATAGTGATTTTTTATTCGGTTCAACATGCACTTGATATCTTATATTAGTTGGAGACACAACAAGAAATTCACAAAAAGTTGAATAGAAACCTCGATTGAAAGCTTGTTAATCATTTCCTAATTTTATTATTCACTAATTACACCGTTTACTTTTTAAAAAAAATCATACTCTCATAATTTTATTAGTGAGAAACAAAATATAAGAGTTACCGCCAGATATAATTAGTTCCTGTTTCCTATATATACAATTAAGCTTATAACGCTCATTTTCATTAAATATTGATTAGTATTAATTTGTTGCGGAAATAATTCTAAAAAACGGTTTTAATAATAAGTGATAAATGGTAATACTTCAGTGTTTTGAAAATGCTTTAACCACTGTAATGAAAAAACTAATTAGGATAACTTTTACAATAAATTATTAGGTGAAAAGGATAAACATAATAAAGCCATGAGTAGCTTTAGGGAAACTTACACTGATTTTTGACTGTTTGTGGGGTTTTTTTCTTCCCCAAAACTGGCCAAATACGTCTATGTTTAGTTAATTGATTTATTGCAAGCAACAACTTTAACAATCTTACAATGAATAAGCAGAAACTATAATAAAAAGTGGATCATTTACTGATTAATTTAGTTATTCATCCAGTCTGGAGAATATTTCTAGGCTCAACTAGGCAGTTTATTAAAAAAACAAACAAAAATTATATTATTATTAAATTTTATTTTTGAATTGTTTCAAATACATATATATTTATATATTAAATGGATGGACATTAGATAAAGTCCATTATGGTTTGTATTATATGGTCATCAAAGGATTTGAACACAAGAATTCCAAACTATGATGAACTAGATTTCAACTAGTATTAAAAATTTTATAGCAATAACAACTTATGATTCTGGGCATTTAATCTCCTTCAGTTTTCCCCCTCCAGTCTCCTAGCATTTAATAAAATATTATCTGTACTTATAACATAATGAGATACTCAATTGTTGAATTATTGAATTAATTTAACTGCTTGCTAAAATTTTATACATTTAAGTACTAAAATAATTGTATTTTAAGAGAAATGCTCCATGATCAGATAAAAGATTTTTTTTTCCCAATGACTTTTAATGTGTTATATATTTTTAAAATTTATTATTAGTCTGTAACTACTATAATAGAAATCATATTAGCAAAAAATTAAGTTAATAGAAATAATTTTCAATATAAACATACATTACTATTAATTAATATTATAAATGCTTTTGCATTAAGGCAAAAAAAAAAAAAAAAAAGCATAAAAAAAAAGATATAAAGGCAGTTTGTAGACTTTTCATGTTCGAGAGGTTGAATCGATTGGTAGGAAAGCAAGTGACTGAGACCCTACACTTCCCAAACACATGTCCGCCACCCCATCACTTTGCCCAGAGGATACCAACCTTTCTAAATCAAGGGGTCAACACTCCACTACTACCACCACCTCTTTCCCACAAAACACAGCTTGACCCCGGGGGAAAAAAACTATTTTTATAGCAAAATGAAGGCCAACTAAACACAACCAAGTAAGCAATCCGTCTCAAACCTTTATAAAATTATTAATAACAATAAATTATGTGTAGACCGATGAATGGTGAAATCTTAAAGCAATTCTTCTAAGTCATAGTAGAAATAATAAAAGGCTTATTAAAAAATAATACAACTAGTCATGAAAAATCCTACCAATAACCGAAAAGTCTATTTCAAATATTAATGTGTTAAGTATAATAATTCATTTTACTATAATGTATTGTAAAATATTAAAAACTTTTGACCTTATACAATCAATATTTTTATCCGACCAGATTGAATCCCAAAATAGGAAGTTAGAGTTCAATTATAAGATATTTATAATAAAAATGTGTCCCAAATGCATGATTTGTATTAATAAAATAAATCGTTGACCTTAATCCAAAACAATATTATTGCTGTAAAGAGATAGACACACCCTTAGCAAACTAAAAAAACGAGGCAATTTAATTCTATATTAATTTAATGTAAACGATAATTTCTATGGCAGTTTAGTAAGAGGAAAGTTAGGTAAATGTTACATATTCATTGTGAGGAAGAAAATAAAAATGTTTGGAGAATAGGGATAGTTATTGTTAAAAATATTTATCTTGAATGTGTCTATATTAACAAAATAAATATTAAAACCGGTTAAGAAAGGAAGACAATAAATGCTCAAAATTATGCAAGATATTTTCAAACAAAAATTAGCATATTAATACTATATAGAAAGATAAATAAGGAAAAATATTTTATTAGAAATAAAAATAGATGAAGTAATATGTATTATTTACTTTCTAGAACGCTCATTGGTATTGTAAGTCTGATAGATTGTACGGCTTTCATTAGCATTATGTAAGAGTTTTTTGTCCACACTCTGAGCTGAACATGCATATTTAAGATTATGTTAAAGGAAATGTTCACTGGAGTATAAAATACAACGTCATCTCTAGCAATCAAACCATTAGGAAACAGCTCGCTTTTTCATAACCCGATGCAGATCAGAATTTGTTAACCGGGCTGTAAATGTTCACAAGAATATAATTTTACTAACATTACCGAGAGAATATATACAGAGTAGTATAAACCACAGCTTAGTGGGTGAATTTAGCTTTTAAAAATATTTTGGAAAAATGTATAATTGTTTTAATAAAAAATTAAGTCGCCTATTATCATGAAAACATTTTGGAAAGAAAATTAAATTCATATAAAAAAATAATATTTATTTAATACACTGATTTAATTCATTCCGGAAACACAAAGTGTAAAAAAACAAGAAACAAACTAAGAAACCCACTAAAAAATAGGTATAAAGGCAGATAAACCACAGATATTATTCCACAGAAATGATAAGAAGAATTACAAGTTTTAAGAATCATAATACTAAAAAAATTTTAAAAAACAGTAAAACAAATAATAAAAACATTGTTCCACCTTTGAGACAATAGCATCGAAAAAGAAGACAATTTTCCCCGAACCAATAAAAAATATTTTGGAAGAGCTGTAACATTTATTCACCGGCTATACTTCAAAACACGTTAACATTTATAATTTTATACTCTATTCTGTTCTTTGGACGATATACTCTAAAAGATTGGTTTATTCAATTTTTTAAAGTATTCAAATCTAAGATGCGAATAATTTTTTTTGGATGGAATATCATTTTGTGATATGGAACGACTTACAACTGCGTGACTACAATAATAAGAAAACTAGAACTTCTTTTGACGGCGTTATCTAATAATAAAAATAACACAATTAGGGAAATTTCAGGAATGATAAGTTACTATCATCAGTTGTATTATTGCCGGCAGAATTTAGGGCATAGCTTATTGTGATACTATTGTTTAAGTTTCCATGAGTATTTTTATTTTTTAATTTCTACTAGATATTGACGAGATAACAAGAAAATACTGATAGCAAAATAATATCATTCATCTAACTCATAAATTTCTCTTTGAAGGACAACACTAAATATATGATGATTTATTTCAGGCAAGGAATAGCTTTACGCCCAAGAAAACAAATTAAAAGCGAAAGGTTCCGAACGGAAACCGGTTTGTAAAAGTAACAAAAAAAAAAGAGAGGAAAAAAAAATAAAAATACCTTCCTAAAAGTCGGGGCTTATCTCTGCTACAAGGGACCAACACCGACAATCACTAATGAGTCAACGACTAAACCCTTATAAAACACAAATTTAACACGAAACATTCGAAAAGAATTTATGTTCCTGAATAAAATTTAACCTGAATAAATTAATCTGAGTTATAACTTATTTCGTGTGATTTTCATATATATTACTGGGTACCCTCATTGTCTAAGCAATTAAGAAGGGGGTTGAGAGAGTAATTAAATATTAATAATCTAAGCCTTGGGACCACAACTAATTTCTATATTCATAAACTCGGGAAAAAGTAACCCGCCTCTTAAAATTTAAATGACAGTTGGGTCTCACGAACTGGCTGAAGTAACCGATAAGGACATTCAATACTTATATACTTTTCCTTAAACAATATATCATCATTAAAATGAAATAACTTGTTAAAAATTATGTCCAAAGGATATCTATTCAATTTGGTTGAACATTCATGAGTTATATTAATATGGGAAATTAAATAAAACAATTATAGTGCTTAACACAGCTAGTATTGAATGGGAATTGTACGATTATAGAAAAAAAACAAAAAAAACTTTAGAATAGAAGGAAAAAATAAGGAATTTCTTTATTATTAAACTATTGTTTGTTTTTCTAATTTATCCATCAATCCCGTGGATGTTTTTAGTTTAGAATAAAACGCCTATTAAATATAATGTTAATGGCACTTTTTTTTCGTATAACGCTTGCCTATGAATTAAAAATATCCATCGAACTTAAAAAAAAAAAAAAAAAAAGAAATCACTGATAAATAACAATTCTAAAATGTTCATATTTTTGTCTTATATTTGTTAGAACAAAAAGATAAACCAGTGGAGATAGGATAGGAATAGAAAATGGTTTTTATGAAGGCGGCACGGTGTAATTAAGCCATAAAAGCACTTAGAAGTGTTTAGCACACTTCCCAAAACCCAAAGAACAGAGATAGGCATCGAAGTCTCCGCTAAACCAATAGAGAGAGAATTTCTCTTTATCTTCAACTCCACTCTAACATTATTTCTCATTGTTTACATTAAGACAGGTGATAAATAATTTTTTACATTAATATTGACAAGTAAAAAAAAAATTGCCGGGAAATTAATGAATACAAATAACTTCTATTTACTATTTAATTCCGTTTTATGTTGTATGAGTGACTCAGGTTATAATAAAAATATTATGTTTTATATTTTATGGGATCATATTATTAAATAAGACTGGAAATAAAATGCAATTTATTTTTAAATAAATCCTAATAAGCTAAATTAAAGGAGCTTTAGTTGAATTTGAAATTTTCTTTATCACCTAGACAAAAGAATTATTTTTAGACGTTTTACTGTAAGAACGGAAATTTATTTGTTAATGCCCTACTATTTTTAACCTATAATAATTAAAAAGTTACAGGTGGGCTGTTAAGACTTGGAAATGACAAGACAGTGGAGGGATGTCGGTTTGATGATAACACGATCATTTTTTGTCTAGCGTAAGAAGTTGAAGAGGGTGCGTATATGCCTTTAAGATGAGCTAGGACAGTCTCGAATAGTATTTTAATAAGTGGCTTACCTTGGGGCATCTCATTTGAGTGTTGAATCCTTGCCTTCTTCCTGATGAACACACTAATCACACACATTCACTACGAGCGTCCGTATTATTCCTATACTATTTCTTAATGAATAAAGAAAGGTTGACACTCGTTGTGGTGAAACAGTCCTTGAAGGCGATTGTTTTGGGGTACTACGTCCAACAATTTCAAATCATACCAGAAAATAAAATAAAAATATATATGTCTCTGCCGATCGAAAAAACCAACTTATAATAAAATTCTTGTATTGAAATAAAATTATAAAAACGCAAAACAAAAACAAAACAAAAAATAAAAGAACTAAAAAAAAACTACAAGAATTATGTGTGTTGGTACATATATAGTGAACGACGTGCGTATCGAGACGTAGCCGATCGGCTCTCTCTGACTGACTTCCCCCGACTGAAGCTGTAGGAGGGGAGAGGCAGTGGAGGGGTAGCCCCTACTCCCCCCACCCCTGCCTGCTAGCTTTGCATATCCTACCCCCCACTCCTCGGCCCTGTCCTGCCCCCTTCGCCCCCCTCCCTCTGCCTCCCCTCTCCCCGCCGAACGAGGGGCGAGGGAGAAACAGCGGTAATTATTCAAAAAGCGAATGGGAGGAACGCCTCCCCCCTACGGGGAAGATATTAAAACCACCCCCTCGACCCCCCCCTCACTCAATTTTTCGCCTTTCCATCCCCTTCTTGTTGTTTCTTCTTTCTTCCTTCTTTCCCTCCTCCTTGGAGAATAATTGTTCATTACGGGGCCGTTCTTATTAGCCCCTTGAGTCAATTTTTAATGGAGCTTTTTATACTTATTTACTTTTCTCTTTCCTTTTCGGGCTATTTTTTAACCCCCTCCCTCTCCTCCATCTACCAAGCTGGCCCGAGAAAAAGCCTTCTTAAGCTTGTTAAAGTTAAAAACTTTTATAAACCCCTTACCTCTTCTTATTCAGGAAGAAACTATAAACACTGAGATTCAGTTAGCTTGGAAAGAGCATTGGCAAAAGCTTATAATTTCTAACTTTACTTTTTCATTGATTCCTTTAATTTATGAAATCGTTTAAGAATTCAGTTATTATGTTTTTAGTGTTAGAACCTATGGAAGTCAGATTAAATTTTTTGTACAATTTTCTACGAACACAATACTTTCTTATTATTATTATAGGAAAGGGTATCTAAAGGTTGCCACCCTTTTCTAACCTACTAAGGATTTCATTTAATAAATTCCTATTGCCAGGGCGGGAATCGAACTCGCCACTCTAGGCTTACCATATGAGAATAAGGCCAATGCCTTAACTGGTATCGCTAGCCTGAGCCCATTAACACATTATAAATAATAAATAAATGTATATAAATTAGTAAAAAATAAAATAATACAAAATAATTTTATGTTTTTTCACATTTGCTAATCCTTATATCAAAAACTTAATACAAATGACAAAACTTGGCAGAACTTTATATATATATATATATATATATATATATATATTATATATACATACATATATAGAACATGAGTAATGTCTGTGAGTGGAATCTTTGTAGATATTTATTCTATTGCCAAGGTGATCTCAGTTCAATGAGGATTATTCAGGTAACATCGTCATTTTATTAAAAAAAAAAAATGTGACAATAAACTTGTAATAAAATAACTTGCGCCTTTCCTGATCATTTTATCCGTAACGCGGTTTGTCTTTCATTGTAATAACTGATTACTCACAGTCACACATTAATGTTTAATTACTTATTTTGCCGAAGTAACATTATTTTAGCACATGCCAAAAATTATTAATTATCCTTAACTATATCTCATCTCGAATCCTAAAATATAGTTGGAGAAGAATTCGACTCTACTCTCTATTTGCCAATATTTCATCTCCATTATTTATTAACGTCCACTTTTTGCTACTCTACCTAATTGAGACGGGTTACCTACTGGTTACCATCTTTTTCTAGCACTGGCGGGACTAAGGATTTTAATTAATGAGTTAATCACTAAATAAATTCCTTTAACCCAGACGGGAGTCGAACTCGCTACTGTAGGTTTACCGTGCAAGATTAAAGACAACGCTTTAACTTTATTATCTACATTATATCGCAAAAACTCTTTCCAAATAGAGCAGATGTAACTAACTACTAAGGATTATGTATATGTGCTCATTCCTTCATAGATAATTAAAATGAACAAAATCCCTTAAATTAATAAATAATAGAAGTAATTGATGTTCACTATTAAAAATTAGTTACATAAAAAAATTGTACACAACTCATTAATAATTTTTCTTTTTTTATGAAATCAATATTAATGAAACATTAAAATAATAAATAACATTCTTTGTATCGTAGCAAACTTTAGTTTAAGTATAGAGGATTCGAAATTTACATGATCTTGGTGGTGTTAATCCGAATTATGTGCAGTTTAACGTATACCCACTATTTATTCATATTTCCCTACATCTTTTTCATTTTAGGAAATACGGCTGTTGTAGCTTACTATGCTTGACAGTACGTAATTGAATGGCTGGATTTAGGGAGATGTTGGAATTTCTAAGAGATCCTAAGATTTGATGAGTCACAGAAATCAGCTGACAATGCATTAGTATGTCTGGAGGTTATAAAATTTTATGCGACCCCTTTTCTAATAATTTTAGTCATATGTCTTGCCAATGATTACTCACCCCGTCTGGCTTTCACCATTCATAATTAAATTGAGGTATAGAAGCTTATATACTTTTATGGTCTTGTACAATCGGTAATTGTGCTTTACTGTATTTTTGTATGCCAAAACCTTTTTGCCGAAATTTCTTCTGTCTTATGTCGATGTTATATCTGTTTTATATTATCTTATAGATTATTTCTTTCTAATAAGACTCGTTTATAGAGTTACTGGATTTTTCGTTTGACGATGCGACACCATCGCTCTCTGCTGTAGCAGTAATATATCGATTTTATGTTAAACCGACCCAGGCAATTCCCACTCCCCCCTAATTATGGCTAATTATCGATGGTATGACTAACGCCATCTGTCCACGGCTCATGTAAACACCCCCAACTAGGGGTGCCACTACAAACAGTTGTGCCTCTCAATGTTGTTTCGTATTTTTCTGGACTTCAATTTGATATAAATATTTCCTTTAGTTTTTGAATTTTCCCTCTAAACTTCAAAGGTAAAAAAGAGTAATTAATTTTTTACCTTGTTTCTCAAATAGATATGGCATAATTGTTCCATCTGATTTTCTCAGATATGTAAGTGGTGCAAAGCTACAAACAAAGAAAATTGTTTACATATTAATACGGATTATTGATTATCACTAAGCAACTTTTGTAGGCATAGTCTTCTAGTAATTCTGTCCTCAAAACTAGTTCCCTCCACTTTTCTTGCTATATAGTTTCGTGCAGAGAGAAAATAGAAACCACTACATCCCGTGTGGCATGTTGCCCACTGATCACTACAGAAATTATTTCATTTTGAATTCCTTTCAGAAAGCTCAGGTTTGTGATATGGAACGAAATCAAGACACATATACAAACTTAAAGCAAAGCTATACTACTCACATCGAAGAAAGCCATAACAAAAAGTTGAACTCAGCAAATGATGTAAATCCTACCGAAGTTAATGTTCCCATGGGAATGGTGTTTATCGAACGAAAAACCAGAAACACCTCATATATTATTTAATTAATATAATAAAGAACTCATAAAGATTATCAAAAGGACAGATATGGATGTAGCAAAAATACATTAGAATATAAAGTTGATTATAACGAAAGGGAATTATAATTCAATATATTTGCCTTACATGGACTCGCTATTTAAAGAAGAGGAAACCCTTAAGATTCGTTGAGTTTAACTTCATTTATTTATTTTTTATTTTCCTTTATTCATTTTAATTCTAATTATCTTGCTTATTTCATAATTTTATTTGACTTTATTTTTTTAAATTATTTCATTCTATTTTAATATTTTTATAATGTTTGAGTATATGGTAAGAACCCATTAAGTCGTATATATTGTAAAAATGTATTTAAACATAATCATACAAGTAAATTGTCACGTGGCAATGGAATATGTATTCAAATAAACATCTCTTAGGGTTACTATGAGAAAAAAAAAGGGTATTGCTTCAGCAGAAGTGGGTGATCACACCAGAAGGAGATGATCACAGTTGAAATAGGTGGGGTAACACTTGAACAGATTACCACTGGAGAGCCCAATAATCACACCAGAAGAAAAAGAAAAGCAACTTGACTCATTTTTTTTAGAAATTCAGAAATTTATTTTTGGAAGAAAGAGAACCTCCAGTAGCCCCGATTTTTTTAACACTAGAACGTCAGCATTTGGAAAAGAAGTTTTATATTTCGGAGTTGGCACAACAAATTAGCCGTGTAATTAACGAATATCGTAACTGGTCGTCTTTCCGTTCAATAGGTACCTGTGCAGTATCTTAATGAAATTCAGAAGCAATTTGAAATAAGAAGTAACACTGTTTGGATGTGAATACCATGGACCGAGAATAATTGTCAAGTGTTTCCACTCCCAACAACACACAATTTGGGGGAGAACTTCGCTCTTCAAGTTTTTATTTTTAACTAAAGTAGTTTTTGGTGTTAATTAATCGTCATTTCAGGAATTTAGAACGATTAATTATTTTTTGTCCTAATATATTTCTAATTCACGCCTTACTTTCCAAATCTTAAAGGAACATGAATTCGAGGTACTAAAATGTTAAGTTCATATCTCATCTACAATACGCTTATTCAATATAGGTACTTTTATGTCTGATAAAGAAACGTTGGTACCCTATGATGATTTTTTAGCAGGAAATGTGTCTGGAGTTCATAAATTTGTACCCTGTCACTTTTATAATTACATGAGTCAGAATATGTCTGGGCAATTCAACTTTCACAGTGGATACTCAGTTCGTCTGGTTTTTACTCATAAGCAATTAAATCAATGAATGGTAGCTTACCTCATAATACGTTTTTATGTCTACCACATCAAGTGATTTTTGAGAATGAAGAGTCATAAATACACGTGGTGACACATTATTCAACAATAAAGGCATCAGGAAGAATTGAAGAGATTCCATTAAGCCTTAATAGTTAGCAACGAATTTAGCCCACTAAATATTTAGAATTTAGATAGAACAGAATATCCCTTATCACTTAAAGACAATGAACAGTTGCCCCTCTCTCTCTCTCTCTCTCTCTCTCTCTCTCTCTCTCTATATATATATATATATATATATATATATATATATATATATATATATATATATATATATATATAATTATGGAGGCCTAAATTGTTCTTTTTCAGTTTTGTTTGGGAACAACTAGAAAGGTAAAATCTGGTTGGTCAAACATTTATTCTCAATTTTATATTATAAAACCTTAAACAAATAATTTTGAAAAAAATGAACAGGACACTTATTCAAATCTTACACGGTTATGTTTTTAATCTAAATATTACTTCCATGTATAATATTTAGAATTGAAAGAAAGATGGGAGTGTGAATGGAAATAATAGTATTTGGTGGCCATTTATTTTCCTATTAACTTTATCTCTTATTCAATAATGAACATTTTATGCTTTAATAAAGGTTTCCTTCGTTATTATCCACCATCGGGCCAAAGGAAGCGTCTCAATCAAGCATATATGCTTTTTGCTTAGTTCAAGTTACACCTGCGTTACGGAGTTTGTTGTTATGCAGTGCATTGGCAAATTTCCAATATAAGGTAACCAAGTTAGGGACGTCCAAGAGAATAACTTATGAGCCGAGAATAAAGTCACCTTCTTGGAGGAGTATATGCGATTGGTGCGAAGGAGGTAACTGTAAATTGGGAGGCGCATCTCTCACTCGTCCCTCGCACTCTCTCTATCTCTGTGGCCTCTTCCGCTAGGATGTATGAGAATTGATGAAGAGCAAAACCCATGGTGGAGCTTGGGGGATGGGAAGAAGGTGGATATGAAAATGGCGCCCGACTAGCAGAAGTGATTGATGACTATATAAAGGCATAAAACGGCAAAGTTCGCGAGTCCTAAGTCGCCAAGTCCCTCCTACATCTCAATATAGCTTATCCATCACAAAAAGCTTCTTGAGGAAATTGCTCCAGCCATCCCGTAGAGATCCCTAGGGGTCTTCTCATAATTCACTTTGGGATAACCCTCTCTCTCCCTCCCTTCTTATCATTCCTTGTTTTTAGCATTTCCACTCTTATCACTGGGCTTAATCAAATATAGAAAATAATCAGTTGATTTGAATAATAGTGGAGCATTCACCGGCCCATGATCTGGGATTAAGATGAATCAAGTGTAGTAGCCTGCCCTGCCACCATATCACAATGTTTTAAATTACACTGTAAGTTGTATAGGACCCTTCTTAGGATGATGGTTCTGAAACGTTTCTAAATACGTTTGTTAGGATTTTAAGAGGAAAAACAACTAGGCTGTTAACTTATTTTAACTATATTTTAGCTATTCTGATAACCATAAAGTTCTCTTTTTGGTGTGAAGGAACTAGCAAATTATAGGTATTTTCCTTCACACAATTTAATATATAGTTTTCGGTGAAGAGTTCACCATTTAAAGAAGTGAATCCGCAACAATTTGGACAAGAGAAATACTAATTTTCTGCCCACTTAGCATTTAGATATTTAATCGTCGCTATACTTCTTAGAGGACCTTGGTCTCTGACGCAATTGTTGCCCATTCCTCGGCGATCCAAGCCAAGCTTTTTTCAACTTCCGTCAATCCTCCTTCAGGTACCTGCGCCCGCCTATCTTCTAACTTCTTCTGGTGGGCCATGTGACATTTTCTTGGGCAGTCTTTCAACATGTCGTAATCACCTTGCTCTACTCGTGGTTAGTACAGATGATGCCACGTTCGCCACATGATTTCAATTTTGGGAGTTTTCTTGAGCACCATCTGTGCTACTCCAAATATTATTCTGTTCTTTCCCAAACCTTCAACTCCACGATTCACTGTCATTCAAGGACACGAACCTAAGCACAGTTAGAAATCTTCAAACGTGTTAATAATTGAGAGATGCCACATTCATACTCATAGAACTACTCTGATATTTCAATGTTTAATGGTGATAAAACATTGAACTTTGGACATATGATGTTCCCCGCGTGGAAATAAAAAATGTTTTTCTCAGCTTTTGAAGTTTATATTGTTCGTAATTGATTCAACTGGCGTGAAAAATTCAAATGATTGATATAAACGATAAAACTTCATATTTAAATGAATATGGCATAATGGACTATTTACATTAATATAGTTATAAAATATCTCCTAACCTTCAGACTACTGTAGGTATTCATTGAACCTTAATTTTTCAGGTATATGTATTACAGAGTCATAGATTGCTTTTTGTCGTTGCTGTGTAAGTTATATAATATAATAGGGGTTTCCACTGTTGTCAACCAGTGTTTTTGGGGGTGTTCATTACCAAATAATTGTCCAGCTCTATGTCGGAGTATCACCAATAACCTAAGTTGGTCAAGACTCTTAAATGAGTGTTTTAGTGTTCATGGAGGCAATGATGAACAGAAAATTGATTTTATTGGAGAATATATAACTTAAAACTGAAAATATACATTTCCAAGTTGCGCTACGGAATTCACTTGAATAAATAATAAATAAATGGTGCTTAAAGACCTATAGGGCAAGAACTTCGGGTAGATTGAGTTATTTATTGCTGATGAGTCACGATAATAAGTACAAGGTAAGTGTTTACACTAAGATAATTCGTCGGCCATGAAAGGTACGCGGGTGCGGAAGACAGGTGGCTCGCCGGGCTGTTTGTTGACCAATTAGCGGCAGGTATTGTTTGTAGTGCGGTTTGTTTACGTGATCGTAGTCCTGGGCACCCAACAGCTGGGCTGCCTCCTAGCGATCTCTTCCGGCTACTCCTCCAACCTTCACATCTTCACTACACTTACTACTATTGTGTACTCTCCGCCACCACCTGTTCTGCCCCGAGATTTCCCTCAGCTTCATTCCTGTGGGCAGTATAAATCATATCACGGCTTTGGTGGATAACACTTGAGGGAAATCAGCTCTAGGGGTTCTACTCATTAAAATTTTCATTAAAGGTCAGCTCTAGGGGTTCTACTCATTAAAATTGTCATTAAAGGTCCATCGATTCTACAAAGAAAACGACGAAAATGAGACCTCACTTAAATGTTCACTAATGGCTGAAGTTGGATCGGGAGAAGAAAATAGAAAATCCAAAATATTTCCCCAGATCGAAAATTTGTATGTAACCAATATTATTGCAAATTTAATCTTATATAAACTTTTCTCGATCTTAAATATTAACCACAAATTTTGAATTTTTATATTTTCTCTCTTCAGATTCATGGACATCACGTGTGCAATCAGGTAGGCACGTAGCCGCTGTTCTATAGATATTTACTCAGATTTGGTTACACAAAAAGTATTTATATTGTGTATATTATTACATATATTAAATTATAGAGAGTACTAAGCCATCAATGAATTAGCCTTACATTCAAATTCTTTTTTTATTTAGTAAAAACCACTTTTTGCAATTACATGTAAAAAGAAAGATTAAGTTCATTAATGGCTGAAATCCGATCAGTGGGAGGAGAGGAATTTTGAAAACTCTTAATATCTCCGTTAATTGTATAAAACCTATCTTATTGGGAATGTAATGTTTTATAAATGTTATTATGTACGTTTTTCCTCTATCTTGATTATTAACCGAGATATTTGAATTTTTTTTAGATTTCGGCCTTCAGTAAACTCCCACTCCTATTCATGTCTTATAAACACTAAGCCGTTATATTACGAAACTCATTATTTTAAGTATAAATACCAAATATTATTCTCATTGAACTTTTAATTTTTGTGGTAAATGCAAATACCTGGGACACGTGGAAAATCTGCTTAGTTAACGCAGCCCGCGTGACGGATTTTTTTCTTAAATTTTCAGTAAACCACCAACACTTATCATCTGGTTTTTATTTTGATCAACTGAGCCCTTCGACTTTCGATACACGATGTTACGCTATTGGAATCAATTTTAGAGTTTGGTGACAGGAATTTTGTTCGTGGAAGTTTGACATCCTTCCTCGATTCCCCAACGCCTCATTTGCAATCCAGCCCGTCTTAAGACGAGATTACAGTTGGAATAAGCAGTAAGCTGGCTGGTATAAGCTGCCTTAAGATGGGAGTGCCTGTTAGCTGGGAGAGTCTGGGAACAGGTAATTGTCTAATTATGAAAGGTGCTCCAGGCTCCCAAGACTACGGTAGAACAATGGGACTGAGGGAGGATTCGCTACCTGTAGCCTACCTCTAGGTACCTTAGTTAACGGTCGCACCTTATGGTCACCCTACAAGCTCATCGCCCTATCTTCTTTATGTCTCTTCAAACAATTTTTAGCAGGTTTCCCTTAAATCAGTTATTGGGATTGTCCTCATTTACGACAAACGCGTGAAAAATGTCTTCAAATGTCAATCGATCCCACCTGGGAGATGACGAAAATTATGTAGGTTCAAAATAATATATATACTTGTCTGTTGCCCGCTCTAGCGGTCGTAGTTTTTGTTTGATCGTTACCAAACTCGATATTTAAGCATTTTACGTAAAGAGACAGGTTACGTTCGTTAATGGCTGAAATCGAACCAGTGGGTGGGGAGGGGGGTTTAGAAGGGTAATTTTCGAAAATTGCATAGTCCCAATCTTATTGCAAATTAAATGTACTATAAATATTGCTATATACATTTATTCTCTATCTTGAATATTAACCGAGATATTTGCATTTTTCAGTTTTCAGCCTTCAGCAAACCCCCACTTCTACTCATGTTACATAAACAATACTCTATTATGTAATAAACCACATTATTCGAAGCTTAAATACCATAAATTGTTTTCAAGAGACCTTTATTATACAAGATAAATGCGAATATGTTGTCGTGCCCCCCCCCCTTCTTAAGTTCTTGGACTACTGAAATTTATTGAGATAAAAATTATTCTGATTCATTATAAATTACAGTACTATAGTAAATAGTTTTCAATATAATTAATATGTTATATTCTGATATATTTCCGTAATTCTTTTTCTTTCCTGTGAAAAGTTGGCACACCTCATTGTTTACATTTCAGGTGTTTCCCGTCTGGAGGTTTCTTATTATCGTTTGGATTTATTCACTTGACGTTGAAGGTGCTATTGCGTTACCAGTATTTAGATTTATCTATTGTTAAACATCACGAGGGAAATCTGCTTTTATAAGTCACAAATCTCTTCCATCTAACCCGTTTAAGACCAGTAATGTAGTTATTACAATATAATTTGGCTCATATACTGAACGAAATAAATTAACATCAGCTCCAGCTGTTATCAAACCATGTGTTAGTGATAGAGAAGTGAGAATACAGCCTATTAGATCGACTCTCTGTGTGAATGTTAAGACAATTTATAGAAAAGAGATTTCTCTCCTGGCGGACGGTGAAGGTACTACATCACGTGGAATAAAATAGACCTGCCCTTCAATGTATATTTATTAGCTCTTCCAGTGCACTCCAAGTCCAGTCGGTCAATTTCGTTTGAGAACAAACCTTTTTGACAGTCGACAGCAATGATGATAAAGCCAGTACTATGAATGCGCACAAACTCCCTAATAGGTATTTCATTTATTGTATATTCGCAGTGGAGGAAATGGCCTATGAACCAGACAAGGCATTTTCATTGTATCAATTGTTGAAAATAAGTTCTACAACTCCATTAGATTTATCTTTTATTACAGGGTTACCTATCTGGGCCAGATTTCGTTTATAGTGTTCTGTAAATATAATAACACACAAAGTAGAAGAGAAAATATAGTCAACAGTTTTTACAATAATAACATAAGGCATAACAATGAAAACAAGAATATAGAAATTAACAACAATACCACTAGTCGTGTCAATTAAAACAATTTTAAAAACATTGATCTTGCATAATATTTTAAAACTATAAAAGCCATAATAAATAAATACCCAACCCCCTAATTTCATTGCATTTAGCAGATTTTCCTTAAGGGGAATCAGCTATTGAGGTCGTACTATTGACGCGATTTTCGAAACATTTCCAGAAATTTCCATCGATCATACATACCTTGATAACGAAAATGAAGTCGGTTCAAACTGATATATATATATATAAATGTATAAAACGAAATATGTGTGTGTGTGTGTGTGTGTGTGTGTGTGTGTATGTATGTGTGTATTTGTCTGTTAACGCTCTAGCGGTCGCAATTTTTCTTTGGCCGTTACCAAACTTTATATTTAATCTTATTGTAGTGTAGTGTTCTTTAAGTGTTGTTATGTACATTTTTTTTCACCAACTTTATTATTGACCGACATATTAGAACTTTTTAATTTTCAGTAAACCCCCACTCCCACTCCTAGAATATTAACAATAAGTTGTTAAATAGATAAATGCCAATGGGGTGGGTGACGCACGTGAATTAATTTATCAAAAAAAGAGAACCCGACTGTGGTTACGAATTTTTTAACTGTCAGTGATAAAAAAAAAGAAGACCCTTGCTATAAAACTATCAAGAATGAATCATCTTGTTCTGAGCTGAAATACAAAGAAATGATTTCAACGAGGTTTGAGAGATGAGTGTGATGACATCAGCAATACAGATTTTACATTCATAGGTCCAAAATGGTTTTTTTTTATCTAGACAATACCTGACATTTAACCGTTACAATCAACAGTTGTATCTTCTATTCATCTGATTTTTAGTTAGAAAAAGAAAATATATGGTGAGATAAGATCACTAATTTGTCATTTCTGGGATATCGGAAATTTGCTTAGTTTACGAAGCCTCTGCGAGTCGGACTTTTAGTGGATTTGAAAACAATTTATGTAATTATATACTCTTTTGGCAAAAAAAAGAAAGAAAAATCGTCAAAAGTTAGAACCAACTCATGAGAAAGGGTTAAAAGAGGTACCAAAACGAAGATTCCGAATTACTCCATCTGTGTGCGCCTTATCCGAAAAATGGTTTTGGGGTCGTGTGACTGGGAATTGAATTATATGTGATTTGTTATGTAAGTTTCGACAATCTGTCGAATGGTTAAGGAGATACGGATAACTAAAATAGATAGGGTGGTTGTTGGCTGTTAAGGTCGATCACGTGACAAACTTAATCTAAATTTCTATAAAGTTTAGTAAATTAGTGAGAGAGAAAAACAAAACAAGTAATTGTAAAGGAACTGCTAGAGAGCGCTTTTACCATCAGCTCGCTACCTCGACCATAAAAAATTATTAATGCGGATATTAAATATGGCATGCCAATTAAAAGTAAATAGTTTCATTAAATTTCAGTAAGTAGTCGAAATACGGAAATAGTCTGCGTATTATTTCTGTAAGCTTTCCTGACAGACCAGTGGCAGAAGGCAGTAATATTTCTTCTTAATGATATAATTAGGATCGTGGGGAAGTTACTTAATTACCCAGCATATTAATTAGATCCGGCCTTAACTATATTAATTTGGATATGTGTCCTGTAATTCTATAAATTATCCTTAAAATAATTATTTACCTAATCAATTTATAGATATACTTATCAGAGAAAACATTTTTCTTTCAATGTGCAATCTACATCACACATCAGACCATATTAATTAAAATTACTTAGGTGTGGAGTGCACTTTTAGTTTAATAGCTCACCTGTACAACTAAAAAGTTGTAAATTTCTCTGTATATATATTCGATGCAAAACATTGTATAGGGCCTTTTAGCATATTTTCGATCGTACCTAGGAGAAAACGTATCTAGTTGAACATTAAGTTTTCTATATTGGTGTTATATGGATTTCTTTCGTATCTCGAATATTAAGGGAATAATTTGCACTTATACTTCAGTAAACCTACTTCTTTTTCAGTAATCGCTCTTTAACAATATCATAAAACGTCTTATTTCAAGCTTAAATACCAAATATTGTTTTCGACAGACCTGCACGACCAGATATATGGAACATACGTCTTGTGATGAAGCTTAAGGTTTTTCATTCTTGACTCGAAAATGCTTATTTGGTATTTATCATATTCAAAATTAACACTAAAGACCATACACGTAAATTGCTGAAATTCCGTTCAGGAAAAAGGTATTCAAAAATTCGAAATATCTCAGTTATTATGAGACGGGTCGAAAACTACTATAGAGCCAATCTTGTAAAACTATTGTTGCTCTACAATTGTTGTTTTATATCCGCTTCTTGTATACTGAAATATTAAACGGTTATTTGCACTTTTCTGCTTTCAGTCTTCAGTAAACACCCAATTCTAATCATATGATTTTTATTTTAAGCCACTGAGTCACTAACGGTCTTATATCCAGTGGTTTCAGGAGTTATATTAGAGAAGAGATATAATATAGATGGCGCCATGTGAGAAAACTGTTGTTCTCAGCGGTCTATGTTGAAAAAAATCTATAATTAGGTTCTTTCGTAAATTATAATCTATAATTTTCGGCAACTTATGCATATAACAACAGTTGTTTATTTAGTTATTTAGAGTAACTTTTGTTATATACACTTTTGTCGTGTACCTAAGTATAAATGAGTTATACGTTAAAAACTACTGCGGAAGTCAACAATTTTATTTGGCACAAAAAACTCAACCGAACTAAACCAAACTCGGTATGTTAATTAGCACTAACGTCTTCCTTATAACAAGCCATACCAACATTTCTAGGGACGGGCAGGAGTGGGGGTTATAGGGGAGGCCTGAAATTAAAAATAGTGATATTTCGTTTCCTATTGGGGTTTCGGCAAATGTGCACATAACAAAGGTTGTTTATTTTGTTATTTAGAGAAATTCGCTCAACAATTCTTTGGAACAACCAGGTACCTCACCGGGAAAAATTAATTCAAATCTATGCATAATGCACAGGAAACGGGAAATATGACAATATGGAGGACAGTGAAATCTCACATAAAAAAATAATTTTATTATTAACAAATCCACAGCAACGACGGGTATTAACCCTTAAATCTGGGACGGGTAAATGTCAAAATATTGTGCAAAGTAAAGCCTTGCCAAAAAAATACCATTACCATTCAGCCTCAAATGATTTCCCGAGCGAAACCGGGTATCTCAGCTAGTATGTAGGTATATATATATATATATATATATATATATATATATATATATATATATATATACCACTTTCAAATTAAATTATTTTAAATTACAAGGATCTGGCCCACATCGGATTTTTTTTATTTTATTTAGGGAGTGCCTCAGATTTTTATGATTCATATTCTAGGTACACTTCAAGAGGTTTTACTTTGGAAGCGAGGTTTAAATGACATTTCCGCTCACTTTATTATTACATTCATTATATTTAGAGCTAAATAAATTAGTGATGCATTGGTTTTCGAATTCTTATTTTATTTCTCAAGTGTAAATAATGTTTATTTAGTCATAAAAATTGGTTATAAAGCTACTGTCATAAATTTCTTGTTAACATTCAACTTCTCGGTTTTCTTGTTCGTGCCATACTGACGGTTGCGCATTTTATAGATCGTTCATTAATTTTGATTTACTTGTCATTGTATTTAACAGCCTGCATTATGCAAAAATATCAGCCGCTACAAAATATATATATTGAATGCGAATTTATTAATTTAAAATATTACAAGCAATATATTTAGATATATATTGGACGTTAAGACGTTGAGCCTATATTTACAGCTGGCTGCATATTCTATTTCTGAAAGGTAACAACTACAAATATATCCTTCTTTTACGATAATGCATTTACCATTGTGGATATTTTGATTGGAAGCTATCTTGGTCTATTTCGGTTTTACGACTCTTTGGTCTGTGCTTCCAGGTGTTTACCATACAGCTGGCTCGTATATTAATCCAAAGCGTGGCGTTCCGTCCAATCAATTCGTTTTGTCTCAATACCAATTTTAATGCGTTTATTTCTAATAGGATTTCTTCTGGGCTGGAAGTGATTAAGTGTTTTCTGGAAGTGTTCCTTGTTCTATACTTATGGTTCTCTTAATTAAACCAATATTATCATATGTTGCAAAATATTTTTGTCCGTTTCATCTCAGTTTTACTAAGATGCCTAAAAATAAATAATAATAATTTTACGTTTGTGATAGGTGTTCTTCCACGAGGTCCGCGACTATAAAGGACTTAATTATACAATAAGTAAAATGATCCTGAGGAACCCAAGGATCTTTTCGACAATCGACCCACAGACATTTTATAGAACTAGAAGTTGTGATGTCCTACTGTAAAAAAATTGATTTTCAAAAATGTTGTAAGTTTAAATAATTAAAAAATAATAATAATAATAATTAAAATGATTCATTCATTATTTATAAACTACTTATTTCATGCATACATACAACCTCCCCCACCCACACGCACACACACACACACACACACACACACACACACACACACACATAAACCGCTTCCGTTATATTTAAGGAAAATTCCATAAAGTGATAATTAATATTTAAACCTACTCGAAGTACGAATACATTTAGAGTGAAAAAGAAGAACCTCAACAGTCGGAAGGGAAATCAGCTACTGAAGTTGTACTCATGACGCAATTTTCGATACATTTCTTCAAATGAACATCGATCCTACCCAGTGGATGGCGAAAAAAAAATTATTTGTCTGTTCCCGCTATATATACATATATATATATATATATATATATATATATATATATATATGGTGTTTTTTTTGGATGTTTGGCTCAATGTGAACAGACCAGGGAAGGTTATTGTAACCAGTAACCCTAGTGCAATATGTACAGTAGTTTTTAACTATCTTTAGTTTTGGTAAGTAAAAATAGCTTAAATATCTCCTGTTACACTCTAGTTATACATCAATGAGCAATATTATAAAGTAGTACCTGTATTTTCACAGCCCTGAAGAAGAGAAAATAAAGATTCTCGAAATATCGGCATAAACTAAGATTTTTTCACCAACATTGACCAAACCTCTCAAAAAACAAAACAAAAAAAAACGCCATACCTAGTCGAAAACATCAACACAATTATATATATATATATATATATATATATATATATATATATATATATTACCTATGAATTGTGATATTTGTATTTTCTCTATCTATACTGCTCAAAAATAAATAGGGATATTGGTTATTTTTTTCTTATCCTATTAATTTTAATTAAATCGACCTTAATATTAAATAACTTTTTTATGGGGGGAAAAAGACAATAATTTCTATTATATATTAATGATATTTATAATTAAAAAAAAAGCTAGGCCCCATAAATACCACAAAACCTACCAACCTACCAATATCCCTATTCATTTTTGAGCAGTTTGTATTATTAGCCAAGATATTTGAATTTTATACTTTTCACCCTTTAGTAAACTTCCACTTCTACTCATGTCATATTAACAATAAGCTTTTATATCATGAACCACTTTATTGGAAGCTTAAATACGAAATATTGTTTTCACTGTACTCTTCCTGTGTGAGGTACAAGTTGAGTAATGACGTCACCATTTTGGAAATAGATTAGGAAGAGGGGAGGGGGTAAGACAATGGGAACTTCGAAAATTCAAAATATCTCTGTTGTTATGAGTCGGACCGAAAAATGTGAAAGGAACCATTCTTGTTGAGCTATTGATGCCGGGAAACCTGCTTAGTTTACGCAGCCCCTGCGTGACGGACTTTGTTGTATATACACGTTGAAATGCAATGAGGAAATCGCCTATGTTACGGAACTCAACTAAACAATATTTGTGTGAGCGTATATCACACCCCCAAATTCAAGCAGCCTCCTTACCCATTGAGCGACGGTTAGCACCGACGTTGGGGAAACTGGCAGAATCTTTATAAACATTATAAGAGCCGCCGGTCATATTGTTGTTTATAACGGTACTGGGAATACTTCGGACCCAGTTAGCGAGTGGTGATGTATTTCTGATGGCTTATTCGTGAACCAACAGCTCCTAACATACAGCAACCCACTTAAACTCCCATCTTTTTCGACAATCTCTAAATGGCTATTATTTTTCTAACAGCTTCTCAAAGTCATTTATAGTAAATACGACAAATACCTATATAAATATAATGGCCATAAAGAGTAATTCAAAGGCGATGATATGGCTTTTTTATTTTTATTTTTTTTGAAAGTGCGAAATACATTGCTTCAAAAGGTTTCTAGAGAAGAAAATATGTAAAGAATGTAAGCCCCAACTTAATCTGTTAACAAGCCGTTACTTAGTCAATTTGATAGAAATCTCTTGAAAGTCAGATTTGATAATGATAAGAAAGCTGGACAGTTTCCTTAGCTTTAATTCGCTACATTACCTGTTGATTTTACCACAGAAAAAGAGTGTTCAAGTTCTGGACTGTGTTTTTTACTGCACTTGAGTGATTATTACAGCTTAAAGAGGACGTAAATAAATATATTATTTAGTTTACATTTCTTTGTTTTTTAGGCCACTCTCTGAGTGTAGGGATTATAAGGGAGGCCTGAAAGGAAAAATAACGATATTTTGTTTCCCATTGGTTTTCCGGCAAATATGCATATAACAAAAGTTGTTTATTTTGTTATTTAGAGTAACTTTTGTTATATACACTTTTGTAGTTTACCGAAGTATAAATGAATTATACTCTAAAAACTATAGTGGAAGTCAACAATTTTAACTAAATACTCAACCGAACTAAACGAAATTCTATATGTGTAAATCGTGATATTTCCTACCTATTCATTTTTCGGCAATCGTATATATGACAAAAGTTGTTTGTTTTGTTATTTGAAGTAACTTTTGTTATATGCACTTTTGACGTATAACGAAGTATAAATGAGGTATACACGAAAAACTATAGAAGGGGTCAACAATGTTTTAGGTGTAAATCTTAAGTAGAGACGGAAAAATGTAAAATTTTTGTAGGAAGTAAAGCACAAAAGAAATACCCCAGGGGGATTGAGCCCAAAATTATTTCTCGGGTGAAGCCGGGTATCTTAGCTAGTTTAATAAACATTGTTTAGGGACTGATCTATGCCATATTTTCAACTTGTCTTAATAAACCAGTTTTGGATTTATTATCCTTTTGTGTATTTAAAACACTGAAACTCCTCAGCCTCGAATTATTGCTCATGATCTTTCACTTCAATAATACTCCCCATTTCAAAAACAGAAACCATTTTGGTTGTTTGACGTTGAATATAAATGCAACCTAATCATTTACGTATAATGAAATTGATCAGGATCAATAAGAAGGCCAAGTCCTCTACTGTTTTTTAATATTATGCAGAGTGCACTTTCGGAGTCAACGCTCCATCCTCAGTGCCTGCTGACAAACACAAACCTCGAGTTAATTTAACATTCACAGCATGGCCAAAAGGCAAAATAAACAACAGTCATAAAAAAACAAACACAATATAAATAGTAAAAACAATGTTAATTCTTAAAACTAGTCAACTAATAAAAATATAAAATCTAATCCTAGTCAACTACTATAAATTAAAGCCAAAACAATCAAAAAATTTAATAACAAGTCAAATAATAAAAGCAAACAACGGTAAGCATATGTCAAAAACTATAAATAAAATTAAAAACTAAAAAACTACCTAAATTTCAGATTTATATGGAAAACATATCACAGTGGGTGAGAACCTCGGAAAAAACTACCCAGAGGAACTGTAAGAAACATCTAAAAAAATAAACAAAATCCCCATACTAATAATAGAGAGAAGATGAAGGAAGTGCACTCTGCATTATATTAAAAAACAGTAGAGGACTTGGCCTTCTCATTGATCCTGATCAATTGGTTCCTCTACCATCCAGCATATTCCAGAGATATAATGAAATTGTTCTGCCCAGTATTCTTAACTTTAAAAATAAATATTTGGAGAGGATGAGCAAAGAGTTCACTGACCCGTCAGTTCTAATTGAACGGAGGTGGGGTCCCTGCCAGGTAAGTCTTAAGAAGAAAGATAAATTATTGGGTCTTGCAAACCTCCCAGAATCTGGACTACAATGACTGAGACAATCAGAAATCTTTGTAGCAATGCTTTGTGACATGATTACAAAATCCATTTTTTCAGTATCTTCTTTCTTTCCATCCAGTCTGCCTCGATATTCCTCTCTTATAATAACTGGCTTTTTTAAAATTAAGCTTTAAGATGAAATTAATGTCATAGACACAACTTAGTTATCCATTTTCTATACGGCACCTCGAGGTGATGGAGTAGCTACTAAAATAACGAATTTTGCTACCTAGGTCCATAATGTACGGTAGGGAATGCCTCAAGCAGGTCACTTGACCACCTAAACTAGGTTGTAGGTCCCATCTCTTCTTGTTATTTTGAACCCCCTACCCATTCCCAGGGAAAAAAGGAAAGGAACAATTTAGACTGACAGTAGAATATTCCACTTCAACTCTAAATAGGTTAATGAAAATTCATTTCAATTTTCCAGCCGAAGTTGTTCTATTCTACCCTGCACTTCGCTTTCTCATAGCATATGTACCTTAAGGAAAATTAGCTATACTCAAAACGAAAATTATGAAATATTGCTTCAAATCCTTTCCAGTAGATGAGTAAAATGTAGTGTTTTCCATTTATATAAAAAAATTCCGGCATGAAAGGGGTGCGTTAACTAAGCAGATTTCCCACCTGCGTCACGTATATGCATTTATCTCAAAACTTAAATATTCGGTTAGAACAATATTTGGTATTTAGACTTCAAATAAAGTACTTCATAATATAACACCTTATTAATAATATGACATGAGAAGAAAAGGGTGTTTACTGAAGGCCGAAATCTAAAATATGCAAATATGTAAGCTAATAATCAAGGTAGTGAAAAAATGTACAGAACATTTATAGAAAGTTATATTTTCCATAAGATTGGTACTACACATCTTTCCGATCCAACACAAAATATCGGAGATATTAAGATCCGAAATTCCGCCTTCTAAACCCCCCCCCCCACCCACTTGTCGGATTTCAGCCATTTACGAACTTCATCTTTAGTTTTACATAAAACCCTCCAAACTCTAGGATTTTACTGTAAATTTAATTTAGCTGAGCGGTTGCCTAACTATGAGATTGCACTTCTCTCGTTCTTTCTGAGCTATTGAATAGCTACTCCGATCAAGAATTAGTGGTTTTAGGTATTTGATTCCACTTCAAAACCCATTCTTCATTAGGGGCTCAGGTTAGCCATGCGACTTAAAGCGTTGACCTTTATCTCACATGGTAAACCTAGAGTGGCGAGTTCAATTCTCGCCTGGGCAAAGGAAATTATTTAGTGATGAAATTCATTAAATAACGTCCTAAAATCCCACCCTGGCTAGAAAAGGGTGGTAACCTGTAGATAAACCGTCCCGATTAGCCTAAGTTGCAAAAAGTGGGCGTTAATAAATAAATAAAAAAAATATTCTTCATTATGTTGATCACTTAACCTCTTTCAAAGCTGTACAGGTACTTTGTGGGCAGTTTAGACAACATTTTTTTTTAAAAATAAAAAAACACATTAAACTGTTTCAATATTAAACATTAAGTTTATGTCAGGGTTAGGATAAATTTAGTTAGAGCTCAATCCAGGGATGCAAATTTTAACTGAAAACATCTCCGACATTATGAAAACTTTATATTCTAAATGTAACGTCCTATAATTATTGTTCTAAATGTTTTTCGGTTTTGATGAAGTTATTTGTATTTTTTCGGTTTCAGGCTTCATTACGCTTCCTCTCTTGACCTTGACGTTTTAGCAGATTTCCCTTAAGGGAAATCAGCTATTGAGGTTGTACTCATGACGGAATTTTCGAAATTTTTCTTCAAATGTCCATCGGTCCTACCCAGGAGATGACGAAAATGAGGTCCGTTCAAAACTGTATATATATATATATATATATATATATATATATATATATATATATCTATATATACATATATCTCTCTATATCTCTCTCTATATATTTGTCTGTTACCGCTCTATCGGTCGCAATTTTTGTTTGATCGTTACCAAACTCGATATATATGTTATAGTCGTTTTATGTAAAAAGGAAGATCAAGTTCCTTAACGGCTGAAATCGGACCAGTGGGAGGGGGGGGGTTTAGAGGGGAGGATTTACGAAAATTCGAAATATCTCCGTTACTATACGTCGGACCGAAAAATTGTACAGAATCAATCTTATTGAAAATTAAATTTACTATAAATATTGTTATATACATTTTTTCTCTATCTTGAATATTAACCGAGATATTTGCATTTGTATTCTGTGTGTGGTCACCAGTAGACTATGTTCGGACTTTCCGCCGAGAGCTCTGGCGGCCGTTTCCATAACTATTCGTCCCTCGTGAATAGGTTTAGAGGTTAGGTTAACTGTTTTTTGGGGCTAGAAACTACTGGGTTATTACGCCCTAAATAATGTTTTAGGTTTAGAGGTTTCTTACTACTACAGTTGTTATTAGGCAGATTTCTCTATTGTAAAACTTCACGTGGGGAATCTGCTTAGTTTACGCAGCCCCTGCGTGACGGACGTTTTACTTTAAAGATATTACAACAGCTATGTAAAGTTCTTAAAATCTTTTTTGCACGGTGTATACCTTTTATATGAAAATTGATTTTAAATATCCTACTGAAAGTAGTTCTATTCCACCCTGAGCTTCCTTTTCTCAAAGCAGAAATAAGGGAAATTAGGTAAACTCAAAAAGGGGAAATTTGCAATCTCTCTTCCTCGATCTTCGTCGAGAGAGAGAAATAATGTCATTCATCGTCGGAAAAGCCCATAACTGTCGGTCCTGGGGGCCTGCCCGGTGCCTGAAGAACAGAGCCTATTAGTGTTCCTGTTGCGAAATCAAAAACCCAGTCGGAGCGGAGTCAGCCTCGCATCAGGATTAGGCGGTTCTTTTGTGACTATGGTTTCCCCCCGCCTCTTTCTTAACGCCGATGTAATTTATTATCAGATGCCTAGTCGACACTCTGCGAGGAAGCTCTGCAGCGAGCCACGACTCACTGGCAAAAAAGGCAAGCGGTGTCCCTCTGGTCTCGAGTAATTATGAAGGGAGAGGACACAGCCGAGAGGCGTTAGCAGGTCTTCTTATGAAGACGAACACTGTATCTTTGATCCCTCGTCATAAGTACAGTTATGGAATTCAGGGCCCGGCCACCGCGGTGATTCACAATGCGCCCAGAATGAGATTCCTTTGGTGATAGGGGACTTCCTTTGGTCGGCTGTATTTTTGTGAAAAAATTCATATCTTTGAGAGGGGTTCCATTGTATTGCTTATGAGGCATTCAGTGTTGAGGCATTATAAACGTTAGTATGATTTTTATTTCCATTTACAATTACTGAGGATACAAACAATAATGAGACTTATAAGAAGATATTATTCGGGAATGCCAAATCGTGATAGGATACAAAAAATTAACTTCCATAATTGCTACACGCCTTCCAGTAATGTTTAACTTTGAACCCAATATCTACAATTTTAGAACTATTTACATCATATCATCTTCTTAGTTATAGTATATTGAGAATAAGATGAGTAGATTGACTGGCCCTAGTACATTCCAGCAATTAACAGCTTTTATTTACGAATTAATAGAGCAGAATTTTATTTGAAGTATAGTGACTCCAATAATGTAATATTTATGGATGTAATCATTTATCTTGAAAGTATTCTTTTTCGTCCAGCCTAAGGTAATATTGATCAAGCAAATTCTCAATGGAGCCCCGGTAAGGTTCTCAACCTTGGGGGTTGTGTTTTAAGGCTGAGTCTAGTCACTGCTCCAGCGATCCGGGACTCAGAAAATCACAGAGAACCAAATTAATTCCTTCACGCAAGGGTTGCGTAAACTAAGAACATTTCCTCCGTGCAGGTATAGCATATTTGTATACTAAAATATATTCTCTATTTCTATGTAAAAAATTAATGAGTAGAAAGGGGAGGGGGGGGGGCTCTTCTGAGGTCAGAAAACAAGGAAATTGGAACAACTGGATTAGTATTTGAGTTACGAAAAAATAAATAGAACAACAATTTTAGGGTATCAATTGTTAAACAACATTGGCTCTATAACATTTTACGATCTGGCTTATAACAAATATATATACTCGTATTTTGAATTTTCTAAACCCGTACTATTCCGCGTCCGATTTCAATCTCTAACAAAATGATCTTTAGTCTTGACAGAAAAGGTTAAATATCGAGTATGGAATACATCAAATAAACATTTTAGAGCTAGAACATAAAAGCTTAATTGATACTGTCATCACACAACGAATTTCCATTAATCTCCTATATAAAGGTCTCTTGAAAACAATATTTGGTATATAAGCTTAGAATAAAGTGGTTCATGATATATCAGTTTATTGTTGTTAACATGGCATGTTTATGAGTGGAGCGTTTGCTTAAAGGTAAAAACTAAAAAATCCAAATATCTCGTTTAATATTCATGATTGAGAAAATATCTATATATTAATATTTATAGGTAATTTAATTTGGAATAGGATTGGTTATATACCATTTTTCGATCTCACTTATAGTAACGGATATATATCAAATGTTCGAAATTCCCCTCCCACTGGTCCAATTTCTAGCATTGATGAACTTGATCTTCCTTTTACGTAAACGGAAGTTTGGTAACGATCAAACTAATTGTGACAGCTAGAGCTTTAACAGACAAATATGCATATAATTTTGGATAAACGGACTTCACTTTCGTCATCTCCTGGGTAGGATCGAGGACATTTGAAGAATTTCTTTGAAAATCGCGTCAAGAAGACATCGTCAATAGCTGATTTCCTTTAAGAGGTCACAAGTACATTAAGGGGTTTCCTCTGACATAGGTAACTCGCTAACACAATGGCAAAGGAGTGAAATCTCGATACTGAAGAGTGGAATGCACCCGATTTGAAAACTTCAGAGATCCTCCCTCCCTCCCAGACTACGAGTTCGAGACCTTGAAATGCATATATAAAGTGTTCCTCCGGTCTTTGTCTGTAGACATGTTGTCAATGTGGAACTTGACCAAAGGGTTCTTAAGCAGATCGCCTAAGATCTATGAAGACTTTTACAGGAGTTTTGGGTGGCCTACTTGTGGCGTATCCTGGACTGGCGTACTCCTGGTGTTGTAGTGGCTGCGACGGCCAGTGGCTGTGACCCAGTGACCGTGGACTAGAGCAGTGGCCTGCTGACCCCAAGGACGCAGCATTGATCTGAGGGTACACCCCCTCCCGTCGTACTAGTCCATTCATGGGTCCCACCACCCCCTCCACTCACCCCCTGTCTAGGGGTGCCCCCTCGCCCATGTTCACTACACAACATCCCATAGAATTCTTTGAGAGCTCGGCCTTTTCCCTCTTGGAAGAATCCTCTTGGAATACGACTATTGAAGAAGCTAAGTATTTGATCCTAAACGCAGAATATATTTTTAAGAATGGAAATTACTGGACGGAATTTCGAACAAGATGATAGTTGGTGAACCGGTTTGCCACGTAGAAGTCACAATGAGAAAACTGTGGTTGTCGCATATATATAAACACATTTTCTACTTTTTCAAACTAACGTGTTTTTGGCATGCCCTGCTACCATCATAACATCAACGTTACTAGGAACAGAGCTTTATAACATCTCATCGTGCATTTTGAAGGCCTCTTCTGATTTATTGGAAAGCGTATTGTAGAAATTTGCTTCACCCAAATTAGCTCAAAAGCCCTCCGTTCCTGGCAACTATACGATCAAATAGAAACATTAAGTTCTTCAAGCATATTATTTATTCAGGTTAAGTGTTTCATGTCTTTCAGTACGCCTCTTCAGGGGCACTAATCCAATTTAAGGTTTAATTCACATTACTTGAGTGACACTGGAACGTCTGATTGTAACAGGAGCCCGAAGCAGAAGATCCCAATGCAATGCGAATTCTTCAAAAAGTTTGAAATGCTTCTGAAGAGACGCCTATACAACGTGAAACAGAGTTAAAATACACCAAGCATGACACGGTGTTTTTATTTATTGACTATTTGCTCAAAAAACGAGGATTTATTTTAAAAAAAAAATACTGATTCATTAGATAAGTTTAACTGAAATATTCACCTTTTCGTCTCAATAGAAATATTGATCATTTGAAGCCAGATAATATTTCCTCGCGTTATTTTTACATAAATAGCCCATTTAACACCAGTGGAAATGGGTGTTTACTGAGGGCTAAAAATGAAAAAAAAAATAATAATCCTCTATTTTCGATTTAATAAAAAATGGTAAAGACAACAATGGAAAATACTACTTCATCGACGAGCTTGATTGTAAAAAATTCTTCCGACTGAAGAGATATTGTTTACATTGGGATTCTAGTTAGTGAAGTTCATGTAGGACAAACGTGACTTCATTTTAGCAGATTTCCCTTAGGGGAAATCAGCTATTGAGGTCGTACTCATGACACGATTTTCGAATTTTTTTTTCAAATGTCCATCGATCCTACCCAGGAGATGACGAAAATGAGGTCCGTTCAAAATTGTGCATATATATTTGTCTGTTACCGCTCAGCAGCCGAAATTATCGTTTTATAATTACCAAACTTATCAAAATTATATATATATTTGTCTGTCAACGCACTAGCGGTCGCAATTTTTGTTTGATCGTTACCAAACTCGACATTTAAACGTTTTATGCAAAAAGACAGATCAAGTTCGTTAATATCTGAAATCGGACCATTGGGAGGGGGGGGGGTTTACAGGGGGGATTTTCGAAAATTCGAAATATCTCCGTTACCATACGTCGGATCAAAACATTGTATAGAACCAATCTTATTCTAAATTAAATGTACTATAAATATTGTTCTATACAGTTATTCTCTATATTGAATATTAACCGAGATATTTGCATTTCTATTAAATTTGGGCCAATAACGGATGACAATTTCCCGCCAAAAGCTAGTTCGGCCCTTTGCCATAACTGTTCGACTCTCGTATGGAGATGTCTCTATTGTTTACTGTTGATTGTTTAATCTGCTTAGTTTACGCAGCCCCTGCGTGATGGACTTTTTATGATTCAGATAACCTCCCTCCAACAAATGCTATTTTTAATTAAATGTAACTATGTTAGTACTTATGTTATATCCAGCTTCAATTTCAAGTAAAGTTTACTCAGACATCTTTTTACGTGAGATAAGTGGAATTCAATTTGAGATGGCATCATCAACGTACAAAAGCTGCATAGTTTACGCACAAAGGTGACGGACTTTTTGTAGTGTAAGTATTTCCACTTATTGCATATTGTCCGTTAAATATGAATGAAAAAAAAATCACTCATTCCTTACTCTTAATTATATAAACCGAACCATAAACAGTTTATTACTTTTGTCTTTTTCCAATTATATTTCAAAATATTTGTACTATTGTGACTAAAATTAATTTGTCTGATAATCCAAGGTGACTCATCAAACTACTTACGACAACAATAGAAAATTCTTTAGGCACTAACGGAGTCTGGCTTCTCTCTGACGTCAGACGCCCTTATCAAGAGTAATAAAGTTATTCACAAAAACAAAATCAATTTTATGATTTTTGAGATGAGCTCACGTTTATAGTTTTAATTATTTGGCATTGTTACAAATTATTTAATCTAAATGCAGTTGAAAAATTTCTTGAGGAGTCAAAGAAGAACCTGGTGATGTCTGCTAACAATTGTCATTAAGCCACGCAATATTTCTGATTTTCTACAATGACATTTCAATAATTACAACTGAAATATACACTTTAAAAATACCGTTTTCATGACTCAAAATAAATTCAAAATTCACTCATTCCTAACTCAATTATATAAATACCTAACCAAACCGTAAACAGTCTATTATTAATATCATTTTCCAATTATATTTCAAAATATTTGTACTATTGTAACTAAAATTGATTCGTCTGACTAAGATGACTCGTTAAACCACTTACAGATACAATAGAAAATTCTTCGGGCACTAAGTGAGGCTGGAGTCTCTCTGTCGTCAGACACCCTTATCAATCGTAATCAAAATTATTCACAAACGCAAACCTAATCAAATTCGATGATTTTTAAGATGAGCTCACGTGTATAGTTTTAATTAATGGGCATTGTTAGTAGTCATTTATTCTAAATACTGTTGAAAAATTAAATGAGCAATCAAAGAAGAATGTCTGCCAACAATTAAACAAGATTGAACAGTCCTTACTTCCTCTAAGATTTTTTTTTTTTTCAAAACGAACCGAGCTAAACAGAACAAACAAAGTGTTGCTTTTTAAATGAAAGTATATATATGTTTGTGAATTATCCCTGGTTAGGATATAAAGTCCAATCACAATAGCTAATACTAGTTAAGCATAAAATATAGTGAGATATGCGTATACACTAACACTAGAATGTAAATATGACAGATTTGTCTTAAACCGTGCCGTTTGCAAGCAGTTATGGAGTAGTTTAATGAATTTCTTAAACAATTTTCCATTAAATCGAAAATCTTACGCTTACAAATATGATATTTCGCAATATGGATTGACTATGTTGTAATTAATTAACATATTTTTCTCACCAGGGGGGGGGGCTAAGGTTTTCATTTAATGCGTTTGTCACTAAATAAATTCGTATTGTCCAGGTGATTATGGAACTCAAGAGTCTAGGTTTACCATGTAAGATTAAGAACAACGCTTTAACTCACATTGCTCACCTGAGTCTCGAAAATTAATAAGATAACGATATGATGATACGAGTACTGTGTGCTTAAACGAAAAGAAATAAGTAAATAAAAAAATCAACAAATTTACTCACAAGAAATATAACTGAGTACCAGCCACATATACAACTCATCAGAGCCAAAGGTGCTCTATTATTCTGGGCAATGCTTCTTTGAAATCAATCGTTTAATGCAACTTTAAAAGCACTTAACTGCATTTTAGTTAATAACGCGTAGCTGAAGTAGAAAGTTCAAGTACTCGGAGAGAGAAAGTGAGATAGGAACGCACCGAATTAGAACTCAGCCGGCACTGATGATGTTGACAAACATTCCCCGAGGTGCGCACGCGCCGACTGTAGATAGTGGTGGGGGTGGACCTTCCTAAACTCTGCTGATCTGATGTAGGAGCATCCTTTATTTTTGGAATCATTAGAAGACTCTAAATATTAATTACTTTAAATTATTACATTTTTAAAAGATCAACATGTTTATTTATTTATAAGGGGCTGTAAATGAGAGTTTCTTTCTGTGGAAATAAGGACTTGTGGAAAAAAAAGAGGAAATTATCGGGTGTAAGCTATATAACTAGTAAACATTGTTGAAACTACTGCGCGACTGGTTAAGCGCACTATCTAATGTCAAATCTCATTAAAAAAAAGTTGTTTAAAATTTTCTTTTTACGCAACAACCTCTCATGCATATTTTACTTAGGATGGTCATTAAACGAAATATTTAGAATTGTATGTATAGGATCATGGGTCAATTGTAACTATCCCCCCCCCCCCGACCACCCCAAGGCTCAATTTTTAAGAATTAGTTCGAATTCTTTAAAATGATATGTCCTGTTCTTTTAAGAGTATTTGTAGATACTTTTGAAAGCTTTTAATTTATAAATTTTACATACGAATGTGCCTTTAGCAGATTCCTCTTAATGAACACGTACTCATGAAACATGTATTAATTTCCACGAACATACCAAGCTGATGTTAAAAATTAACTATATATATATATATATATATATATATATATATATATATATATATATATATGCAGGTGTTACTTGTTTATTCGATATTTATATGTTTAATATAAGTCATAAATTTCGAATTCGTTAACGGCCAACAAATAAAGCAGGAAGAAGCGGATAATTGTGGAAGGGGTGTCTAATTGTTAATATGTGCGTTAATGAACGTGCCTTATCGAAACATTTTATTCAATCATTTTGTTAGCCACGTTTTTCTACAATTGTCGTTCCTAAATTAGTTCGTATAAGAACAAGTAATTTGTACATTTCTTCTCCCTTGTACAGTTAAGAGTTTGTTTTCACTGTATCAGTCTATATGGTCTAGGTTAAGTATTTTGAATGTTTTTATTTTTCTTACTTTATTTATTAAAAAATATTGCCTGTTGATGTGCGAAGGGTATTAATTTTGTGTTATTTAGTTTTAGGAAAGATATTTTTTTATTATTTTATGACTATGCTATCTATTCGACTTTTTAAAAAATATTTTAATAGTGATAGGTAAGTTATTGTTTTTTTGGTGTCAACAGAGGACTAATGATGATGCACTTCATCGAAAGCGCTCTGTCGCTTAAAGAAATTGTTACTGTGGGAGCGTGGCCATTTTTCCTCTACCTGCAATATAATTCTATTCCATCTGTCACAATACCAAGATATGAATAATTTGTATTTATTTGTCATCATTATTTGATAAAGCACAAACCCTAATCATGTAAATTTCAAAGTACTTTGTAAACAATGGTTACCATGTAACGCGACCGTATCAATAAACGACAAGCACCTTTCCAGTGTATTGCTGGGTTGTTTCATGTTGCACTAGCCTAAAAATATGAAAAATGCATATACGTATTGTTGTAACACAAAATCAAGAATCTACCTATTGGTAAAGTACTAGTGGCTAATGATCACGAAAATAAGCTATATATACAGATAATACAATTCATGTAAGTTTGTAAAACACAGTATGGAATCTTTGTTTGACGCATAGAGATAATACAAGTTTAAAATCATATTATTTAAGGGAACCATGTATCACTATCTTGAAAAAAAATTATTTTTTCTTTTAAACCCTGAAGAACAACTTCAAAGAGGGACACCTCTCTGAAAATGCTCCTGTCCCAGGGAGATGTATAGCTAGACATTTCTGACCCTTTTCTACAGTTATAAACTGCTCTTATTCTTCGCTTTCAGGGTAAGTGGGCAACAGAAAAAAAAAATCTCCGAACTGTTTTTTAATAAAGTAACTGCAAAGAAATAAATCTTTCGAGATCTTAGGGGACTTGTCCCGCCTTCGTTATCCATTAAATATTGCCGCAATTCAGCGGAAGATCTTTCGTTTCCTTCGGAGAGTCTAGAAATAGCGGCGATATGTCATTGTCAGAGCGGTCAAGAAAAGCCGAAATAGTGTACTCGTCCGCAAATCGGAGACGCGGGGAGGAAGAGAGAGAAAAAAAAGGCCGAATCTATTTTCGCGGTTTAAGTAATTTGGACGAATTAATTATAACTTGGGTCAGCGCTGATGAGATAAAGCGGGAGCAGTAGATCACGCTTGGATGTGTGACCTTCTGCATTCCACAATGACACTAATGTTCTGGTTCTCTGCTTACCATCGGTAATCGTCAGGCAAAGGAACAAAAATTCATTTTGGGCCAACCTTTTAAATAACAAGAAAGTATAATGAAGATACAGATAACAATCAATAAACTAACCAAGTAATGAAATCTCAGACCCATGCCTATTTTATGACAAGAAATCAACTACCTAAATGTGGGAAGACAAATATAAATATCTCCCATATATTAATGGAAGCCATATGTATACAAATATTCGAAAAGAATGCAATATTTCCAATAATAAAGCAGTTGGCCTGGGGGGTGATCTCAAAGAGCTAGATAAATTAATTAATTTTATGAGAAATACAAATTTTTATAAAGTAATTTAAATCTACATACGACATAAAATTTGACGTATATAAATAAATGTAAATATATATATATATATATATATATATATTTGTGTGTGTGTGTGTGTGTGTGTGTGTGTGTGTGTGTGTGTGTGTGTGTGTGTGTGTGTGTGTGTATGTGTGTGTAAGTTCATGTATGTATCTGGATTAAAAAATATAAAATAAAAATGAAAAAAATATATATTTAAATTTAAAAAAAAAAACTTTTGAAAAAATATATATTTAAATTAAAAATAAAGTTCCTACCATTGTTAATAACACTACATTAATAAAGCACAGATTTAAGAATTGTCATATGGCAAATAAATCTAAATTACGGTATAGATTAAATTATAAATAACGATATAAATGAAGATATAACAATACTTACAATTTATTATTTAATTCTACCCATGTTTCTAAGTGGTTATTTTCTGTACATTTACTCTTTTAGAGTTTTGTAAATATTGTTACAATGAAAGCGGCCAGAAGGTGGAAGCACATGCTCTAACTCTGACGTATATCGAGTACTTTGGATGAATTGGCAATTGTATTTTCGAAATATGTAGGGAGAAAAAAAAGTTTTCTTAAAGGACTATTATTACTGATATTATATGTTAATTGTAACCAAACTTGATGAGTACTTTTTTTGTTGTTGTTATACATTTCCTATTGTACGAACCAGGAAGGGCTCACTACAGTTTACCAATCGTTTCTACTAAGGTGGGACCAGAGATTTTTATTTTCCTTGCCCATTTACACCTTAACAATAATGTATAACTGAGTCACTATTAAATTTACATTTAGTCAAATGAAACAAATGTTTCAGTAGTACAGACAATCCATAGTTTTCTTATAGAGATATAAGATTAGATTAGATAACAAAATTCTCAGGAAATTCGATCCGCTTTCATTCAGTAAAGATTTTCCATTTCCTTTATTCATTATTACAGTTATCAACAGTGGCATTGATTACGTGTCATTAATTGTTTGAACAAAATACGTATAAAAATAAACTTAATTTAATTTATTCAGCATACAATTTGTTTATGATACTTGGATATTGAGTTAGTTTATCAGAAGGACTTTCTCCTAGAAAAAAACAAAAAAAAAAAAACAGAACGGACACAGAAATGAAAATGTGATCCAAGTGGTCGATCAGCGATGCACAGGACTAAATATCTACTTTTTGTTCGTGAATTCGACATCAGAGAGGATTCCGAAAGATATATAATAAAATGGAATTCAGAATTAAAGCTTAATTCAATGAAATTCCTGTTATCAAAGCCAGTTCAAGACAGTCACAAAGATTATAAATTGCTTAGAATTTCTTATGAATTTATGCTACATTGTACAGAAGTCTTAAAAAGGCAACTGCCTAGTATTGTCTTTCTTATGTCATCAGCACATATAACAAAAGTTGTGCGTTTTAATGGTCCTTATCGTCTGATTAAGTTTAATAACTAAGGCATGAGTAGCTCTCGATAAAAAATTGTATATCTTTATATATAAAATTCTACTGTAAGTGTGAATGGCACTGAACTCCTTCTAAACGGCTGGACCGATTTGGATGAAGTTTTTTGTATGCGTTTGAGTGACGCCCTGGATGGTTTAGATACACAAATCAGCCCGGCAAAAGGAGCAGGACTGGGGGTTGTAAGGTTTGCCTGAAATTAAAAATAGCGATATTTCGTTTCCTATTGGTTTTTCGGCCAATATGAACAGGATAAAAGTTGTTTATTATGTTACTTAGAGTAACTTTTGCTATATTATCTTTTGTCAACTAACAAAGTATAAACAAGATATAGTAAAGTAGCTTTTGTTTTAAACATGATATTATTAAATTTAATATCCTAATCGCTTGAAATATCATGCAGGGCAACGTCTGTCGGGTCTGCTAGTCTTATATAAAAACTATTTCCCGAACTGCTTATAACTTTCAACACCTTCATATTAGAAACTCGTTGAAATAATTTAAATGTACTGACATTTTCAACTCTCAAAGAGGTCAATATAACCAGAGAGTAGAGTGTCTTATTAATAAAAATAGTGTCATAGCGTACGCCATTGTTGGAAAGAAATGACTAGGTCTGAATGAACCTGGAGGAAACCCAGTAAATTGACTCCAGTCAGAAATTACCTCAGCCCAACTCCAATTATATGGAATGATTCACAAATGGCCTTTACCTAATGGATCCAATCCCTCTAATGTTCTTAATTCCAGTGATTATTAAACTTACATCAAAGTTATAAGGAGATATAAGTCTCCCTTTTTTCTTTTTCTTTTTTTATTATAGTAATTCAGGACTAAAAAAAAAAAAAACTTAACAAAAAACATAAATTAGACCAACGTATTAGGTATTTTTTTTTTTCATTTGGTATTAATGGTTAGTCTGTCATATAACAAGATAATTTTAAAGTCCATTTATGGGTCATTAATTGAGCTGGTAATTGCTACAGTATTCTCCATTATATTAACCTACTAAAACGTAAATAAGTACCTTAAGTTTAAGGCTGCCTTTGATTCAAGTAGTTGTCAAGACACCTGGAAGCAAAGAAAACAATATATGAAGTAGGAATCTATGAAGGACAATGTGATATTTAACTAATATACAGTAAACATAAATACAATTATGGCACACGTAAGACATACATACATATTTACACTAAAAATTAATCATTTTTAAATAAGTGACTGACAATGTATGGAATTCGTCTGATATTTCTAGATTATAGGATAATTTGAAAAAATCTTAAAATCGAAATATACTGCTCAAAAATGAATAGGGATATTGGTAGGTTTTGTGGTATTTATGGGGCCTAGCATTTTATTTTTTTTTAATTATAAATATCATTAATATTTAATAGAAATTATTGTCTTCCCCCCCATAAAAAAGTTATTTAATTAAGGTCGATTTTATTAAAATTAATAGAATAAGAAAAAAATAACCACTATCCCTATTCATTTTTGAGGAGTTTATATAGGATGTTTGTAGCAAGAGACCTATTAAATTATGTAAACATTGTAAATAAAGCGCAGAACACAAATCGTAATAAAAAAATTAATTAAAAATACTATAACAAGGAAATATTAATAATATTTTTTGAATGATCATAGTTTAAAAAAAAGTTAAAATCAAATTTCAAGCAAAGTGATGTATTGTGAATAACTTAAGTATTAATTCTGTTCGAATATGCATTAAAGTTCAGATTTCACTGGGAATTGCTAGCAACTACGATGATTTCCTTTAAGGGAAATCTGCTAAAACCAATTCGATCCAGGAATGAGGGTTTGCATAGCGCATGCAAAATAAATTCTATTCTTTAATTAATATTATATCAGTTCTTATAGCGAATGTAGTAGTAACGGATGTAAAGTAGAAATAAAAGTACTCCTCTGCATACCATTATTTATTGGGTGTAATATCTTTGGAAACTTCAAAAGGAAGTACTTTATTTAGTATACTTTAAAATTCAGCCTACGTTTTAGATACATGTTTGGTACTTAGCTTACACGGTCGTGAAAACAGCCTTAACCACCAAATATGAAGACATACTTTATATACAAGGGCCTCACAAAGCTTTTTTTGTAAATTGGTTCTTTCCTTTTTTTGAAGGCATGAATTTCAGAACAAAATCTTTGCTCCCTTGAGGATCAGCAAGGACCTAGGAAAAAATCACAATTAGCTGAGATTTTTTACGCCCCTAACCAACAGGATAAAAATTAATTTATCTGAAGAGCAGATCTTCCATTAGAAATCTGTAAGAGTGTCAGGGGATTTAAAAACATTGCACATTAAACTTGGTCGCTGGCGTTGTGTAGAGTTGAACCCACCCCATGAAGTTTGGGCTGGTCAGTACTACGTAAGTGGGGCATGATGAAGAGCCCCAAGCAGGGGTGACTGGATGACCCAAGCACGATTTATCAAGGCTTGTGATTATCAATGGGACTATTCTACCTGTTGGCTGGAGCCCAATGTCGAAGATTGGGGCGCTTGAAAAGTTTTCTACATGAGCCCTAATATTGATAGTGATCATTCTTACTAACAAAAAATTATTGATGGTAGAAAAACTGTAGGCGACGATAGGAAGAACGGAGTATATACCAATGTGAGAAGGATGGAGAGATAGTATTGTATGAGATGGCTGACGGGTGGCGCTGCTATGAGACCTAGCCCCTGAACTAACTTCTCGCCACCCCAAACACCCCCCCCCCCACCCCAAATACACCCCCATCGCTACAAATGTCCTACAGGCTTCTTTCTTTACATTGTAACTTTTCACAATTACCTAACTTCAAATAGATTGTGTGTTTAATTTTAGAAAAATAAATAAATATTTTGTAAAGAAGTCCGAAATACCATAGAGGCTGCAGAATGCAAGTAGGAATAAATTATTACAATTAGAAAGGAGTACTACTTAGAGAACCCTAACTTTGCTATCAGGGAAGCAACTCTGTAGGAACGGGAGCAAATGAAAGCGCTTAACGTTGAATTAATTGTGAAGTGAAGAATTCCTCTCCAAACCAACCAAACTCGATATTTAAACGTTTTATGTAAAAAGAAAAATTAAGTTCGTTCACGGCTAAAATTTGACCAGTGAGAGGGGGGGGAGTTGAGAAGAGAATTTCCAAAATTTAAAATATCATCGTTATGCAATATCAATGATGTTATGTAGGTTTTTAGCAGATTTCCCTTAAAGGAAAAGAGCTATTGAGGTCGTACTCATGACGCGATTTTTGAAATTTTTCTTCAAATGTCCATCGATCTTACCTAGATGATATAGTTCAGCAGAAGGGGAACTATCCTTGCTCACTCCCGGTGGGTATATACTCGTATACCCGTATATATATTTGTCCGTTACCGCTCTAGCGGTCGCATTTCCTGTTTAATCATTACCTAACTCAATATTTCGTCGTTTTATGTAAAAAGAAAGATCAAATTCTTTGAAATCGGACCAGAGGGAGGGGATTTAGAGAAAAGGATTTTCGAAAATTCAAAATATCTCTGCTAATGTACGTCGGATTGAAAAATTGTATAAAATCAATCTTATTGTAAATTGAATTTACTATAAATATTGTTCTATACATTTATTCTCTATTTTGAATTCTAACAGCGCAAATATCTGCGTTTTTATTAATTGTGGGCCGATAACGGATGACTGAATTTCCCGCCTAAAGCTAGTTCGGCCATTTGCCGTAGCTGTTCGGCTCTCCTATGGAGATTTCTCTATTGTATAACTTCACGTGGGAAGTCTGCTTAGTTTACGCAGCCCCTGCGTGACGGGCTTTTATCAGATTTCCCTTAAGGGAAATCAGCTATTGAGGTGGTACTCATGAAGCGAGTTTCGAAAAATTTCTTCAAATGTCCATTGATCCTACCTAGGAGATGACGAGAATGAGGTCCATTCAAAATTATACATATATATATATATATATATATATATATATATATATATATATATATATATATATATATCGTTACCAAACTCGATATTTAAACGTTTTATATAAAAATAAAGATCAAGTTCGTTAATGGCTGAAATCGGACTAGTGGGAGGGGGGGTTTAGAGGAGAGGATTTTCGAAAATTCGAAATATCCCCTTTACTATATGTCGGATCGAAAATTTATATAGAAGCAATCTTATTGCAAATTAAATTTACTATAAATAATTTTCTATATATTTATTCTGTATCTTGAATATTAACCGAGATATTTGCATTTTTCTGTTTTCAGCTTCTGAGATGAGATCGGCTAACTTCGGGTCTAGTCGAGAGTTTCCGTAAAGAGCTAGTTCGGGCCCTTCCCGTAACTGTTTGACTCTCTATTCTGAAATTTCGCCGTTATAAAACTTCACGTGGGAAATCTGTTAACGCAGCCCCTGCGTGTCGGACTTTATTACTATCTATCCGTATATGACGCACATTACTTCCACAGCGTTATACAGAAAGGTGTTTTCGACTTACTGAAGTACTTTCAGCGGGTTCTCTTTTGAAAAAGGTGCTACCGAGGTCGATCATATGTCAAAATTCCTTCAAATCTTCGGAAGTCATGGTAAATGTGGGCCACAAAGTTTGAAGTCAGTTTGAATTTCCAAATTATATATATGTAACCGTACCCATGACGCGATTTTTAAAAGTTTTCTTCAAATTTCCAACGATCCTACCCAGATGATGAAAATGAGGTCTGTTCAAAACTATATATATATATATATATATATATATATATATATATATATATATATATATATATTTGTCTGTTACCGCTCTAACGGTCGCAATTTTCGTCTTATCGTTACCAAACTTGATATATAATAGTTTTATACAAAAAGACAGATCAAGTTCGTTAACGGCTGTGATCGACGCAAGGGGAAGGGGGTTTAAAGGGGGAGAATTTCGAAAATTCTTAATACCTCCGTTATTATGCGTTGGATCGAAAAAGTGTATAGAACCATTCGTATTGAAAATTTAATTTTCTATAAATGTTGTTATGTAAATTGTTTCACTATCTAGATTATTAACTGAGAAATTTGCATTTTTTAGTTTTCGGTCTTCAGTAAACCCCCACTTCTACTCATCTCATACTAACAATACTCTATTATGTTATGGAGCATTTTATTTGAAGCTTAAATACCAAATATTGTTCTCATTGGACTTGTAATTTTTGAGATAAATGCAAAAACGTGACGCACGTGGGAAATATGCTTAGTTAACGCAGCCCCTGCGTAACCGACTTTTTTTTATGAATACCGATTATTTATTCATTTGGAAATTTATTTGTTAGTTTGGTGATTAGACGTTCATCCTTAATTCCTTTATCGGCTGCCATTTAATAAGTGATAAGCAGCAACGAAAGCGAGATAAGCGGAATGAGAATTCCAACACGGTTACCATCTGGATGACATCGGATTATCGCTGAAACAAGCACTTGTCAAAGAATGTAAACAAGTATTAGTAGGTAGAGCGTGAGAACTATAATACCTGTTGATTTGTTTATAATCTGTTGCAAACAGAAGTTGTTTCTGTTTTCCAAAATATTCCGAATGCTGTCGTCTCAAGACTCGTCGCGAGTTTTTCCAAACACAGGAAGCCTTATATCCGTTCTTTATTATCTTTACTGTCTCCGCTCATCCTCTCAGCTGCTCTTCTTTATCTTCTGCCATTACAACCTAATTATTTTTAGGGTTTTTATTTTTTTTTGTGTGTTTATCTACCTACCTGAAGATAAAACCATTCCAACAAATGGAAGAAGTATGACGTACTTTCGCTGACGATACTACGAAATTGAATGGTACGAAATATGGCTAACAGGATCTATTTATTATTATTTATTTGAGATGCTGCTACAATGGCGAACAATCCCTTTATCAGATATCAGGATCTAGATTATCTGATAAAGGGATCGTTTGGGTCTATTTTCTCCAATGTAGAAATTTATTTCAGCTCCACTAAAACGTGCATGAAATTGTCACAAGGAAGTAGGTTAAGAGTTCAATTAGGGCGATCGATAACAGGAAGCTTAATCAAGAAAAGTCCATCACGCAGGGGCTGCGTAAACTAAGCAGATTTCCCACGTGAAGTTTTACAATAGAGAAATTTCACGAGAGCCGAGCGGTTAAGGAAACGGCCGAACTGGCTTAAGGCGGGAAAGTCACTCGTCCGATTGCCGCCCAGATTTAATAAAAATGCAAATATCTCGGTTAATATTCAAGATAGAGACGAACTTTAACAGTTTAACGAACTTGATTTTTCTTTTTTACATAAAACGACTAAATATCGAGTTTGGTAGCAATCAAACAAAAATTGTGACCGCTAGAGCAGTAACAGACAAATATATATATATATATATATATATATATATATATATATATATATATATATATACAGTTTTGAATGGACCTCATTTTAGTCATCTACTAGGTAGGATCGATGGACATTTGAAGAAAAATTTCGAAAACTCTACCATGAGTACGACCTCAATAGCTGATTTCCCTTAATGGAAATATGCTAAAACAGAATCAATTATGAGCTTTTATCAGTCAATACATATTTCACTGTCACTATCACATTGCAAGATGTACAGGCAGGTCTACATATATTCCGTTTCGTGAGGCAAGTGCGACTAAAGTGCAGTCTTTGAAGATTATTGAAAGTAAAATATGGTAGTGACCTTGTTTCGTATCAAATGAAGTGTACTTATTTCCATTAGATGTTATCATAACACAATAGGACACGTCAAATTTTTGTTGTTTTTTTTTTTTTTTTTTTTATTTACGTCCACTTTATGCTACTATGGCTAATTGGGATCAAATGTTTTTGTTTTCTTTAAGAATTATACTAATATTATGTCGATTAATTTCTTTACATATTATTAAATACCATTTGTACTTGTACAATACATTCGTTATAAAATTATAAAATTAGCACAAATTCCATGAATACATTTTATAAAATCTATCAGTTGAATATTTATTTTAAATTAATTTTGTTAACAATCTTAATTCCACTCTATAACATGCAGTACGTAAAGTTATTGAAATGCATTGTTATTAGACATAAATTTCTGGAAGGATGGTATGATTTATAAAAGATGAGTAAATCGTCCCCATTGTAGAGACAATGACATGTTCATAAATTATTTTTTCTTCGATTTTTATGACAAATATATTGTCAAGTTTAACTAAATAACTGCACCTTTTTTATAGTATTCATCTTGTGTATAAAAACATCCTTAATGTGAAGTTCGTTAATTTATTCTTACACAATTTCAATTCAATTTCAATTTATTTATTAATGGACACCACATCGAAGGTGATTGGCCCTTTCAAAAGTAATAACAGGTAACAATAGCAAAAAAACATACCTTAACAGCAAGTAACAATAATAAATACCTTAACAACAAATAATAACAAAAAATACCTTAACAGCAAGTAACAATAATAAATACCTTAGCAACAAATAATAACAAAAAATATCTTAACAGCAAGTAACAATAATAAATACCTTAGAAACAAGTAATAATAACAAATTCCTTAGCAAAAAGTAATAATAACAAATACATTAACAACAATGGACAATAATACCTAAACAACAAGTAATAATAACATATACCTTAGCAACAAGTAATAGTAGCACATAACTTAGCAGTAATACTAATAATAACAAGTACCAAAAAAAAAAAAAAAATATATACAGTTGGTGGATGATTAATGCATGTTAAATGTTATCATATATTTCAATTTTGTGTAAGTATGAGAATATATTGTTAATGTGTGGGCTGCCTTCCGTCAATAGTTCTTGTAAGTCGTAGGGGAAGTCCTGGTGTTGTCGTTTTCGGCATTCTGTCAGTATATGTCTTATCGTCAAGGGAATGTTACAAGTTGAGCAAGTAGGTCTGTCAGTCTTTGTCATTAAGTATGAGTGTGTTAATTTAGTGTGGCCGATTCTATGTCTCGAGAGAACTACTCCTTCTCTCCTAGAGTTTCTGAAACTTGATGGCCACATGCAAATAGTGTTCTTTATAGCTCGAAGTTTGTTTTCAGTACTTGTGTTAGTCCAGTCGGTTTGCCATATATCTAAGATGAGGTGTTTTGTTTGTCTTGAAATATCTTCATGTAGTACATCTATTTGTTCATAATCAAGTTTTCCAGCTGCTTTTTTGGCCTCAGAGTCGGCAGTCTCATTCAGTCCTAGGTTTTCGTGTCCTGGTAACCAGTAGAATGTAGTGTGTTTATTTAGAATGGTAAGCTCATGTTTTTTTTTTTTTTTTTTTTTTTTTATTCTTAAACAAAAAAATAAATAAATAAAAAGCAGTCAGGGGACTGCCGGTAGAAGTGAAAACTCCTTTAGCTTTGATCTCTCAATTTTGGCATTGCTGAAAAAAATTTTTTACGAAGTTATTTTAAAAATATTTTTAGTTATTTATCAATAAGTAACAGTTATGTTCTATTTTACATGAAAAAATGAAATGACAAAAATAATAGTGATAAAAAGAAATAATGTACCACGAATTGTTTTATTCATCAATATAAAATATTATACATAATTATTTCAGTTATTTTAAATAAAAGAAAAAAATTACATTTCAGAATTATTATAAATGCTTTACAAAAATAAGTTAAGTACACTCAGAAAAATCAATTTCTATCCATAATTTCAACAACTCTTGCACCATCATCACTGCCAGCATCATCACCAATTTCTAAATTTGATACAATCGTTATATGGTAGCTAAAGTAGGATACAAACAGTTTTGATTCAAATTTATTTAAATATCGGAATTTATTTAAATATTCGAATTTATTTATTTAAATATTCGAATTTATTTAAACTTCGGATTAAAATATCTATGAAAGTAAAAATGGTAGATATATAGTATCTGTAAACGAAATGATGCTGGTTTTGTCCTCTTTAAAATGGTATGCGAACGAAAACTCTAGCTAATTTGGTTCAGGAGTTATGAAGAAAAGAAGCTCCTTTAGCTTTGAGTTGAGTACTAGCGGTGGCGGTGGCGGTGTCGCGATTTCATACTTTTTTCCTCTCCCGCAAATGCTTCCTTACGGGGTGCACAACGTGCCTAAAATAGTTTTCACTTCAAAAATATTTTTTTACAGATTTAATACATAACAGTTATACCTCTGAAAATGACATGCTTTTTTCAAAATATTTATGGTTGTAGTTGGATATTTGAGGACTATTCTTGTACCTTCTTTTATGACTATGTGTGTTATACTATTTCTGTAAAGAAAGTTCCTCCCCCCCCCAAACAGCATTGTTTGGTTCACATACGCTTAAGTATAAGTTATTATTTTTGACTTTTTATTGTGTGACAGGACTGGAATCTTTAAACATTATGTTGAATTTAATAAACCTCATTTATTCCTCACTTCTTTAATTTAAATACTAAAATAAGAGAAACTGATTTAGGTTTCGAGAAATATACAATATGTCCCCAAAATGCTTAGTAGGAAACTCATGACGCCCTGAGAGCTCTCTCTACTCCCAGACGTAATGTCAGTCTTTGTCTTGTTTGGATGGATTTTATCTTTAGTATATGTAATCAAAAAGGTGAAATACTAAAACTTTATAAACACTGAAAAATATTAGTTAGTATTAAATATTAGTTAGTAGTTAGTTTCAAATATATTTTCACAATTCTGCTTTTCAAACCACAGTCAATATTACTAATCGATTTACGGTTTTCGTTCACGTTCCCGGCTGATAATTTTCGGCAGAGTTTTCTTAATTATCTGGTTGGCTTATTCAAAGTCTCTTTGATCTTGATTTGATATAATATTTTCAGCCATTTTTCCCTGTGACCTGCCTTACTCCTGTGAAGTTTCTGCTCCCCTTAAATTGATGGTTTTGTAATCACGCATGTAGAGCGGCCTGATAAACAACGAGCTATATTTGATGCCCTTTGGCAATGACTATGATTATATTATCTATCGTAAGACATGATTTCAAAATGATGAATGGTTGTTTTTTTTTTAAAAAACTAATTATTCTGTAGAATAAGTCATTTAACCTTTGTCAAAGGCCGAAGAAACAATGAAATCCACTTGTTTGTCAATATTGTAATTTGACAAAAAGGTGATTTAAATGAGCAAAGGAATCCTTGAGCAGGCCAATTAAGGGGGTTCATTATACTTTAATTATTCAAGATAATCGATCCAATTAGTTTAGAAACTAATCATCGACATCGCTAACTCTTCTTTTACCTTACAAACCGGTTATTAGGATATCATTCCCTGTAAGCCGATTATAAGGTTTTTTTCTTTTGTATCTACCTAAAAGTCCTTTAGAAGGAGAATAATTATCTCGGTTCTTACACGAGAGTTGTTCTCTCACCATTAATAATTCACCGAGGGCTAGTGTCTTTATTAGAGTATCGAGCGGCCGGCAGAGAGAGAGAGCTGTAATTTAGGTTTAGCATCGACTCAAGGTGGCTGTGTCTAGAGAAAAACCCCACTTTTATCGAATATATAATTCATTGTATTTTTGGTTTCTGAGCCCCATTATCGGCTACTTGCATGAATAGTTGACGCACATGCGTGGGGAGGAAGTGGTCAGCCTCGCTAAGCACTCTCCCGCTGACGCTACAATTGTTCTAGAAACCTTTTAATATTTCAAGGGTTATACTTTACCGACCAAAGCGCTAAAAATAAATGTTATTGTTACCTATAATGCTCATAAGCATTGTGCAGTGGTTGGAGATTTCAATTCTTTTTTTTTTCTTTTTTGAACCAAAGAAAACACACTGAAGTGCTCCAAGTAACAAAATTTCTTACATAAGTGTAATCAACAAGTAACCATTCCCAGTGCAAATGGAAGTACATACAGATGACAACGTATAACAATCACAACTCACTTTCAATTGCTTGTTTCCCCACCTAGAACCATTGTTAGCAATTCGCTGGGGATTTAAATCGGGCGATTTCGAAAATTCTAAATATCTCCGTTGTTATGCGTTGGATCGAAAAATTGTACACAGTCGATCTTATTGCCAAAGTAATGTTCTATAAATATTGGGGCTCAGGTTAGCCATACGAGTTAAATCGTTAACTTTAATCTCACATAGTAAACCTAGAGTGGCGATTTCATTTCCCGTCTGGGCATTAAATAAAGGAATTTATTTAATGACGGAATTCACTAATTAATGTCCTTAGTCCCACCCTGGCTAGAAGAGGGTGGTAACCTGTCCCAATTAGCCTTAGTTGTATAAAGTGGACGTTAATTAATAATTTAGTTTTTTAGCAGATTTCCCTTGAGGGGAAATTAAATTTACTATAAATATTGTTCTATACATTTATTCTCTATCTTGAATATTAACCGAGATATCTGCATTTTTATTAATTGTGGGCCGATAACGGATGCCTGAATTTCCCGCCAAAAGCTAGTTCGGCCATTTGCCGTAACTGTTCGGCTCTCGTATGGAGGGAGATTTCTCTATTGTAGAACTTCACGTGGGAAATCTGCTTAGTTTACGCAGCCCCTGCGTGACGGACTTCTTTTATAAATATTGCCATATGGATGATTTTTCTATATTGAATACTAACCGATATATTTTCATATTTCGGTCTTCGGCCATCAGTTAATCCCCATTCCTATTTAAGTCATATTAACAATGAGCTGTTATATCATGAAACACTTCATTCCAAGTTTAAATACCAAATGTGGCTTTCATTGAACTATTACTTTGTGAGAAATATATGCAATACGGCATGTGATGACGTCATCAATTAAGATTTTTCGTTTTTGACTCGAAACTCAAAATTGTTTATTTGATCTATACCAAACTCGGTAATTAGCCGTTTCAGTCAACAGAAAAGATCATATTCGTTATCGGGCCTGGAATAGTAGTGGTTTAGAGAAGGGGGAATTAGGATATTCAAAATATCTCCGTTATTTTCATCATAAAATGTTATAGAATAGGGACCAGCTATAGGTCAGTGCCTCCTCCCATTTTCTAGTCATTCTATTATGTGTAACTTTTAATATTTATTTAGAAAACGTTTCAGTTATAAGTTTTACATTGCATTTTTACATTTTATATATTTGTTTGTTTTTAAATTTTTAATATTTTGACTACCTTTTGACTTTTTCATTTATTTATATATTACATGTTTTTTCAAAGTGTAAATGTTGTGTCACAGAGCACTGAAGCTGGGACGGTTTGCCCCGAAAGTACTCTGTATTTAATAAATGAGGCATTAAGAGTGGAGGTGTGTTTGACCTTTTTGTCCTTCTGGCCAGCTCAAATCCCGAGTTATAGAGTAAATCTTGTTAAAATTTTGATTTTCTATAATTGTTGCTCTTTGCATTTTTTGATAATTCAAATATTAAGCGAGTTATTCGTATTTTGTTGTTTTCTGCCATAAGCCCCACCCCCCTTTCTACTCATATTATTTTACATGTGATTAAAGAATACGTGATGAGATGAGATCACAAGTGTGTCGTACCAGGGCGTGGGAAATGCGCTTAGTTTATGACACCTCCTTCGCGACGGACTTTTAGCAGATTTCCCTTAAGTGAAATCAGCTATTGAGGTTGTACTCATGATGGAATTTTCGAAATTTTTCTTCAAATGCCCATCGATCCTACCTAGTAGATGACGAAAATGAGGTCCGTTCAAAACTGTATATATATATATATATTTATATATATATGTCTGTTACCACTTTAGCGGTCGCAATTTTTGTTTGATCGTTATCAAATTCGATATTTAGTCGTTTCATGTAAAAATAAAGATCAAGTTCGTTAACGGCTGAAATCGGAACAGTGGGGGGGGGTTTCGAAAATTCGAAATATCTCCGTTACTATACGTCGGATCGAAAAATTGTACAGAATCAATCTTATTGTAAATTGAATTTACTATAAATATTGCTATATACATTTATTCTCTATCTTGAATATTAACCGAGATATTTACATTTTTATTTAATCTGGGCGGCAAACGGACGAGTTACTTTCCCGCCAAAAGCTAGTTCGACCGTTTCCTTAACTTCTCGGCTCTCGTATAATTTCTATATTGTATAACTTCACGTGGGAAATCTGCTTAGTTTACGCAGCCCCTGCGTGACGGACTTTTAAGAGTCTGTTGCCCCCCTTGCGCTTTAGAGCAGAGCGTCTGATCACGTATTTGCCGAGGATGCAAAAAAATAAGTTTTACGTCGAACCTGTATGGATTCAGCGGTAGTTAGCCTTGGGTTTCTCCAACGCCATAACTGCGCTTATTAGACCCTTTAGCGACGGGTATATCACCGAGCTAATGAAGTCTGAGCCAGCTGTAAATACTGGACAAAAAGGGAAAATTAATTATGGATACAAACCGAAGAACAGGTTCAAGTCCATAAAGTCCCTGTTGACGAAGCGGCCGTGTCTTCTGGGAATACTTAAATTGATTGCAAATTCCAAGGTGTTAAAATCTCCGTCCCTTTCTCTCGCGCGGGTCTTTAAGCACGCATTGTACCGGCTGTAGTTTACCCCAGGATCGTAAAAGTCTGCATGGTGTCAGTCTCATTAACGAGGTAAATTAGTCATTCAATGAACGTCCGACCACAAGCTGAAACTAATTACCTGAGGTAAGCCTTTTATTTTTTTTTTTTTGCTTGTGTGATTAAAATGCGTTGCTCAATGTATAGCATACCTCGTTATGACGGGACAAATAGAATAAGGTTTTATAAATTTAAAAATGATATTGAAGAATATTATTATTATTTATTAACGTCCACTTTTTGCAACTGAGGCTAATCGGGACGGGTTATCTACAGGTTACCACCCTTTTCTAGCCAGGGTGGGATTTTAGGACGTTATTTAATGAATTTCGTCACTAAATAATTTCCTTTGCCCAGGCAAGAATCGAACTCGCCACTCTAGGAATAGCAACTCATTAAAAACACTAAACGTAGATGAGAATAATAATTCATATGTTGTGGAATTTGACCAAGAAACAATTTAAACAAAATGAAAACAGTTTTTTCATAGTTTCATGACAAGGGCCACCAATAAAAAACATTTGTGAGGAAGGGACCGTAACGAACGTAAGAGGGAACAAGCAGTTCAGAAGTAGATAGCACCTGATGAGGTGGTTTGTGAGCCTCGAAGCACGTAGGGCAGTATGAATAATGTTTACGAGGAAAAAAATGTTTTTTATTGGTACCACTGCCAAGAAACTACCAGGAACTTATAAAAATACTGTGTCCAGGATAAGCAGAAAATATATATATATATATATATATATATATTTTTTTTTAACAGACCACGCGTAGTACTTAATCAGCCATCAAGCAATACAGATTTATCAAAAGTATACTAAAATGAAACTGAATAGCTTAAATAAATTCATAAATTCGAATTATTGTTTTTATCGGACTTTTACTACACGTGAATAAATGTTCAATTTGATCTCATAAATGAACATTCTACACTCCAAAGGCCTCAATTTTTACCAATTCCTTGTATGAAGTAAAAGGGTGCATTGCAGCCACGAAAAACTTTGAATTTCAGATTTATACAGATTATTAGTGTTTTATCTTCCCTAGGTCCACTCTGAATATTTTCGGGTTTGACATTGGAACGGAATTATCTCGCAGAACTCAAAAACGGAAACTCTTAGAAAACTGAAATTTCTTGTTTTGTACATTTTTGACATTTAGTTATCTGTAAATCTCTCTTGTTAATCGAAATATGAGTTTGGATGTCAGCAAAAACAGAAAATTGCTAATCTCTTCGTAACAACTACACAAATAGATGATGGGGCCCAAATTGTTCCGTCTATAACACCAATATCTGTCAATTATGTTCTGGGACAATCTTTGATCCGTTACTTTGGAACGGAGGTATCAGATTGTATATCACTTTCAAATCAAATATTATTATACTAAGTGCAGCAAAATATTTTTTTTTATTCAATTATCTTACCGATTCATGTAAAATTGTAAATAATTTTCGTTCCATCGGACAGAAGAGGATAACGCAACTAGCGAGGAACGAATATAAAAAAAAAAAGCATGTGTATCTCCGTTATTAAGCGTCGGATTGGAAAGGTTATAGAACCATATTTATTAATACAGTAATGTATGGCAATTATTCCTCGATAAATTTTCATTTATTCGAATTTTAAACCAGTTATATCTATTTTTTTTTTATTATTTCTACTCATTAAAATTTAACTTAAAACAACTATATCACTAGGCATTCCTCTTCCAAAATATGTTTCAAACCGTGTGTTATACTTCTCTCTTATAATTCTTATTATGGGACAAATAGGGAAAAAAATAAATTGAGACCGTAAAGGACTCTTTTTTTTTTTTTTATTTCCCGTAATTTATAACTCAGTGTCCCTTTGTGTTACTTTTAGAATTAATTTTAGATGACTTTTTTCCCAGATTTTATTAACATTTTTGTTGATTTAACTTTTGAAACATTCGATTGTAAACAGAAGATTTGTATATCAATTATATACTGATTTAATATAATTGTACATGTCTTTGGTAATTTAAGGGGTAACAACGGATCGAGCTACCTTTGAATTCCGGGATCTATGTATTTTGCCTGTAGAAAAATACTGTGGAATTTTAATTCAATATATATGAACTGATGAATTATGTGAATCTGAATTTGATCCTCTTCCATTTCAGCCGGAGATTGTGTATTTATATGTTGGACGTTGTATAGAGGACATGGTTCTGGAAGGAAATAGTGGGGAGTGAGAAGAGATTCTATGGGTAGTAGAGTTAGAAGGAGGAACAACCTGTTGCTAACAATGGGCGTAGAATTTATAGAACCCTATGTACTCCCCACTATGTCCAATATCTTATCGAAACAGTGCGATCAAATGCTGAAAATAAATAAATAAATAAAACAACACACATATGCCATTATTAGAAATGCTTTGGAAAAGAAGAAGGCTCAATAACGTATTCATTTAGTTTATTCTAATAAAAGCATGCATATTTTTAAAAGATTTTAAGAACAATAAGAAGGCTCACTAGAAAAAAAAAAAACATTACTTTAATAACTTATTTTCTCCTCACCTCCTTATTTTCAAACAACTAGCCTAGAAACTTAAAAAAACAAAACAGATGTTATCCTAGAGACTCATTCATAAAATAGTTGATATCTCTTTAACTATAGGGGCTCAGGTTAGCTTTGTGAATTAAAGCGTTGACCACATGGTGGCGAGTTCTATTCTCGCCTGGACAATAGGAATTTTTTTAGGGACGGAATTCATTAAGTAAAATCCTTAGTCCCACCTTGGCTAGAAAAGTGTGGTAACCTGTAGAGAACCCGTCCCAAATTAGCCTTAGATGCAAAAAGTGGATGTTAATAAGCAATTTAAAAATTGGAACAGTTTCGGTCCTCATACGATTTATATGAGGAACAAGTTAAGTTCACACATAATTTAACATTGTCAACCTGGTGGCACTAGAAGTTATTAAAAGTCCATCACGCTTGAATTGTGGAAACTAAACCGAATTACCAAATGTAAATAGCCGAAATGCCAGGAAAGGCAAAAAAAATGAACTAATGTCACAGTCAATTTTATTTTTATTCCTTTTTAAGGATGTTCGTAAAGAAGACTAGAAATGTACCCTGAACGAAAGAATTTTCGTGACTTAAGATCTTCAAGAGAATACCACAAGGGGAAGAAAGGATTTTTTTTCTGTAGTACGAAAACACTAATAACCATGATAATATTCTAGTAAGAGAATATAATATATAAAAAAAAAAAGGGCATTATTTCAAAAACCATACTGATCTTAGAAATGTTTTAGATCCTATGCATAATAAAGGGCAATTCAATGCGAACTTCTATGGTGCATATAATTTATCATAATGTTTCCCTACTAATCATCCACTGCACCAGATCCGATTTAAGTAATAAAGAGTTTTTGCATGAACCGTTCAGTTATCAAGTTTGTTTATGGATATATTTATATATAAATAAGTATGAACAATATATTTTTGGAGCATTTTTGGAAAATTGCAACATGAGTATAATTTGGTGATTTCCCTTAAGGGAAATCTGCTAAATATAAGATGTTGACGTTAGTCGATCAGCCGTTTCCAACCCTCGTAATGAACTTAAAATCAGTAATATTCCAGGTACATCATCTGGAATTCAATAATAATTTTCTATAATATTTATTCCATTTTTATCTCAGTTTTCATTTTCAAATATTGACTAATTTTTCTTAGATTACTTCTCTTATTGTTTCCTCTTTTTCGCATTTGATGTTTGTTTGTCAATTAGTACTATTTTCAAAGTTATACTAGGGCACTTAGAGAAAACCCATTTATCTGTAAGAGTGGTTGAAATTTCTTGTTTATCATAGAAACGTTTGTAACTTACGTTCTGTGGGAACTTTAGACCCGATGCATTGGAGTTGATTAACCGCTTGTATTAAGGAAATAAAATTATGTTAAATGTAGCGGATTAAATAATTGTTATTTAATTAAATTAAATAGAATTTCCAGGAAGTCATGCCTAAATCAGATTTTTTTCTAAATGCCACATGGCAAAAAGGAGGTCAACTATTATGAATTCACTGAAAATAAAATTTGAATGGAGCGTCAAATAAAGAAAAAGCATTATCTATTGGAAATCATTAAAAGTGCATAAAATATTCATTTATGTAAGATCACAATGAACGATCTCAATTGGATTAAATCAAAATAGAAATTTGGTGGATTATTTTATCATTTTTAATCTAACCAACACGATTTGTAAAAAGTCCAATTGAAATGTTCATTATTGGAACTATTCGCAACAATGTGCACCTGCCAACATGGTTCCTTTATGCTACATAGTGCATTTATAGGATGTCATCACCCAATATCTTGAGTTGAGAAATACTATATCGTCCATTTTTAAATAAAATGAATCCTTAGTGATGAAGAGATTTAAAAGAAGCGTTTAAACAGAGGAAGAAGCCGCCTTGCACTGCTTCAGTGAGAGAGAAGATATAATATTTCATAGAAGAAAAAATATTGATCCTACGTGACTCTTAAAAATCGGTCTACCGACCGTCGTATCTTTACATCACACCACACTCACCTCTTAATTCTCTCTCTCTCTCTCTCTCTCTCTCTCTCTCTCTCTCTCTCATCCTCTACTTGTTCGCCAAATCTATGTACATTTTGCTTTAGTGTTCATGTTTGTCAAATTTGTCTTTCTATGATGAACATAACCTTGCATGAATTAAAAGGTTCAGGCAAATATTGGCAATCATAGGGCCGCATACCAATGGTATTATGTCATCAATGTGAAAAAGGCTATTGTCAACATTGACAAGTACTGGTATAAAAGTATAATAAAAAGTCTGTCATACATTAGCTGCGTAAACTAAGCAGATTTCTCAAGCAATGGTATCATCACTACTGATCTCATCCCACCATATATCCTCTATGTCTAAATAAAAATCCAATTAATTATTATTTAGTAAAGGCTGAATACCATCAAGTACGTAAAACTCAATTAATACTTTAGTTGTGAGAAAAAGCATCGAACAACAATTAAGACAATAGTTTAGCGAGATTGGTTCCATAGCGTTTTTCAATCTGACTAATAACGGAGATATTTCGAATTTTCGAATCACATATTTTTGCGCAATCATCTTTGTGACTGGATTCGTGCTGGGACTTTTGAAACACCCTTCAAATTTCCTTAGATACTAATTACCTTAAAAAGGAAATGAGATTTTTTTTTTCAAATTTACCACTTATGTTCATCTATCTATTCACATTATTTATTAATTTATAAAGATATTTTATTTAACAGTTTTATATAAAACTAAGAATCAATTTCTTTAATGGACGAAATTGGACAAGAAGAGAGCCCGTCAGTATATCGCATCAAAAAGTTATTCCCCAAATGTGCTGAAAAAAAGTCTTTTATCCAGCTTAAGTCAATAATTTGACTTTTTTTTTGCGACCCAAGGGTAACAAATAAAAAATACTTTTTCTGTTAACCTATTTTATATTTTCTCTAACGTTTTACATCTCTTACGAGCCTTTTCAGGGAACAAATTTGACATATTATAAGAACACATAACTTTCTTTCTACCATAAATATGTTTTATAATTTGTCAAAACTGTTCTCTTGAAGAGGAGGCTACCTAACAAATGTTCAATAACTCAAATCTTAACCGAGCTATTTTACAATTCTTGTTTTCAGTCTCCCCTAAACCCTCCCTCCAACTTTTGAGTACTTGTACTACTAAGCGTCCAGCTTGAATTTCAAGACTTTATTACATAGGCTTTTTATTGCAGGATAAACGGAGAATACATGTTGGAAGATGAGATTCCTGTTAACCACTCAAATCTACTTACTTTACGCAGCATTCTTGTCTCGCTCAAGTAGTAAAAGGGCTTAATAGTGAATGTAATCAAGTTATTAAACTCTACTAAATAAACTACAAATAAACAATTTAATACTTGAACATTTAAATAACGAAATCTACTGAAATAACAACAGGTCCGGCTGAATGTAAACGATCATAAAAATGCATACAGCTCCTGTTGCTATTAATAAAACCGATCAAAAAATAAAATGGTGGAAATTACGAGTTGTAATCTGTTTGGGGCGAGTATACAAGAGGGAAAGAGGAGTTGAAAACTGGCAATATAGGAAGCAGATTAATTCAGCCAGCCGGATAAAAAAAAAAAAAAAATTGGAATAAAAAAGGGAAGTTGGAAATAATTACAAACATTCCATGAAGCGTTCAATTATTGGGAGAGGAATTAGCGTAACCAATTAAGAAAGATTGGGAAAAGGGAGGTTTTCTCACCCTCTTTCTCGCCGACATTAATTCCGGAACAAGTGGTCTCTTAATTTTTTTTAATAGGCTCTTAACTGACGGTGAAGGGGTGGACAGATTCCCTCCCTCGCTAAGCCCTATTCTGATCATCTCACTAAATTATAAAATCATCCAGCCGAAACTTATTGTACTTTCTTATTTTTTTTTCTTCTCGAAAATTAATTGAGAAGTATACTGTGAATGAAGGGGGTTTCTATTATTTCGAAACGTAAGAAGATTCAATGAAATTCAACTTTTTTTAGCGGACTAAATATTGCGCTTGGTTCAACAATCTATAAATCACTTATAGCAATGCATCGGAATTAATGTATTTACATTATCAAGGAATGGTTGAAGGTCATGCCTTGAATTTACGATTTCTGTTTAAAAGTCTCTTCAAGGTGGCCAAAGTGTTCCAAAAGCCAACAGAACTTCTCCTACATAAGGCAAGGTGGAATCCTACCTGCTATGTCATCTGCTCCCTGCTAGTCTCAAATAGAACATCTCCAAGCTGTGAAGGAGCAACACAGATGGACTTACAAAAGCTACTTAAAAATATAGGAGTTAGTTTCAGGCATATCACATGGTACAGTAAGGGTTGAATAATACTGCTAAACTTTGGTGAGACCAGAATATCTTCGTAACCATATATTTAATATATTTTTTAATTTTGTATCAAATAGGCAGGCACAATGTCCTTAGCATCCATTAGATAGTTATGAAAGGGCAATACCTATAATTATATAAAAATGGTAGATTTTACCGAGGTTCAAGAAATCGATAACTAAGGTCATTCTACACTCAATCAATTTATTTTCACTTCTTTGTACGAAGTAAAGAGAAAATTTCAATTTCAAGAAACAAAATTATCAGATTTCAACAACTATGTTCACGTACGTGCGTAACTCGTAACAATGATAAATGACTACCCTTAGAACTTTGTAATGTTTTTTTTTTAGGTCAGTTGTAACACCAGCTCTACAAGTTTAATTTTGATCAAAATCAACTTACACGAGCACGTGTAAAGGGATTAGAAGGAGTACAAATAAAAAAAAAAAAATGCAAGTTTTATTCCAATTATAGATATACACGTGATCCGAACAAGACCTTATTTGTTTATCAAGAAAATACCTATAAAATGTTAGATCCAATATATTGGCCCGGATATATCGAATATCGCTTTCAAATGAAGTAACTTTAAATTAGGTGGACCAAATAATTTTAAATTAAGTGTGTTAATTTAATAGGAATACGAGGACTTCAAGTGGTGGCTATATCATATTTTTTATCTATTTTATGAGAACACTAGGTAAATAATTAGACGAGGAGGGGTGGATTAAGAGCCAAGATGAGTGAAATGTATTATCGCCTAACTCCAAAGGATTTATTATATTTCATAATATTTTTATTATACTGAGTGTAGGTAGAGAATTTATATTCACAGATACGAAAGTACAAGTTAGTTTCCACTAAAAGTGATGTCCCATAATGCCCATGCTTAAAGTTAACACTGGTATATACCGCTCGAAGAAGGTGACTGCAGAATCACTGAAAAGTAAAAATAAGGTTACGGAGACTAACCGATGGAACAGATAGTTAGATTCAAAACTTTAAGACAAGCCCGATTTCCCAGCGAGGAGCTTGGATAAATATAAAGGTGTGGATGTTTGAAGTGAGCAAGACGAAGAGAGAGATGTTGGAATATATGCATCATCATCGTTAGAACTGATCTGGAATCGAAGGCCGTTGTTCGGGCCGTTCCATTTAAGATTCCAGCCCGGCTGTCAAAGGGTTAACAATTTAACGAACTGTAATACAAAGACAATGACTGGTCAGTTGCTCATTATATTTTGTCCCATTAAAAAATGAAACGCCTGTGAGAAGAGAACTCGTTAGGCAATCTGTCTTGGTGCAACATTAACATATTGCCGACCCTTCATGATCTTGCACAACATTGTAACTGGACGCGGGGTTGACCACTGGACAATGGACATCTTGAATAATCTCATCTAGATGGGGCTCGCTGATATTAACGAGCTCTTTCGTAATTTTTCACTACTATTTTTTTCTTTCTTTTTTTCCACTCGACTATTTATCCTCTTGTTGAACGCGGATCGAAAAGGGTCTGTGTCCCTTTTGTAACGAGGAGTGTCCCTTTAAAATTCCTCCCCCCAAAATAAATTTGCATACTGATAGGCCCTCGAGGGGGGTTCGCCCCTCAAATTTACTCAGCGGAGATTAATAACGGCCAAACAGGTAGCGCGCTAGCCACGACGGACATTCCCATGCAGTGACCCCTCCTCGTCAGATTTCCCTCATTGTCCAAGACCGGTTCTGTATCTTTACGGTGTCATCCCCTGATGGACACAGGGCTCTCCGCATTGTTTTACTGCTAACGGACTTGGAGTTAGTTAAAAATGTAATTGTCTCAATGGGAAGAGGGGAAACGGAGAACCTGAAACGGTTGCAAGTCTTTTCGATTATCTTGTGGGAAAATGTTTATGAGATAATTGAGTACTGGGAGGCAATGGAACTTAGATGTTTATTGTTATATAATTTATATTTCCCCTGCTTACAATCATTGGAAACCTTCTTATAAAACACAAAACAAAAATACTAAAATATGCATATGAATTGGTTTTAGTGTTGGCAATAACCTACTTTTATCGATTAAATGTCGAATAAAATTATTAAATTATTTATTAACGTCCACTTTTTGCAACTAAAGCTAATTGGGTCGAATAAAAGAAAACGTTATTTATTTATGTCCACTTAATGCTACTATGGCTAATTTGAAATGGTTACCTAAAGGCTGCCATTCTTTTCTAGCCAGGATGGAACTAATGATTTAATTTAGTGAGTCCGCCAATAAATAAATTTTTATAAATGTTGAATTAAATTGACAATATTTTTTAATCAAAACTACTGCCATTAGGGTCGTTTGGATAACCATTCAATTAAGATTTCAGCATTATTCTATAAAATTTCAATTTTAACTCAATATGCATTGCTTGTATTCATACATTTTAATCAACAACATTATTTCTCTAGTATTTATATCTTCATGTATCAATTTAATTAATGAATAATTAGAAACGAGACTTATATTGTTGAAAAGGTCAGTATTTGAAAATGTTGTATGGTATTTTACTCTAAATTTACTGTAATATTTATCTGATAGTATTTACATTGGCTCCTAATAAATATAAACATAAATGCTGCAATTAGGGTAGTTCAGATAATTATTCAACTAAGATTTCAGCATTATTCTATAAAATTTCAATTTTAACTCAATATGCATTGCTTGTATTCATACATTTTAATCAACAACATTATTTCTCTAGTATTTATATCTTCATGTATCAATTTAATTAATGAATAATTAGAATGGACACTTATATTGTTGAAAAGGTCAGTATTTGAAAATTTTGTATCGAATTTTACTCTAAATTTACTGTAATATTTATCCGATAGTATTTACATTGCCTCCTAATAAATATAAAAAAGAATATTCGTGCACTTCAAAGTATATGTTAATTTATTATAAATGATGGGCTATTGTGCTACAGATTAGCCAGATTTTAAACATAATCACCGAAGGTTCCTAAAGAAAAACGATAATTTATAAAAGAAAATATGAGTAATTATATTTAATAGACCGTTTTACAAGTCCATTGTTATTAAAAGGATTTAATGACTTTTCCTGTATTAATATAATTAAAAAACATGGTTTAAATTATGCCTGGAATAGCGAAGAGCTGCCTACTGCATACTGCTATGGGAAATTTATGTGAAATGTATTTGAGGTTCTCATAATTTCGCCATAAAATACACATTTATTTTTCAACTTAAATGGTCCACATTTTTAACTACTTGTAAGTAGGATTGAAAGAAATTTGAAGAACTTTTTTTTTTTTTTGAATGCAATCTCAATAGCTGATTTCGCTCCTGTAGTGAATGGTGCTTCTGTCATTTACATATTTAGAGATTTTAAAATGAAAAGTTACCTTCTTGAAGGGTTTCTGTAACCGACCCAAGGTGGCAGCATACTTCCTTATTAAAAATTGCTTAATGCAATCTTTGATTCATCGAAGGATTGTTTTTTATGAGTGCGTGCATGCACGTGTATGTGTGACAAAATCCAGTGGTAGCTCGCCCGTACACACACAAGAAGGGGGTCAGTTATCCAAGGGACGACCACAAAAAGGCATTGCTCCTTTGAACATATACAAAAGGAGGGTTCGGTTTATATGGATTCCAAAACCTGTTGATGGACCCCACCTCTCGCTATAATTGCCCAAAAGTATAACTAAAAGAGAAAAAGTAAGTCAAACGCGACCAAATCGAATTTATTTTTTCGTACACCATGATAGGAACTCAATGCAAATATTATTAATTTTGCACTAAAAAAAAAATAAAGTCCGTTACGCGGGGGCTGCGTAAACTAAGCAGATTTCCCACGTGAAGTTATACAATAGAGAAATCTCCATACGAGAGCCGAAGAGTTACGGCAAAGGGGCGAACTAGCTTTTGGCGGGAAACTCAGTCGTCCGTTGCGGCTCGAATTTAATAAAAATGCAAATATCTCGGTTAATATTCAAGATAGAGAAGAAATGTGAAGGACAATATGTATAGTAAATTTAACTTAAAAGAAGATTGGTTCTATAAATTTATTTGATCTGACGTATGGTAACGGAGATATTTCGAATTTTCGAAAATCCTCCCTCTAACCCCCCCCCCTTCCACGGGTCCGATTTTAGCCATTAACGAACTTGATCTTTCTTTTTGCATAAAACGTTTAAATATCGAGTTTGGTAACGATCAAACAAAAATTACGACCGCAAGAGCGTTAACAGACAAATATATATATATATATATATATATATATATATATATATATATATATATATAAAATTTTGAACGGACCTCATTTTCGACATCTCCTGGGTAGGATCGATGGACATTTGAAGAAAATTTTCGAATATCACGTCATGAGTAAGATCACTAGCTGATTTCCCTGAAGGGACACCACTTATTGTACTGACCAAGATATTCAAAGCCACGAAAAACATATGGTACTAAATTCATGGCAGAATCTTGGTTTGCCACTACTGATAACAAACTTAGTTTACTTAAACAGATATTTCGTGTCCTTTATCAAAAAGGCTATTTAGAAGAGAAGCAGTCTTAACAGGGTTAAAATTGGCCATTCACCGCTGACTCACACTTGCTGGAGAAGACTAAAGCTGCAGCCAACACTGTAACTGTAGACTTCAAATAAAACATATACTCTTTGGCTGTTCCCTAAGGGATCACATAGACCTGCCATATACTTTGGCTGAATTACTACAGACCCGTAGTCAGTACATAGACGTTATATTTCACTACTTAAAACTAATCAACATTTTCGAAAAACTATTATGTAATATATAGTATTCTGAAAATATATGCAGAAATAAACATAATTGCGTAAATATGTAAACTGACACGTCGCTCAATCGCCTCTGTTACGAAATGCGATTATAATAAAAAATATATATATAATTATTTATTAATTTTGGAATTATTTTTAGAACTGAAGCCCCGGAGTATTTCATAAAAAAATAAGGTGATCTAAGGATTAATAGTCTAAAAAATGACACGAATGACATTTTCTGGGGTCTTAGAAACTGGCACAATTAACAAATTAGAGAATCGTGATTTAATGAGTGTTAAAATTCTACAGTCTTGATTACAATGACTGCCGAAAGTAGAATGAAGTCTGGCAAGACTGATTTTCGTATCCTTCAGATTTATTAATACTTTATTGTATTTATTAGCTTCATAACGTTATATGTCTGTAAATATTTATTGGCGCTTCGTATTAAGTCTTTGACGTGTAAAGTATGGATTACTAATAAAATATACGTCTTAGTAGAAACTTTTACGGTTTCCATGAATTAAAATGCAAAGCATAACCTACTTCGTTACTCCACTAAATTCATAAATGCATAATTGAGGAAATATCTTAATCCCGTATCTTTATGACCCTACTCTATTTAAATCAACCATATTTCGAGATTAATAAAAATTTGACGTACAGGTTTTAGTACATTATAAAAATACAGTAATAATCAAATGCTTAGATGATACTAGCACAGAACCACGTCCACAGGAAAAGGATTTTTATTAAATTTTAGGAAAAAAACATTCGGAAAAGATAAATTAAGAATACTGATTAATTTCATAAGTCTTGGTATTTAAAACAATAGCCCGGGATTGAGGGTGGGGGGTTGTAATACCAAACCCTTGATGAATCATTTTCTTTTTCTCCAGTTTTTTTTTTCGTTTCTTTTTTCTCTCTCTCTCTCACTCACTAAACCTCAGAGCAATTAACAAGGCTTCATCGATAACTCTCTAATTAATTTCCTGTATCGATTCTTTTTCTTACGCAGCTATGCCCAGTAGACAAATTGATTCCTCCAAGAGGCAGAGTCTATTATTAGCCCTCTCTATGAAGTGCAGCGCCTATTTATTTTATTAGGACGTTCAAAAAATTAATTATAGCCGTTCTGCCCGGTAGCTGAGAAGCTGTCTGCTTAGGATCCTTTCAGCTCTTAGATAGTTTACGGTCAAGGCAGGTATAACGCAGGGAACAATGTTTAGCCCATCTTTTATTAATTCGCTACAGTTTTTGTCAGGATGGCTCATTGTTACTTTTATTTTTTAAGCCGTAGAAGAACGATTAATCATGTAAATTTTCGGGTTTGAGAAATAAATGGACTCAACAAAATTCTTTATGAGCTGATTAATTATTAATTTACTTCTAATAGAATTATACTATTGTAATACAATTAATCAGATTAGTCTATAAAATAAACAAAACGGATTATTAAATATACTACATTATAATGCAAAAGAAAGTTAACACAGTTAAATACTTGCTTTAGTCATTTTAGAAGTTGTTCTATTGCATAACTCAAATAAAATAAAACTTACCAGTCAAATAAGGATTTATTCTTGTGAATATTTAAAATTGTCCTATAGAAACATGACTGGAGAGGTATATAAATGGTGCCAAAAATATGTATTCCTACATTTGAATCATTTACTGCCCCGCTCTTACGTCACACAGGGTAAAATGTCTTGGCAAATATATAGTCCCTCAAAGAGAATACCATTATCACATACTATCATTGGTAAACATTTTGGATTACAACAGTAAAAATAAAGTTAATGATGTTTTTTGTTTCTTATCAAAAGTTCAAAAGTCAAAAAGAATTTTATTATTTTTATGGGGGTGCTTATTCAACAATAATCGGCACATTATTTATTATATGCAATTATACTTATAATTAGTATTCTGCTTGTCATAAATCTTAGAGAAGAGTTATGTTAAGCTGATATGTCAGAAAACAGATCTTTATTTAGACATTAAAAAAGAATAAATTAATCTACATTTACATTAAATTATGATCTATGAATTCAGTATTATAATTATTTAGATTAATATTTATATTGTATTACATGCCAATGTATATGCTGGTCATTTGTAATTTTTATTAAATACTAATAATAATATAAAATAATATGGTTAGTAATTATTAACCATACTAACACTAATTGGCCAGACTCTTGGCAACATGTTTTAAACACAAGCCAATAAAACAAACAATAAAATATCTATCTATCTATTGTATAACTCTATATGAAATTCGAAGCAAACTTCATACTTTAACTTTTAATAGGAAACAAATTAGTGTTCATTAACGGGCCGAATTGGGCCAGTGAATTGGGGAGCCATAACGATATATTGAGGACCTTGTAAAATTTGAAGAAAAATGACAGGAAATTTAATTTACAACATCTTTTATTTTAGGCAATAGTGAAATGCGGGTGTTTTAAGCAGTTTTCCTTTAGAAAAACCAGCCCCGCTATTGGTTGCATGAAATAGTTATTTTCATCACTCATCAAAGTGTATCTTTTCTGTACGAGGTCGAGTTTCACGTACGAGGCGAAGCCGAGTTCGGGAATAAGACCGAGTACAGAAAAGATACTTTGCGTATGTATGTTGAAAATGACTTTTCATTATACTGTACCTATTCTTAAAAGGAAATAAGGTAAATATTTTAATATTTTTATTCTTATAGAAAAATCAGAAGATAAAGATATGAATTCTAAAATATGAAACATATGTTTATTAAACTGCAAAGGTTATTCAACAGTTAAATAGAATAGGCAATAGACCTATAATTTAAAATTAATATTTATTGCGCAATTTTTATTGTTACTTATATTAATACCTTTTTGCGGTATTGATTGCTTAAATTATTGACAAATTTTTGTTCGTTGTGTATTCTACCACATCTTTTTCAACTCTAAAAAGGTCATCTACTGTGAAATAATCATCATTTTCTATTATGTTATTATTATTGTTTATTATTGATAGATTAGATGAATGGCCAGGATTATTATTTTTAGAAGAATGGAAAAGTCTATGGGATACTTCTAGTTTTCATTGATGAGACTCCTCTAGGTAACCCTCAGCTACAGCTGACGATTTCCATCCACCATGGCACTTTAATGTCAGCAGATCTCCTCCTCCCTCAACTAGCATGGTAGCGGGTGATCTTCTGAGTGAGTTTCCCGTATACCTTTCTTTGATATACAATGAATGATAGTATAATGAGGAATATTCCAATAACAGCTGTTACTTTTCTGTACTAGTAAAGAAAAGTATCACTTTGAGTACTCAAACGATACACTGAAAACACATGTTATTTTAACAGTATAATGAAAACACAATTGCACAAGAGTTCGTTCAAAACAAATAATATTGTACTTGTTACTTCATGTATGTTAATACTTTACTCACTTCAAATCAGACTTAATTACATTATAATCCGGCTTTATTTAACTTCCTAAGCAAGTTAGTTGTTTCTACATAGGAAGTAGTCATTATCAGTATCATGTTTTATTTCCAGATCGGAGAGCCATATAATGTTACTTTGGAACCTGTTGGGTTCCAATCTTCCAGCCTTACTTATTTATCTCAGCCCGCTCTTTTTAGTTGCATGATGACATCGGGGTTTACAGATGAATTTATTTCTTTGGCCTAAATCCAGTTCTTCATATTTAGTAGTATTTTCTTAAATCTATTATATCTCTTGACTTATCTTGAACAAAGTGTACATGGTAATTCATTCGGGATTAAACCCATTCACTGCGTTTTACATATAATTGTGGTCATATAGTTAGGAAACAATAGCGTTATCTCAAATAAAATGAGCGTCGGACACATTCAACGACCGTTCTCGATAGAAAGGGCCCAGACACCAAAAAGTCGAAATAGTTCTATTTTATTTTCAACAGTGTCCCTGAAGTGAGGTTTTTCACATTTACGACGTGATAAAGAAATACTGTCCCAACAGACAAATTGCCAAATTACAAATCATATGCTTTACAACGGCTTCCTCAGCCCAGAAGCTCCGAGAAAATACTCAAAATCCCATAAAATCTATATTGGACTACTAATAAAAGCTGTTTGCGTACGAAAACAAGGGAAATGAGTTATTCTCTCAGCTAGATTTCTACGTGCCAGAACAAGTTATATATAATGTTTTTTTTAGTTGTCCCGGTACACTTTTTTTTATTTTATTTCGAATCTCTTACTCGGCTGGATTTATGTTAAAAGAATGACCTATTTTTTTTTTTGGTCCGCGCCCCCTAGACCTCTATTGGACACTCTAAAACTCCTAATACCGGTTCGTCGTAAATCTTGAGTTTTACGTTCGGGCTTCTGGTCCCATCATCTTGTTTATCAGAGCCCGATGGATGCGCTAAGAGTTTAATCCCGTGTAAGCCAGATCCGTCTGTAGGGAGCAGATGGAAATATTTTGAAACTCTAATAAAGCATATAGAAAATGAGACGAGTTCGAGCGTGGGCTAGGGTTGTTTTTTTCTTTCTAGTTCCAGGGTGTACCTCTGTAATCCGAGGGACGGCGCATCCCAGGAATTCGGAATCCAATCGCCTTGGCTCCACTATTTCATTCATGAATAAGACTTATTTTCACTTTTTCTCAGCCATCTGAAGTCAATAGACTTATTATTTTTAGAATTGGCGAGAACACAACTACATATTTAATTTTTTTTAAGAGCTTCTAAGAATGGCTCGGTTCTTTGTGATACGCATTAATAACATTACTCATTTAAAACAACAATTTATACAACTCTAGATTAAACTTAATCTTTAAAAAATATATCAACTTATTACATAAAATATCGACTTATTTGTTAGTTCCAACCTAATTATTTATATATTTCAATAACATCCTACATTTTACATTATAAAATACATTTAGCTCAACACCTGAAATTTCTAGAGTAACAAAAATATTTGTTTCTGCTAGTTCTTTTGTATCCTATTATTTTCTATCTTTTAGTAGATTTCCCTTAAGGGAAATCAGCTATTGAGGTCGAAAACCTTCCTCAAATGTCCATCGACCCTACCTAGGAGATGACGAAAATGAAGTCCGTTCAAATTTATATATATATAGATTTATATTTTTGTCTGTTAACACTCAAGAGGTCGAAATTTTTGTTTGATAGTTACCAAACTCCCTATTTAAACGTTTTATTGCAAAAACAAAAATCAAGTTCGTTAATGGCTGAAATCGAATAGAGGAAGAGGGGGAATTTTGAAATTTTTTAATATTTCCGTTATTATGCGTCGGATCGAAAAATTGTGTATAACCAATCTTATTGAAATGTAATTTTCTATAAATCTTGTTAAGTATGTGTTTTCACTACCTTTAATATTAACCGAAGTATTTGCATTTTTTATGTTTCGGCCTTTAGTAAACCCTCTTCTCCGTCTCAAGTCATATTAACAATAAGCTGTTATATTATGTAGCATTTTACTTTTATGTCTTGAAATAAATGCAAATACGACGCGGGAAATGTGCTTTGTATACGGAGCACCTGCGTGACGGACTTTTTCTTTTATTTATATTCTTAAAATAATATACAATTAAAAAAAAAGAGAAGTTTGTTACAACCAGACACCGTATTAGTCATACTACTTAAACTCTCTCTAGTACTTAAAGAAATACTTTAAAAAAAAACATAAATCTACTAGCGATTCCGGCAGACCTCTTCTCCTGCATGATATTTCAAGCGATTAGGATATTAAATTTAATAATGTTATCTTTAAAAGAAAAGCTACTTTTAATAACACAGAAAAACACTTTTGTTATTTGTACGTTTGCCTAAAAACAAATAGAAAGTGAAATATGGCGAATTTTTTATTCAGACCTTCCTTTAACCCATGCATACCTGCTGAACAAACATCATTGCACTGCATCAGAAATTACGGCATCAAAAGATTTACTACTAAATGTAACCAGAAAGCTTGGACAATGCATTATTCTTTTTGTTTATTATTATTTTTAAATACTTTGTGTTAAATTTGACATAAATTACTCCTTTTTCTTTTATCCCCCTTCATTTCACAAGGAATGTGACAATTCATGTAACAATTCTTTTACAGCTTAGATCAATACATGCCAATTATAAATTACAACTACATCACAATTAGGAGTCACCATCATAAATGCCCACAATTTCTAACGGAACATGGATAGACAGAACATTATTTAACAAGATTTAAAATTCGAGACAATGACAAATGTACTAGCGACTCACAAACAACACAAACGTTTGAAGTTTATCAAAAGTGTAGATATGGATGTAGCAAAAATACATTAGAATATAAAGTTGATTGTGAGGAAAGAGAATTAAAATTCAATATGTTTATCTTTCATCGACCCGCAAATTAACAAACATCGGTTGAGTTTAACTTCATTTAATTTGTTTGTTTTTATTTTCGTTTCATTTATTAATTTTATTTGTAATTATCTTACTTATTTCAATGTTTTATTTTATTCTTATTATTTTATCTTTTTACTATTTCATTCTATTATTATTTTTATTATATTTGATTATGTGGTTGATTAACGTCTATATATTGTAAAATAAAAATGTATTTATATTTTTTATGGAACACGTATTCAAATAAATAGGGTTACTATGAGGAGGAAAAATCCCTCTTCATTTATATGTTTTTACATAAAGATGATTTACGTTAAAGTTTCAGTTTTGAAATCTTATACCGGGTGTACAGAAAGTTCTAAGCCTGATTTCAACTTACATATTTCTATTTTTCAATATAGTCCCCCTCAACAGCAACGCACTTATTCCACCGCTTTTCCAACATCTGTAACCCGGTCAAAAAAAAAATTGTTGTCAAAACCTTCCAAAACAACCTTGACAGCTGAGGTATCATAAGTACACCAGGCTTAGAACTTTCTGTACACCCCGTACACTGGGATCTTATTGTTGGGATTTAACAAGAATGTTGTATAATTAAATTAAATTTAATTCGTTGGGGAATGTTAATCGGTGTGTTTCTGCGGAACTAAAATAAAATAAATAATTAATGTTTTAGATTAAGATGGCTGAATTTGATAATAAACCTTCCTAAATAAATAATTTGAAATAGAATAATTTCTAGTTATAGAGGCTAGAAGAGGAATTAAGTCTTAGGAGTACCATATTAATCACACGTTTTCGGCCGTCCATCTGTTTATGGGAGTATGATAATTTACGACTGCCAGATATATCAGAATAAACATCAGTAAGAACTTTCAAGTGAAAATATACTTTTTCCATTTATTTGCATGATATGAGATTCATCATTCGCTCCCCACTCCCACACACGGGCCGAAGGGCGACCAAGTAATTTATGTAAGAGATTGTGCGAGTATTCGCAAACAATTTTCACTCACTCCCCCCAAAGGAAATAAATTCTCTTCTCGGAGATAACCACACCGTATCCTCTAATTACAAGAGGACTCCAGCAAACAGTTAGCTGGGTTATAAAAGCACTCTCTTGAAGGACGGGCTGAGTCTGGTCTGGGACCATAAATTCGAAAAACTCCCCATAATACAATTCCATCTCTCATTCTACAGGAAGAGTATTTCGAAAACAACCAGCTCCATCTTCAGTGTCTTTGGATTAGGATTAGGGTTTATTTGGGCAAGCAACTGCGAGGTTATTATGCCCTTTATCTAATACTTATATCTAACAATTTTCAATAATTAACTTACTTCTAACATCAAATTTAATTATACTAATAAAAAAAAAATTAAAATTGTTAATATATGAATAAGCAATTTAAACTATGCGTTACAATATTAATTTTTTTTTATATAAGTTGATATCTTTTAATAAGTTTATGATTATCATTTTTTTTTTTTTTTAACTGTTTGTCTTAGACTTGGTCTCAGGATTTCCTTGGAGACACCTACTAATTAATTGTTCCTGTTAATACCTGATCAAATACTTTAGGATAACTGCAGGGCATTATCCCTTAAACTCCTAAGCTATAAATATGTACTTACACACACACACACACACACACACATACATACATATATATATATATATATATATATATATATATATATATATATATATAATATTAAGGAATTAACACCTAAGGAGCCTTTATTAAAGCCCAAATTACCTAATAAATAAATACATTAAGTCAAATACGAATGCATTATTGAAAGTATATAAGATCATCTATTATTATTTACACTAATTTAATGAATGAACTGTCCTTCTGTTGCGGATCTGCATTTTTGAAACATTGCCACACTAATGTAAAACGTTCGTCACGCAAGGGCTGCGTAAACTAAGCAGATTTCTCACGTGCTGGTATAACACTAGTGACCTCCTCTAACCCCATATTCCCTAATTCTATGTAAAAAAAAAATTGATGAAGAACATCATTTGTGTAGAATAATTTTGGTTATATAACATTAATCCCCCCTCTCTCTAAACACTCTTTATTCCTCCCCCGGTTTCAAACAATAACCAATAGGATCTTCAGTGTTGAATTAAACTGTAAATATCGAGAATGGTGTAGAAAAAATAAACATTTCCCATTAAAGAACGAAAAAAACTTGATGTCATCAACACATATTTGCGTGTATCTCACAAAGTAAAAGTCCTATGACAACCGTATTTGGTATTTTACCTTGGAATGAAGCTGATCATGATAACAGCCTATTGTGAGTATGACATGAGAAGGAGTGGGGGTTTACTGAAAACCAAAAACTAAAAAATTCATATTTACCTCAGTTAATATTTATTATACAGAAAATATGTAAAGAACAACATTTATAGAACATTAAATGTTCAATAAGATAGATTTTACAGCTTTTCGATCCAACGCTTAATAACGGAGATATTTTAAATTTTCAAAATTTCCCCCTCTAGACTCACCACTCCACTTGGTCCAATTTCGCTAGAGCATTAACTGACAAATCTTTATATATACATATATATATATATATATATATATATATATATATATATATATATCGTATATATATATATATATAATTCTACTTTACGTGTGTATGTCACTGAACTCCTCCTAAACGGCTGGACCGATTCGAATGAATTTTTTTGTATGCGTTTGGTTGACGCCCTGAATGGTTTAGATTCACAAATCAGCCCGGAAGATGGAACATGAGTGGGGGTTGTAAGGGAAGCCTAAAATTAAAAATAGCGATATTTCGTTTCCTATTGATTTTTCGGCAAATATGCACAGAAAGAAGTTGTTTATTAACTTTTGTTGAATAACAAAGTATAAACGAAATATATACTAAAAAATTAAAGTGGGAGCTAAAGATTGAACCGAACTTAACAAATCTCAATATGTAAATCAGCATTAATTCTTCAATGATTATAAGCTATATTAAATTTTTTAGGTTCGAACGGGAGTGGGAGTTACAAGGGAGGCCTGAATAAAAAAAATCGCGATGTTTCATTTTCTATTTGTTTTTAGGCAAACTTGCACATAACAAAAGTTGTTTTTTGTTTTATTAAAAGTAGCTTTTGTTATAACATAATATTATTAAATTTAATAGCTTAATCGCTTGAAATATCATGCAGGACAACGTCTGTCGGGTCCACTAGTCATATATATATTGATTGAACGGACCTAATTTTTGTCATCATCAGGTAGGATTGATGGGCATTTGAGGAAATGTTTCGGGAATCACGCCAAGAGTACAACCTCCATAGTTGATTTCCCATAAGGGAAATCTGCTAAAAAAGAAGACCAATTCCCAGAAGGGTTTCATTAAATAGTTGTAAGTTACTAACAAATATGTAATTTGGAGTTGCGTTGCTTATTATACAGTAAAGTTTTTAGGCATAACTTGAGGTAGAATAATTTTTATGCTACAGCTTGAAACAGAGCTGTAGAAATATCCCCAAAATTTGTAAGTATTCCCGTCGGGTATTGTGCTGGCAGTGGGATAATAGATATTTACATAGCCCCATTTTGCTTGTGCCAAATGATTGTAGACTCAACTCACGAAGTAGCGCCTTCCAGAACTACTAACGCCGCCATTATCGCCCCTTGGGAATTCTCGGAGCTAATGACCTTAGGGCTATTTATTACTTGCATTTACATTCTAACAATGAACTATTAATTATCAATAAACTTCTCTTTTTTTGGTTATTTATTTTTTTTTATATCTTCACAACGAAGATGACAATGTTACATGATGAACTCGACAATCTAAAAGCATGTGGCAGGCTACTGATAAGGACAAAAACAAAAAAAAAATAATAAAAGCCCGTCACTCAGGAGCTGCGTTAAATAAGCAGATTTCCAACGTGTGTCACGTATATGCATTTATTTCAAGACGTAAAAGTTCAATGAGAAAAATATTTGATATTTAGGCTTCAAATAAACTGTTTCATAATATAACAGCTTATTGTTAATATGGAAGTAGTAGGAGTGGGGGTTTACTGATAGTCGAAAACTAACAAATGTAAATATCTATTAGCATGATCTGCAACATTTATAGAATATTGCATTTGCAATATGATTGATTCTAAACAAATTTTCGATGATCTTTATTTTTGAATAAAATGTTTAAATATCAAGTTTTGTTACGATCAAACAAAATTACCACCGCAAATATATATATATATATATATATATATATATATATATATATATATATATATATATATATATATATAGTTTTGAACGGACTTCATTTTCATCATCTGCTGAGTAGGGATCTACATTTGAAGAAATATTTGGAAAACCGTGTCATAAGTAAGACCTCAAAAGCTGATTTTCATTAGGGGAAATCTGCTAAAACCAACCTAAATAATCATAACATCTAAAATTAATATGTCGCTACTAAAATTGGCTGGGTTTAGTCCTAAGTGTTCTGGATAGGTCTTAATAATATCGGTTACCTAATCTAGAAATCTTGTTGTATTCCATCTGGGAATTTACTCTTTAATACACTTACTAAAACAATTCTCTGGTCCAACCTACCCATATAAAGGAACTATCTTGTAGAAAGGTGGCTCCGATTGGCCTTTATTGCATGAGGTGGACTATTTATAAAGTAATTAAAAAAAAAAACACAGTGGCTTTATTAAAGAGAACACCTGCAATTTGTTTTATGATGAAGTACTTGAGATTCATGAGATGATGCATTTTCTTAGGAAACCACCCCTTAGATGAACTTACTAATGATAAAATAACTTTTAAGTATGCATACTCTTGCTTGACGAACATTAGTTAGTGAGTGATTCTCTAATAAAATTAAGATCGACCTTAAGCTGTATTGAAAACGTACAGCGGTAACAAAAATGACCAACCTAAATGAAAACTAGTGCTCACACTTATGAACATTAGAGTCACTGGATTACTTGAATAAGACCTCAGAATGGAAAAATTAGATGTCTACAGTATAAGACAACAGAGTTGCTAAACATGTCTGGTGTTTGTATGCTCAAGTTGTTTACACTAATAATACTGCCCCTAGATTATTATACTTATTATGACGTCTCTTTGTGCTTCATAATGAAATATCAGTTTAGTGAATATAGCATTTCTCAAATATGAGGCTGGCTCTTAGTATTCGGCTTAGGTGTGAAAAAGATTATAAAACATAAAAAGTAGTAATATAGGAATCACCTTATAAAAATGTTCAACACGACTACATATTTATCAATTATTCAATGGAATTATTAATACGTTCATAGACGAGACGAGATCAATATATTCTCACTAAACCACATGCTCTGATATGTAGATGTCCTATTGATGAGTGTATGTGACAGACCATATAAATGTTTCGACATATTCAGCGGTTAATATAGACTACTTTTTTAGATGTGTCGGTTTCTAGCAATGAACTATCTCTAGTAAATTTATAATAAGAAAATGACTCTGTGTCCTCAGACCATAAACCACGTACCATATGTGAGTCGATGGAAGGCACATTCTTGGAAACATTAACCATGCTTCATTTGGATATTTTATCTCCGGTTTTGATATAATGGATATGTTGGTTTTGAGAGAGAGAGAGAGAGAGTGTGTGTGTGTTTGTGTGCGAGAGAGAGTGGGAGAGAGAGAGAGAGAGAGAGAGAGAGAGAGAGAGAGAGAGAGAGAGAGAGAGAGAGAGAGAGAGAGAGAGAGAGAGAGAGAGAGAGAGAGAGAGAGAGAGAGAGAGAGAGAGAGAGACTGAATGGGGTTCGTCAGTCATTACCTTGGAGAATAATGATCTGAAGGAGAAAAGGTCATTTAGGCAAACAATGGGAGATATAAATATTTAAGGCTACACCCTCACAATCAAATGGTAATCGATGTTGCAGGACCAGCACGCGCTGAGCCACCCGCAACAGCCTAAAACCCTAAAGGTATTATTTTATTAGTCCACTTCGCTCATGCGCCCTCCTCGGCCAATCTCTCTCTCTCTCGCAGGATTATTTAAATTGGTTTCGATCTTATCTGGGCTTTTTAAAGATTCATTAATTGAAAAATATTCAGATGAGCCCATTAAAGATAGTTGTAAGACAATGGTAACTTAATACGATGCCGATGTATATAGGCCCTGCCCATGCCATTGTAGAGCCAATTGTATGGAGTAAGTCATTTTCGTGTAATCTCAATGTCAGCCTGCTCCAAGCATCATAATCGTGCTCTAAATGAACGCCGCAACGGGGGTAAATGCACTAATGTATTCGAGAATTTCCATATCCGGTACTATATACAATGGGACCAGATCAATGATGACCATACCAATCACGTATGACAATTCGCTTCACTAAAATAACTTCATCAAAACAAGGACTCTAACGTATTCGGATCTATTACTGGTGCTAATACTGTAAACGTGCCTTACTTCTCTACGGTCTACTTCAACTGTTCACAATCCTTAGGTTCATAGTGTCTCCATTAATATCGAAGTGTGGGTAATTCCTCAGGATGTACGCAAGTACAGTTCTAGGACATTTTTTATTTATTTATTTGAGAAGCCGCTACAATGGCGATTCATCTTTTGACATATTTGAATATAATTTTACAAAATTAGATAAATATTAAAAATTTTACACAGCTAACATTTACAAATGTATAAAATGGACAAAACTAAATATAAATTGTTAATATATTTACAACAAAAGGAAAAAAAAAACAAAATATAAATAAAACAAACAAAAAAAAACTAAAAGATAAACTATAAATAGTTAAACTGGAAGAAGGCAAAACTTATATTCCACAGTGCATGCTAAATATAACTTTCATAATTGTAGATAATAGCTTTTATATTTCCTCAAATAATCCATTATTCGCATAAATTTGTGGGCCATGGGTACGTTTTCACTTGTGTGCAGTCAGTTAGTATGTGTTTTACATTCAGCGTTCTGTTGCATTAGCGGCATATAGGTTCATCTTCCCTGCTCATTAGATATGAATGTGTTAGTCCAGTGTGTCCTTTGCGTAGGCGTGTAAGTACAATTTCTTCTCTTCTAGAGTGTCTATTACTTGTAGTCCAGTTGAGCGTGTTCAGTTCTAGGACAGATCACAAGTATTTCGTTCCTTCCCAGCAACGTGTGAAACCAACGTTGAAAAAAGTACGGATGGCAGGAGATGCGAAAACGAAGCTGACTTTTCACTTTCTGGAATTGTATCCTCTCAAACCCCCACACTTGCAAGATACGTTCATGGTATTGCATTTTATATATTTTCCAAGCCCCAACTATTCCTAGTTTGATTTCACCCATTACCCATATTCAGGTGACCATTAACAGGTTAAATATCGGGTATGATTTCGTTCAAATGAAAATTGAGGCATCTAGAGCATAGAACTTTCATTAATGTCGACACTGCTAGTATCTCTCATTCTTGGAATAGACCATGATATATACCTCTATTACGTGCTCCATGCTAACAGTTTACTGGCTGATGCTCGGACGAATCATAAAATAAAGCATCTGACACCTAGGAAGAATTCCCATTTTGCACTTTTCCCGATTGTACCCAATAATTAGATCACCCAATGAATGTCAAGGTAACTCTTAAACTCATTCGGAATCCGTTAATTTCATAAATATTTACTAAGCTCCCTCAATTGTATTTTAAATGGTTTTATTCATTAGCACTAAAGACATTTCATATTAAACTCCTATGTTGTTGTGAGTATGTGTGTTTCCCTCACTTCAGTATTCCCGGATTGGTGGTATTTATTTACTAATTTCCGAACGTTAACTAAATTATAATAAACAGCGTATCTATATTAATACATACGTATAAAGTAATATGGAACAAAAGGCTTACATAAAATAAGGAAACCTTTAATTAGGAAATAAAGAATGAAATAGAAAGACAGAAAAAAATAATGAAAACTAAATATACTGCTCAAAAATGAATAGGGATATTGGTTATTTTTTTTTATCCTATTAATTTTAATTAAATCGACCTTAATTAAATAACTTTTTATGGGGGGAAAAGACAATAATTTCTATTAAATAATAATGATATTTATAATTAAAAAAAAAATGCTAGGCCCCATAAATACAACAAAACCTACCAACCTACCAATATCCCAATTCATTTTTGAGCAGTTTATATACAAATAAGTGGTATAGGCACTATTTCAGAAGATTACTTAATCAACAATTTTATTTATACATTTGATCATTTGTATCACATAAATATGGCATAGAGTAAAAAAAAAATAAAAAAAAAATCAAGCCCTATTTTTTTCTTTTATCAAATCTGAAGTTTCGCAGAAATCAAAGCTTACCGTAAAGAGATTTTCTTTAAGGAAATCCCATTGAGGCTTGTACAAATGGTACAATTTAAAAAAATGAACATTTTTAAAAGGAACGTATATTCTTGCAAGTAATTGTATAAAATGTAAACATTTTTTTTGTATATATATTTTTCTATTAATGCTGTATTAGGCAGGTATGAGGCAGCCAGTTTCATATTCTCGTAACCACTCAATATTTAACCCTTTTAAGAAGAACTAAATATTAATTTCTTTTTTGGAAGAAATCAGACCAGGACAACTTACCTAGAGAAGGAAAAAGTTATTTCCTAAAACAGTTTTTCAATAGCTGCTAGACAATAAGTATCTTATGTGCAGCTCATGCAATGAGTCTTGTTTACAAATGGGTCTTAAAAATTGAAAACTTGAGAATAAAATGTGTGATGAGGTCAAGTGTGCTGAAGTGACACACAGAAGCCAACTGTATTGTCATTCCAACCCGTGAGAATCACAATAAGTCATAAACAGCTACAGTATGACTGACTTTTATCTCAGTGTGAAATCAATAATAACTAAAAAAGAAAAAAAAAATTAAATTATCTGGCGCTCAAAAGAGAAAATGAAGATAATTTTAACTAATTGACGGTTAAGATTTATTAAGGAGCGAGAGGGTTAATTCGAGGAGTTAGGGGCAAGTGGTTTGAGTGAGATAATGGAGGTGTTAATAGCGAGGTGGGGGTGACAAGGGAAGGGTTGCTCAATTAAAGCACTAATTATTGATGCAAACCACCCCCACTTCAAACACCTGTTGATTGCCTTTTCGGCATCCAGCCTTCGAGCAAGTGTTATCACAACAAACTTAATTTTTTTAAAAAAAGGAAAAATAAATATAAATATAAGACGGGTGGGGCATAAAAAAAAAATGTCAAAAATATTAAAATTAAAAATCCGTCACTCAGCGGCTCCGAAAATTAAACAGATTTCCCACTTGCTGGTATGACACGCTAGCGATCCCATTTCACCATATATTGTCTACTTCTAAGTAAAATTCTGATGAGTAGAATTGGGGTTTTAATGAAGGTTGAAAACAAGAAAGTGCAAATAACTCGCTTTTTGAGTTAGGAAAAAATGTATAAAACCACAGAATGTAATTCATCAATAGTTTAACAAGATTGGTTCAATAACTAAGATATTTGTAATTTATCAAATTCCTCCACCAATCAAGACACCCCCAAATTATTCTGGTCCAGCTTCATCCATTAACGAATATCGTCATTAGTATTCCATAAATCTCTAAAATATCGAGTACTTTGATAGCAATCTATGAAAACTTGTGACCAATAGAGGGCTAAGTTATATATATCTACATAAATAGATCGACTTTCATCAACTGGTTGATGGACATTTGAAGACATTTTTCAAAAATCGAGTCATGAGCCGTAAGAGAAATCTTTGAAAGAAAATTCCTTCTAACGGACCTTTTAGTCTTTGTATGTACGCAACTGATGTTTATTGTCAAATTGAGAACAGCTTATTGCTAGTTAATTTGTATTCATTTTGATGTTGTTGATATATGGATTTAAAACAAAAAAAAAAAAACACACACACACAAAATTAATGTAAAATCACGTTTAGAGTACAACCTCAATTCCTGATTTCCTTAAAGAGCCCTAAGCGACCTACATTATTTTATCGTCATCCTACCAGAGACTCCCATAGGTGGAATCCAAGTTTTCCATTTCCGATAAATTTTGATTCTGAATTAATCCAGTAAATATAATTTTGGAGTTTTATTTAAACTACGATTAGCAAGTTAACTATTCGATTAGCTTACAAAGTGTTCTTACCTTGGTGCTTTTTTTTTTATCGTTCTCGCCTGAAAAAAATAAAAAATAGGTCAGTTTGTAAAATGAGTACAAAAATAATAGAATATACTAGAATAGAATTTGCTAAAAATATTTATGACAGAGAAAGATAAATATATCACAAAATAAATTACTAATCTGTTGAATGACTTTAAATACAACTAAACCCATAAATCTTGTCGGTTGTGAATGATAGCTAGAAACTTGTCTTTAAATAGTTTATTCAAATTATCAATTATCGTTGGGGAAAATGAATACCTAACCCAGTCAAAAATATGTATGCCAATTACTAGATATGATTGAAACTGACGGACATATATGGTGATACATATATTTTCCTGTAAACGCATTAACTATCAAAATTTTTGATTTATCTTTACCACACTCGATATTTAAACGTTTTAAGTTAAACTACGGATTAAGTTCGTTAACAGCTGAAATCGGGCCAGGAGAAGGGGGAGAGTTTGGGGTTTAGGGTGGGGAATCAAAAATTAAAAATATCTCTATGAGTCGGGTCGAAAAAAATTCTTTCACGCTAGAGATCTCACCTCAGCACGTATTCTCTATTTCTATGTAAAAAACTGATGAGTAGAAAAGGGGGTTTAATGAACACTGTAAACAAGAAAGTACGAATAACTCGCAAAATATTTGAGTTATAAGAAAATCATTAGAACAATAATTTTAGTCTATCAATAGTTTAACAACTTGGACATAAGACTTTTTTCGATCCGACTCATAATGATGTAGATATTTTGAATTTTCAATGTTCTCCCTCTACTCCTATCCCCTATTTCAGTTCGATTTTAAGCAATAACAAATACGATCTTTAGTGTTTACTGAATCGGTTAAATAACGAGTATGGTTTAGTTCAAATAAACATTTCGAAACAAGGACAGAAAATCTTCTTTGATTGCGTCATCAAGTAATTAATTTTCATGTATCTCACATAATAAAGGTCTCTTGGAACCAATATTGGGTATTTAAGCTTAGTATAAAGTGTTTCTTTGTATAACAGCTTATTGTTAATATGACATGAGTAGAAGTAGGGGGAGGGGGCAGAAATCTAAAAAAAAATCCAAAGGATAAATATGTTGTATTACACCAGGTAATTAAATTTGCTATAAGTTTGGTTCCATACAATTTTTCGATCTTTCTTATGAGAACAAAGATATTTCAAAATTCCCCAGGCCGATTTCAACCGTTAACGAACTGGACCTTCAGATTTGCATAAAACGCTTACATATCAAGTTCGGTAGTAGTTAAACAAAACCTGTGACCCCTAGATCCGTATCACCAACTCCCTGTCCGATTTCACCCATTAATCTTGCTTGTATCGAAGGTACTAAACATCTGCTGAAAACAATATTTGTTATTTAAATTTAGAGAAAGGAGTTTCATGATTTGATAGTTTATTGTTGAAATGCGATGACTAAAAATGGGGTTTACTGAAAATAAAAAGAATGCAGAAATCTCGCCTAATTTTCGAGGTACAGAAAAAGTGTCTAGAACAACATTTATAGAACATTAAACGCGCGACATGATTGGAAATATACAAGTAGCTTATGTAAAGTAGTTTAATTAGAAGTTCTTTGATCAGACTCCTAGTAATGGAAAAATTTAAAATTTTCTATCACCCGGCCCTTCACAATTCCCTCTCACCGCGGTCTTACTTTAGTCGTTAACGAACTTAGTCTTTAGTTAAACATGAAACGCTTGAATATCGAGTTGGGTACCCAATTAGACAAGAATTGCTATCGCTAGAATGGTAACAAACTAGTATATATATAATTTCGGGCAGAGTTCATTTTCATCATCTCCTAAGTCGGATCTATGGATATTTGAGGATATTTCTTGAAAATCGCATCATGAGTACATGAACAATCTCTCTAGCTGATTTCCCTTATGGAAAATCAGCTAAAACTCCATATCCTGCTGTTGTTAGAGTTCTATATTTGTAACTAGAACCTTTAGAGTGAGCATAACTCCGTTCAAAGCCCATTAAACTCACGGCCGTTTGGGCGAGCATTACAAAGAGGTATGCTTAATGACACTTAAAGAGGCGAGTAATTGAAAAAGCAATCTCATTCGGCTAGAATGAACAAAGGTTATTTCCGAGTCCGTAGAAATAATGGCAAAAAATATTTATGCCCGGCACTGTTTAAAAGTCATTAAAAACCTCCCTTAGATTTACAGTGGGGGTGGGCTAAGGCCTTCCCGATTCTAGCAGGGGGGTAAAAAAAAAAATTAAAAAAGAAAATTGAGATGGGAGAACAAACAGAATTAATGACCTCATTAAAAAAGCCCTTGGTTTTACTTTCCTGGAAGGGGAATTGGGGGTTGTTTTGGAGGGGGGGGGGTCATTCCACCTCTAAATTAATTTGACTTAAGCAGTGCGGGGGTTGAACAGATTGGGGCGAAGCGTTGACACCGAGAAGGGTTGAAGACAACAAGTGGTTTTGCATCACCATTAATTAAGTCTCAACTTGAGGCTAATCCTCTAATTCTTCCTTCATCAACTTAAGCCCACTTCATCTCATCAACTCCTCCAGGCTTTAGATGATTTATTCCAATTGCGATTCTCCTTTTGCACTTCTCAAGGAACTTCAAACTTCATTCGTCATTGTCTTATTTTTCTTAATGGAACTGAATAAGTGTAATCTCATTCATACGAACTTTTAACAGATAATTAATTATTCAGCATACTAAATGTTAACCTCCTAAGGGAAGGTTTTATTTTGATTAGCTATGGATAACTTTTTCAAACAAATTCTTATTCCCCTGTAGATTACCCGTCCCGATTAGCCTAAGTTGCAAAAAGTGGTTAATAAATAAACTCTTATTCCATCATACGCTTATTCGGTAGGTTGCGTCGACAAAAATAAACTAACAAATACAAGAGCCTGCAAATTTCCAGAATAAGATTGAAATCTAGTAACTAATACCCTCATACTTTAAGCTGAAGTCTGCAGTCTAAAAAATAATCACTTTTAAATGAATCCGCCGAATATTATGAGTTGCAAAAACACTAAATAATTAGTTCTTTAGAATAGATTTCCTAAACTAAAATGGCGATGACTGGTTAAAAACACGGCCCAATTAGATATACTCATGTCTTGTCATAACTGAACAATTGTGACCATCAAAAATAAATACTCAGATTGAGTGGTGGTTAATAAAGAAAATGTTGACAATGTATAAATCCCCTTTCTCCTCTAATTAACTTTGGTGCATACACATAGTTTTAATTTTTAATCCGTGAAAATTACTGAGAATCAATAGGACCAAAATGAGAATATAAGAGAAGAAATCATGTTTGAAGAAAAACAAAAAAAGAAGGTGGTCAACATAAAAGCAGAAATGTTTTTGTGATAGACGAATTAATGTATTAACTTCAAACCAAACATATGCGACTACATGAGTTTGCTTTTCCTATATATCAATGGTAATGACAGAAATCAGCTGATTAGCTGAAAGACCAGCTGTAGGTTATAGTAAGTTTTATTTTATTTTGATTTCTTTCAATCCGGCAGTGGCCTACGTGGCAATAGTGTCTATAGGCAATAAATCGTGGCACGAAACAGGTGAAACTGAAATTAGTAAACTCAATAGTTGAACCCTGAGTTTAAGTTTTATTGTTGACTCTGGATTTGTGCTGGCTGGTGGAGGTCCATCGTCAACGGAAGGATCAAAAAGGTCAAACACCTCCACTCTTAATACTTCTTTATTACAGGCAAAGTACTTTCGGGGCGAACCGTCCCATCATCAGTGCTCTGTGACACAACATTTATACTTACAAAGACATGTAATATATATGAATAAATAAATAAATAAATGTAAAAGTCAACTAGGTAGTCGAATATTAAAAAACATTTAAAAAACAAACAAATATATAAAACGCAACACCTATGACTAAAACGTTACAAATAAATATTAAAAGCAACAAATAACAAAATAAAATAACTAGGAGATGGAGAGGAACTGACCTAGAGTTGGTCCCTATTGAGCCAACATCTCCGGCGAGATTTTTTATTGTTGACTTTCTGCCATTTTAACGATCAGAGTGTGATAATATGATTGTAATGATAAATTAATATCGGAGTTTGTTGATGGTTTATCATGGCGACATAATGTTGGTCTTTTTAGCACATTTTCTTTAAGAGTTAAGAGTTATTTCATTTAAGAACATTTTAAACTGTACTAACTTCTCTACTCTCTTAATGTTGAGAATATATGATATGGAGTAAGAAGGTCATCAAGAGCTATAAAGTCCTGCAGTGGCTATAAAGTCTAATGACTTTCTACATTGATTTAGTAATTTGTCTTGATAAGGTTTAATAACCTAGCGGGGAGGTAGAATCAATAAATGCAGAAATGGAGAAGTGGATTCCTTTGAGGTTTAAACGTTTTTGAAGTATGTTATAGGGAATGTAGGCATGTGATATTTTAACATTTTTTACTAGAATGTTTAAGTTGGATTCGGAATGATCGCCTCAATTAAACACTTCTCAACGTGATAACCAATTAATCATTCAACACGTAATAATAACTAAGCATATTTCAAGAAGCATCGTTTAATTTGAAGAATAGCTCATTTCCGTCCGTCAGTCGGGGAATATTGTCGAATAAAAAATGGGAGATATTTATTTGATGGAGGTATAATCATGTGGTGTGATCTATGAGAAGTGGTTTGAGCCTGTTCACGTGGGAGCTTGAAGACCCATATCCCCAGCTCCCAGCTTTCCCGAAAATATGATTTCTCCTATTAGCTCTCGTGCTCGACTAGGGAAAGTGTAAGGCAGCCATATGTTACAGAGGACCATTCGAAAAATGGAATAGTTAGTACTCAGAATTAGTGAAGGGATTTCTTTCTCGCCAGTTCAGTCAGTTACAGTGAAATTTACTAATAATAATAATAATATATAAGTGATATTTATATATTTCTCTCCACTTGTACATCCCACCTTTTGATAATCCTTACAGTGAAATGGGTCACTTACAATAATTATTTTTCATAAAATACAAATTAGTTGGTATGAATATAAAATTCATTTAACAAATAAATAAATAAAATATACAAGATATAATTAAATGAATATAAGAATGAATTGTAAGGTATAAAATGTTTCCAAATCAATGGAATTGTGGGCAAAGCGAATATACATTTAGGAAATTATAAAATATTGGAATTTCGACATTTCCAAATATCTTCATTATTATAGGCCGGATTGAAAAAATATAGAGAACCTTGTCTTATTCCAGACTAAATGCACCATAAATATTGCATTTACTATATACATTTATTATATTTCTTGAATATTAACACAGATAAATGAATTTTTTAGTTTTTAGCCTTCAGAATACTCCTACTACTACTAATGTCTCACAATCAATACTCTGCTATATAATAAAACACTATATTCGAAGCTTAAAAACCAAATATTGTTTTCAAGAGACCTTTGTTATGCAAGATACGTACAAATACGTTCTGATTGAGATAAAAATTATTCTGATTCATTATAAATTACAGTACTAGATATTGTAAGTAGTTTTCAAATACAATTAATACTTTATATTCAGATATATATCAGTAATTGCTTTCCTTTCAGGTGAAGAATATTTTTATCTGTCTGTTCAGGTCTGAGAGGATGGCTGACCTGTTTGTTTACAATTTAGACGGTTTCCGTTGGAGGGTTAATAATATTGATTTTAAGATTTCACATTACCGTTTGTATTTATTCACGGTGGTGCTAAGAGTTTTGCAGTACATATGTAGATTTATCTATTGTAAAACATCGCTTAGTAAATCTGGTTAGTTTAAGTATCACCTGGGTGACGGACTTTTTCAAATGAACTCAGCTGTGAGTGGTTCCTCGACAATGCATCAACCAATAACTCCAGTAAGGTGTGGTTGTCTTATTATGGTAACTTTATGGTTTAAGTTTTAATATGCAATCCTCACCCAACAATCATTATCCTATCCTACATCACACGTATGCGTTTATGCGTGTTTACATGAGGTACCTGTTTTTATTTTTCATGCTTGCACGCTTTCCTTTCGTTTAGTTTTCTTCGCATGCCCTTCTTCTACGCACGATTATCTTTTTTGGACTTACTTCTTTAGTCGGTGTAGGGGGGAAAAACGCGCTCGGGAAATTTTTAGCTAATCAGTTTGCTGCTAGAGCGTGTTAAAGTAGGTGCTTGTGCATCTTACAGATGAAGTAGTGTCGAGAGTGGATTACTGTGAGAGACTGACTGGACCGTCTGTCTAAAACTACGAATTAATAATATGCTTAGGTTGTAGCTTATAACATAAATAAATAATAGCCTATATTAAATTATAACTGAATACGCACTTTTAATTTTCTTATTATTGATTATACAAAAGTATTTTCATTTTGATTGAATTGCATGATCCAGAATATAATTCAATGTTTCTTCTTGAGTTCAATAAATAAGGACATTACAGATTAATTAATGTGTGTTGTATGAAAAAGATTTATGGAATTATCTAATCATTCTAGTTAGTTGGAAATAACCCAGATGATTGCGATGGCTGCTAGATTCTGTGATGATTAGCTGGATATGGGAGACTGGGCCTACTTTCTCCGGGGATGGAAGACCGCCCACGCTCCACAACTAACAACAAGGTAAAGGGTCACGAAGTTGACACTTAACTCACTGCAAAAACTATATATGTTTGCATTTAGCTGTTCAAGTACCGCCGACCTTATGCTCTACATTCCCCTAACTAACCTATTATAATATACTCTCTTGCATTTCTCTCTCTCTCTCTCCCTCTCTCTCTCTCTCTCTCTCTCTCTCTCTCTCTCTCTCTCTCTCTCTCTCTCTCTCTCTCTCTCTCTCACACTCTCTCTCTCTCTCACTCTCTCACTCACTCTCTCTCGCTCTCTCTCTCTCTCTCTCTCTCTCTCTCTCTCTCTCTCTCTCTCTCTCTCTCTCTCTCTCTCTCTCTCTCTCTCTCTCTCTCTCAAACATACACACAAACACACACACACACTTTCTCAGTCACTCACTCTCACACTCCCTCTGTCTTACCCACTCTCTCTCTTTCTCTCTCTCTCTCTCTCTCTCTCTCTCTCTCTCTCTCTCTCTCTCTCTCTCTCTCTCTCTCTTTCTTCCCCGATCATTTTACAATCACAGGTAAATATACCGTAATTATGGTCACATCCGCTTACACACTTTGGGTATCAGACAACTAACAAAATAAACCTAAAGACCATACAGAGTTCAACAGGATCGGTTCGGTAACATTTTTCAATCCAGCTCATAATAGAGATATTTTGAATTTTCAAATCCACCACCCAATCACCTGATCGATTTGAGCTATAAACTAATATTATCTATATTGCTGAACTAAACTGGTAAATATAGAGTTTCAAAAAAAAAAATTTTCTAGCATTATCTTAACTGATGACGTTATTACATAACGTATTTTGCATGTATCTCAAGATCATAATATTCCGTTGAAAATAGTATTTGGTATTTAAGTAAGTGGATATAAGAGTAAGTAAGAGTGGAGAGAGAGTATAGCATGAGTAGGAGTGGTTTACTCTTGGCTGTTATACTCCAAAAATATTCGAGATTGGGAAAACTATGTACAAACAAATGTTTAAAACATTATATTTGCTATAAGAATAGTTCTATACAATTTTTCGATTTGACGCATAATAATGGGGATATGTGAATTATTGGAATTCTTCCCCCTTGGTCTGGTCGGATTGCAACTATTAACGAACTCGATTTTTAGTTTTGCATGAAACATTTAAATTTCGAGTTAGGTAATCATCAAACAAAGATGTTGGAATTATTTCATTACCAGAAACAAACACACACACACACACACACACACACACACATATATATACATACATACTTATACGGATCTCATTTTCGTTATATCCTAGGTAGGGTCGATAAAAATTTGAAGAAATTTTTCGAAAATCGCGTCATGTGAACAACCTCAATAGCTGATTTCCCTTAAGACCTACTAAAATTATGGTTGTCCTTCAAAACGTTTGGTGTAAACGTGAACTATTTTCGTCTTTCTATAAAATGTGTACATTCCTTAGTGTTTGAATCGTATGTTTGAGTCTATTCTTCCAAACAGGTAGTTTAAACTCAGACTGGAATGAATAATTTAAAAGCCTGCCTCATCTGAATGATGGACAGAATGTTCCAGACGGGGAGTTCACGTGTTTGTCATTCCCGATTCAGATGAATGAAGAATGATGCTGCCTCATTCTGGAAATATCCAGCCACTTAACATACAGCAAATTGTTGGCCCGATATCACCCGCAAATAGAGTCAAAATGAGGAAAATATTCAACTCAGCGATCATTTTATCTCATTAAGACCGCCTACATTTTCTCAATAAGATGGGATATTTCCGTCAACAGGGTATCTCGTTAATTTAAACTCAGAAGGAAAGAAACTACAACGACTGTTCCATTTTTTTTTTGTACTTTTGCAGACATCGATTGTAAAAATGATGGTCAATTCACAGTTGAACACAATGAAAAATAGCATTAAATCTAATAATAGATATATTGTTTTCAAATGATAAATTAAATATAACATACACAAAATCAACAGTATGGAGTGCAATAAAACTTATATAGGCGAATGATCATAATAATTCAAAAGAAGAAGCGACAAACGTTGATCATAAGGACAAATAAACGCTCATATTCTGCTATGCTTTAAATACTCCTATAATTGTGATTTAGAAAACTTAAGTATAGTAGAAAAAGAAAGAAATGTAAACAAGAGAAAAATAAAAGGAGAAGTAAAAAGTAGGAAAAAAAAAAAAATAGTTATTTATTATACAAGTGACGAAAATAGATCATTTTACAACTCGAGTGAAACGTTTACCCACACGAGCGAAGCGAGTTTGGTAATTTCATGAGAGTTGTAAATTCTACTTTCGTCACGAGTGTAATATTAATTTTTTTCTGTAATCGTGTAATACATGATCAGATCTAACCAGAATATGAACAAAATCAGGATGTTGTCAAGATTATGGTATGTTGTTGGTAGGTTATAAGCATGGTTGTGAAAGGTTATAAGCATAGTTATAAAACAACTAGTGATGATTGTGAAGTAGTGCAGTTATAAACAAGTGGAGGTTATAAACAAGGAAGCTAATTATTATTATATTTTAATTTTAAAATATATTGATTATTTCCACCAATAATTCATTGACATTTCAATTTATTTTGTTAAAATAAATTCATACAATGTTAAGAAACATTTAAAAGCATTTAATTTCCAACTTCAAATTATTTTTTAATTTATACTTATTACTAATTAAGAAGGCAATTCACTTTCTTCACTCTATTGCAAAATGTTTCACTTTCTTTACTCATTTCAGTTTAGTAATGTTACCATTATTCAACGATTACAGAAAAAAAATATTTATTAACATCCACTTTTTACAACTATAGCTAGTCGGGACGGGTTATCTGCAGGTTACCATCCTTTTCTAGCCAGGGTGGGACTTAGGATTTTATTTAATGAATTTCGTCAATAAATAAATTCCTTTGCCAAGGCGGGAATCGAACTCGCCACTCAATGTTTACCTAGGAAAAATAAGAAAACAGAAATTAAACATGTTTATTTAATTTTTTTAGCAGATTTCCCTTAAGGGAAATCAGCTATTGAGGTTGTACTCATGACGGAATTTTCGACATTTTTCTTCAAATGTCCATCGATCCTACCTAGTAGATGACGAAAATGAGGTCCGTTCAAAACTGTATATATATATCTATATATATATATATATATATATATATATATATATATATATATATATATATATCTATATATTTGTCTGTTACCGCTCTAGCGGTCGTAATTTTTGTTTAATCCTTACCAAACTTCATATTTAAGCGTTTTATGTAAAAATAAAGATCAAGTTCGTTAACGGCTGAAATCGGACGAGTGAGAGGGAGGGTTTAGTGGGAAGGATTTTGAAAATTCGAAATATCTCCGTTACTGTACGTCGGATAGAAAATTTATACAGAATCAATCTTATTACAAATTAAATTTACTATAAATATTGTTATATACATTTATTCTCTATCTTGAATATTAACCGAGATATTTGCATTTTTCAGTTTTCACCAAACCGCCACTTCTACTCATGTTACGTAAACAATACTCTGATACATAATAAATCACATTATTGGAAGTTTAAATACCAAAAATTGTATTCAAGAGACCTTTTTTATACGTGATACATGCAATTATGCACTGTTGACCCCCCCCCCATCTTAAAGTTTTGGACTACTAAAATTTTATTGATTGAGATAGTACTCTGACTCATTATTAATTACAGTACTAGATATAGTAAATAGTTCTCAATAAAATTAATGTGTTATATTCTGATATATTTCAGTAATTGTTTTTCTTTCCGGTGTGAGGCGGGACCCGTTTGTTTACATTTCTAACCTAGCGCTTCCTGTCGGCAGGCTATTGAAATTGGATGAAACATTTCTTATTTCCGTTTGTATTTATTCACGGTGTTGTGTTAGCAGTATGTATATTTATCTATTACTAAACTTCACGAGGGAAATCTGCTTAGTTTACGCAGCACCTGCGTGACGGACTTTATTTTTATTTCATAAAGGCCATTTTTTGCTCATATTGCTAATTCGGACGGGATGTCTTCCTTTTATAGTCAGAGTTAGACTAATGATTTTATTTAAAGAGTTCCTCTATATAAATTCCTATTGCCCAGGCGGGACTCGAACTCTCCACTCCCAACATTTCGGTTTAACATTTAATTAATTAGAAGTAATTTTTGCTCAACTATATTTTCTCCTTTAGTATTTAGACTAGTCTTCATTATGATCATTTTTCATAATCGATATTTATTATTTTTTGAGGTATCGTTATAAATTAGATGACTTGACCCGCCATACTTTGTGGCCTATTCTCTCACTGGCACACCTAGTAGCCTGCTTTAGAGCTCTAATTTCTCATGATGTGGCAGAACTAGTTGAGGAATAAAAATGGGTTTAATGACCATTTGATGATGATCTTTTTTTTTTGGACCTTCCGTCATCGATAAGTGAGTTTGTTTTTGTGATTTCAGTGTAAAAAAACTTCTATAACGTCAAAAGGTAAAAAAGTTCGTCAGTGTTGGATTGAGTTAGGAGATTTCGCACGTATTTGAATGTCCTTTTGAAGATGTTATCTCACATTCTATTCTCTATTTTTTCCTTAGTAAAACCCTATGGAAAAAAAAAACAAAAAAAACTTGATACTTAAAAGCGAAATTGATTTGAAAGCTAATAAAAAAAAAATTACAAGTCACGCGATTAGAGTGTGTATAGGACAAATATTGAAGGGCATTATTATATTTGTTATATAATATTATCAGCCTCAGTGATTTCTCTAAACACCCAATCATACAGCTCTGATTACGTCATAAATAATGTTGTTCGTTAGTGTTTAATGAAAAGGCCCAATGTCATGTTTGGTATATATATGGTGTGAATGTTTATATAATATTGTACGATGTTTCGTATAATAATAATATTTTTGAATTTCAATCTGTTGACATTGGCCAACTCGACATTTAGCCGTTTATATTTCGTATGTAAGCCCTCAGAAACGAAGGTATCCGGAAAAGTAGTATAATTTTTGAGTCTTGAATAGTCTGGTGATTAGGATTCTGAAAACTGAAAAGTTGGAGTTTGGGTTTTCACTGAAGACTGGAAAAGAATACTAAGAAAATCACTGCTTCAATAATTGAGTTGGAGAAAAACGTTAAACACAAAAAATGTAGAACCTTCTTTTATTGAAAACAGGGATGATGTAAAAGTTTCCATTTTGACGCTAATTATCAGAGGTCTCTGGAATTTTGGCTGCAGTCTGAGTACGTATAAATCATTGAATAAGTTAGTGCGGCCATAAATTTACAACCAAGTCCGAAATTCAGTGCCTAAGAAAAATGTAAAAGGTGTGATTTGGAGTTTTTACACTAATCATGCACTTCCTTCCTGTTTTGCTGGCCTCACATTGTGCATAAGTTGTCAGTTTTATTTACAGCTGTTTTCATCATCAAAACATTCTGGCATAATGTCTACCTGTACAACTTTCTATTTGTTAAGCGGAGTGTAAATCTCCTTCCGTACATAATGTTTACATGCTTTATGTTGGCGATGATGAGGGCCGTTTGGTTTATTTGACACAACTGTTGCATCCGCATTCCCGCCAGGATCAGCCCCTTGATGGAATCTAAGGCATCGGACAGAATAAAGCTAATTCCTCGGGCATCGCCTCGTTCTATGATTCAGTCTGTGCTATTAACGTCAGAGCTCTGTCTTAACTGTCGCTAACTGTACTTTATTATCTCTCACGATATTTATGCTGCTCTAGTAATTTACAAGAGAAGGATCTCGGTGGATTTGCTTCTATGTTCCACTGCTTTATGCGAAACGGTGGAATTCCTGAAACAGCTGACGCTTTGAGAGCATTTCCTCTGCTCTACTTTCGTTGTCCAATTGGATTAAATTCGGCCATATTTCAGTCGGGATGAACCCTGGCGACTACTTCATTTTAGTATCACCATTAACTATGTTGTCAACATCAACCAGGCTATTGATTTAAGAACTTCCGCTTTCGTGGCGAAATCAAAGAGAAGCAAATGAATAAGAATGACCGTGCAGAATTATCTTTGTACGTATATACATACTAATAGGCGTGAGCTACAAGATATAGTCAACCTATAAATACTTCTTGCAATGACCTAAACTCTCTTACGAGTTGCTTCTATATTCGTCCAAGCTATAAGGTATAATATCGCTCAACCTTCGTGCGTTTGAGACATCGTCATAATTTGAGTGAAATACTCATCCATACTCACGGACCCAATTTAGTCAACACTGACCCCGCTGTCGTCAGCTGTAGAAAAACTGAAATAAATTATCACTTCACATGTGCACTAATATTATCTAAATAATCAAGATCAACCGAAAGCCCTTGACCCTCTTTACAGATATTTATTATTATAATTATTTTTTAGCAGATTTCCCTTAAGGGAAATCTGCTTTTGAGGTCGTATTCATGATGCGAGTTTCGAAAAATTTCTTCAAATGTCCATCGATCCTACCCAGGAGATGACGAAAATGAGGTCCGTTCAAAATTATGTATATATATATATATATATATATATATATATATATATATATATATTTGTCTGTTAACGCTCTAGCGGTCGCAATTTTTGTTTGATCGTTACCAAACTCGGAATTTAATTGTTTTATGTAAAAAGGAAGATCAAGTTCGTTAATGGCTGAAATCAGGCCAGTGGGAGGGGGGTTTAGAGGGGGGATTTTTGAAAATTCAAAATATCTCCGTTATTATGCGTCGGATCGAAAAATTGTATAGAATAAATCTTATTGTTCTTATAGAATAAATTTACTATAAATATTGTTCTATACACTTATTCTGTATCTTGAATATTAACCGAGATATTTGCATTTGTATTCTGCGTGTGGTCACCAGTAGGCTATGTTCGGACTTTCCGCCGAGAGCTCTGGCGGCCGTTTCCATAACTATTCGTCCCTCGTGAATAGGTTTAGAGGTTAGGTCAACTGTTTTTTGGGGCTAGAAACTACTGGGTTATTACGCCCTAAATAATGTTTTAGGTTTAGAGGTTTCTTACTACTACAGTTGTTATTAGGCAGATTTCTCTATTGTAAAACTTCACGTGGGAAATCTGCTTAGTTTGCGCAGCCCCTGCGTGACGGACTTTTATTGATCTTGATCACTTGGTTTTTCAAACGAACTGCCCATCTGGAAAAATCACTACGTAAGTAATTATATATGTAACTTTTTAATCTTTATATATATAATTCTACTGTACGTATGTATGTCACTGCACTCCTCCTAAACGGCTGAACCAATGTGAATGAGTTTTTTGTATGCGTTTGGGTGACGCCCTGGATGGTTTAGATTCACAAATCAGCCCGGCAGATGGAGCAGGAGTGGAGGTTGTAAGGGAGGCCTAAAATTAAAAATAGCGATATTTCGTTTCCTATTGGTTTTTCGGCAAATATGCACAGGATAAAAGTTGTTTATTTTGTTATTTAGAGTAACTTTTGTCATATTCACTTTTGTCGTATAAGAAAGTATAAACGAGATATACACTAAAAAATTAAAGTGGGATCCAAGAATTTTATTGGGCACTAACGATTGAACCGAACTTAACAAAACTCTGTATGTAAGTAAGCATTAATTCTTCCATGATTATATGCTATATTAAATTTTTTAGGTTCGAAGGGGAGTGTGGGTTATAAGGGAGTCCTGAATACAAAATTCGCGATATTTAATTTTCTATTTGTTTTTAGGCAAACGTGGACATATCAAAAGTTGTTTTTTGTGTTATTAAAAGTAGCTTTTGTTTTAAACATAATATATTACATTTAATATCCTAATCGCTTGAAATATCATGCAGAACAACGTCTGTCGAGTCCGCTAGTATATTTAAATAATGTGATTTCGGATTCCAAAGCACGCAAAGAAATTTTACCTAATAGCAATTCGATTCCAAAACAACACGTATAATCTTATAGTATTAAGTGCCGCAGCTTTAGATACTGCCATGATATAGGAAGGATAGATGCAGCTAATTTAAGATTAATCCACTGTCCACCTTATGACAGCCAGTAGAGGAGAAATAGAGAATACACACTGACAAAACGTAGTGATAACTTAAACCACGGTTTTCTGAAAACTAAAGAGTTTTAGGGCTGCAGCTGTATATTAACAACGTCGGATGAGTCGATCGAAGAAGAGGAAGTGGGCTATTGTTCAGCTATAAAAATATTATTGTAATGATATAAATTACACTATTTTATACGATTCGGATACTCTTGACAATAGAAATATATTTTGTTGCGTTTTGTTTGTTGATGGTAAATGGGGAAGACAAAATCCCTTCGCCACCACATAATTATCCCTTCACAAGCTTTACCCCCATCGTCAATTTTATTTAATTTTCGATTCCATCAAATGATCATTCTATGTCTATATATTTCTTCTATGATAGAGCTCGCAGATACTCAAGTAAGCATGCTTCGCCAGACATCCTCCAGCACAGCCAAACATCTTAGCCTATTGCTACTTTCTCCGAATTATAATATCTTGTTGGGCAATCTGCAGGGTTCCATTCTATTCATATGCTCTATGGCCAAAGTTATAACATCAGCAGAGAATTTGGGGACAGATTAATTAAACTTGATAAACCCATCTTTCTACTAGGTCTGGATTCTAAAAGAACAAGGAAGACGGATTTTCAAACGAACGGAAACAAGGCATACTCTTTATTTACGGATGTCATCTATGCAGTTTGCGATCGATTCGAGATATCGAGTGCTACTTACTCGTTATCAGTTATAAACACACTAGAGAAGAATCTTAACCTGATTAGACGAACAGGTCACACTGGTACCAATGTTAGTCCTATCCTATTTCTGGTTTTAGCAGATTGAGGTCGTACTCATGCCGCAATTTTCAAAAATCTTCTTCAAATTTCCTTTGATCCTACCCAGGAGATGACGAAAATGAGATCCGTTCAAAATTATATATATATATATATAGTCTGTTAACGCTCTAGCGGCCGCAATTTTCGCTTGACCGTTACCAAACTCGATATCTAAACGTTTTGTATAAAAAGACAGATCAAGTTCGTTAATGGCTGAAATCGGAGACCAGTGGGAAAATTCGAAATATCTCCGTTACTATACGTCGGATCGAAAAATCGTTTAGAACCAATCTTATTGAAAATTAAATTTAATATCAATATTGTTAAAGGCATTTATTCTCTATCTTGAATATTAACCGAGATATTTGCATTTATATTATGTGTGCACGTAACTGACAGATGCAGTCGGCTAACTTTGGTCCTAGTCGTGGGTTTCCGTAAAAAGGTAGTTCGGCGGTTCCCGTAACTGTTTGGCTCTCGCGAAATTACTACATTGTAAAACCTCACGTGGGAAATCTGCTTAGTTTACGCAGCCCCTGTGTGATGGACTTTTTCATAAAATCGGAAACAATGGTAAACATTATCATGGAGGCCACCGAAACCAGTGCCATATAAGTATCCCAAGGAAGATTTACCCTTGGCAGTGGCAGTCAAAACGGTATTCAATCAAAACCAGACTCGAGGCTTCTGTATCCTGACCGGAATGCGCCACTCACCGGATTAAGAAGGTGTTTGGGATAATTCTTCATTTACGGAGCCGCCTCTCAAGACGTTCTCAAGGACAAAGAAGACCTCCCCCGGGGTTTCCAAGGGAACGAAGGGATAGGTCCCGATGCACATAATTACACTATGGCTCTTCGGAATCGATAAGGTAAGAGGGATGAAGAGGGAGGGAATTGAAAATCCTTCGGATGCTAGGGATATCTTAATTAAGGCCGACGCTGAATAGCATCCCAACTATTGATCCAAGACTTTTTTCCCCCCTTCGCTCTCTCTACATGCAATCTGCCTTCTTTCTTTCCAACTCACAAACTTCTTCTTGGCCTTCAATGAAATGATCGTGTCTTCCCATTGAGAACGACGCGTTTATCCGATGGATTTGCTGTAGTCGAAGGTTCTTAAAATCCTCTCTTTAAGACACCAATCATCTTATGGATTTCTGTTGACTTAGTGATGTGATAAGAGCAGCTTCCGAAAGAACATAGTGGTTGCAACTACAAGGATCAGATCATAAAGGTTTTTGAATGCATGGCTTGAGAAGTGACGTTCATTAACAAACCACTCAAAAATCAATCATACTCAATGAAAGTACAGGGACAACTTAAGTAGTCAAACAGCTACGAAAAGGTTCCTTGTTTGTAAAATATTGAAATGGAAAAAATGGTTATTGCTTTATATAAAAAAAAATAACAATAAAGGTTAGGGCTATAAATTACAAAAAATCATACATTTAAATCATTAAAAATTGTAATTACAGATTTACTTGAACTTGTAATTTTGTAATTCAGAGCCCTAACCTGTATTATTATTTTTTTTATATAAAGCAATAACCTTTTTATCCATTTCATTATTTTACACACAAGGAACCTTTTCGTAGCTATTTGACAACTTTAGTTGTCCCTGTACTTTCATTGAGTATGATAGATGTTTATTGCTATGAAAGCTTATTGCTTTATATATAAAAAAAAAATAATAATAAAGGTTAGGGCTATGAATTACAAAAGTTACAAGCTCAAGTAAATGTGTAATTAATTACATTACATCTTTAGAACTAATGTCGTTCTAGAGTTACGTTAATTAGAATTCTAGCCTGCAAAGCAATAGGAGATCAAACGGAAATACCTTGACGCGTAGCAGCTAATCAGCCCGGGTATATTACGGAATTTTTACGTATTATGAAATAGAGCCAGGCTGACAGCGTTCAAAGTTGATCTGTGGTTGTATTTTGACAAAATAATTGCGTTCTACATTAAAAAAAATTATACAATGTCGATTCTCGATGTAGTTGTTGTTTATCTAGCTTGTAGCAGAGTTGATGAATAGCAGGATGTTCTGAAAAGTCTCATCCAGTAGGGTTAATTTAGGTCGTTTTCATTTATAGCCCTAATATGCTTCTCTTCTTGCTCAAATACACACTTACAACATGCAAGTGGAGCAAGACTGGAGGGTAGATTAAAGTTTTAGTCTATCTAAAGTTTCTGACAACTCTGGTCTCAAATTCTCAACCTATTTCTTAATTGGTATGTATGGGGTATTCCTCACGATACATTTACGGCTGGTAGTGCGTAAGGCTAAATTAGTAGAATGCGACGTGAAACCACTGTACAGTGATTTTTGAAAACAATTCTTCAAGTGCCCATCGATCCAACCCAGGAGATGACGAAAATGAGCTCCAGTTCAAAATTGTACATATATATGGTCGCAATTTTTATTTGATCGTTACCAAACTCGACGATATTTAAACGTTTTATATGGTGAAACTAAAGATCAAGTTCGTTAACGGCTGAATTGGACCTGTGGGATCAAAATATTGTATGGGGCCAATCTTATTGCAAATGTAATGTTGTAAAGTTCTGAGTGCTGATTATTAACGGAGATATTCCCATTTTTCAGTTTTTGGCTTTAGTTTAACCCCCACTCCTACTCATGTCATATTAACAATAAGCTGCTATATTATGAAACACTTTATTTGAAGCATAAATACCAAATATTGTTCTCATTGAACTTTTACGTCCTGAAATAAATGCATATACGTGACGCACGTGAGAAATCTGCTTAGTTAACGGAGCCCCTGCGTGACGGCCTTTTCAATTTTCGGCTTTTTATTTTGTTCGTGTTTTGGTCCCGGGAAAAAGAGGGGCTTTCGAAAATTCGAAATACCTCCGTTACTTTACATCGGATCGAAAACTTGTATAAAAACCAATCCTATTGGTAAATTAAATTTACTATAAATATTGTTATACACATTTATTCTGTATCATGAATATTAACCAAGATATTTGTATTTTTATTAAGTGAGTGTGGATAACGGCAGAGATGAGATCGGCTAATGTCGGTTCTAGTCGTGAGTTTACGTCAAAAGCTAGTTCGGCCGTTTCCGTAACTGTTGGACTCTCTTGGAATTTCTGTATCGTGAAACTTCACTTGGGAAATTTGCTTAGTTAACGCAGACGGACTTTTATGTGTATATTGGCAATACTATTGCAGCTAAATACTAGTTTTATAATGTCCACTTATGAGCAAAGAAATAATTTCTTATCGTAACTGCTGCCATAGGGCCTTGAATAAAATAAAAATTCTCTAGAGTTCAAAAACCTCCCCCGACTATCGAAGCCTCATCCGAGGTCGATGACAAACCTTATAAGAATCCCGTCATTAGGGTTTGGCATAGACATGAGATAGGAAAGGCGACAAGGTGATACTAAAGATGTCATAAAGAGGAAGCACTAACTCCTCAGCGGTGAGATATGGACGCTCTGGGGACGAGAATCGAAATAGCGTAAATCAGACTTCTAAACACTTCACTCTCTAATCCAGTCAACGACTCTTATTGCACATAACTCAGGAGGTTCGCCATTTTGACAGATAGTTGTAAAAACTATTTTCGCTCAATGCCAACCACCTTAGTGTTTTTTTTTTCTCTCCTCCTTTTTGTCTTTATCTCTTAAACTCTTTTATATAGCTTCCAAATAACAAGAACAATAAAACTGAAGGTGAAATGAAAACAGATAAAAAAAAAGTTTATAACATATTTAACATATTAAATCTCTTTATCCTTGATAGAATTTATTTTGGTTTGGGGATTTTCTGTCTGTTCTAACCAATATACCAACAGGCAATAGGAGTTTTCAATTAACACCAAGTAACATTATTCCATCCATTTTCATTTTAAAAGCGTATATATAGATGAATATTTGTCTGTACGTCCTTTATAGAATCGTAAACGGCTGAACCAAATTTTATGAAACTTGGTATGTATATTAATACTAACCCAACTTAAGTTTTAGGCTATATTAATATTCTCTGAGACGAACCTGAATAGATGTTATTCGGGAGGCCAGAAATTAAAAACAGCGATATTTCGTCTCCTATTGGTTTTTTTGGCAAATATGCAACAACAAAAGTGGTTTATTTTGTTATTTAGAGTAACTTTTGTTTTATACACTATTGCCATAAACCGAAGTATAAATGAGTTACGATGAAAACTATAAAACAACAATTTTATATGATACAAAAGATTCAACCGACCTGAATTATACTCCGTATTTGATTTGGTATTAACACTTCTCTGATTATAAGCTATATTAAAATTTCGAGGTACGAACAGGAGTGGGGGTTTATAAGGGAGGTCTGAAATATAAAATCCCGATATTTCATGACATTCATTTTTCGGGAAACGTGCACATAACAAAAGTTGCTTGTTTTTTTTTTTTTTTTTATTTATTTTTTTTTTTTTATTTAAAGTAACTTTTGTTATATGAACTTTTGCGGTATAACGAAAAGTACAGAAGGGGTCAATAATGTTATAGGACACGAATGACTAAATCGAAATCAACGAAACTTGGAATTTTTGACTATAATAATATGATAATCTATGATTAAGTTATATATAAAAAAGTGCGTCACGCAGGGGCTGCGTAGACAAAGAAGATTTCCCACGTGAAGTTATACAATAGAGAAATCTCCATAAGAAAGCCGAACAGTTACGGCAAAGGGCCGAACTAGCTTTTGGCGGGAAAGTCATCCGTTATCGGCCCAAATTTAATAAAAATGCAAATATCTCGGTTAATATTCAAGATAGGGAATAAATTTATAGAACAATATTTATAGTAAAGTTAATTTGCAATAAGATTTATACAATGTTTTGATCCGACGTATGGTAACGGAGATATTTCGACTTTTCCCATTCGTCCGATTTCATCCATTAATGAACTTGATCTGTCTTTTTACGTAAAACGTTTAGATTTCAAGTTTGGTAACGATCAAGCAAAAATTGTGACCGCTAGAGCGTTAACAGACTATATATATGTATATATATATAATTTTGAACGGACCTCATTTTCGTCATCTCCTGGGTAAGATCGATGGACATTTGAAGAAATGTTTTCAAAATAGCGTCATGAGTACGATCTCAATAGCTGATTTCCCTGAAGGGAAATCTACTAAAATATACATGTGAAACGGGTAATACAAAAATATAGTGTATTTAGTATAATTAAGTACATAGCAAATACTTTTATTATTAACATATCCCCAGCAGGCCGGACTCAGGTGTAAATCATAGAGACGAGAAAATGTAAAAATATTGTACGAAGTAAAGCCAAAAAAACCATCATCGTTCAACGTCAAATGATTTCCGTATACCTTAGCTAGAGAATTATAAAAAGATAAGTTCTAGTAGGTTTTTTTTATTATTATTTTAATGTTAGCCATACTCATTTCAGTGATAAAATATTTCTAACTTTCACCCGCATCACAACACAAATTACTTATGGAAATGATTACTTTTATTCATATTTTATGCAGCTCTCTCAGAAATGGGAAATATTTTTTTAAGGTTTATTTGAATAAACTTTGAAATAATTCCAATCAATGTTACATTGATTATTCAAATGGGGCTTTCAGGAAAGATTCATTGTTGAGAAATCTAGGTGGACAAAAGTCTCCACTGGATTGGAATATTTTATGAGGCGAAGTTGCAGTGATAAATAAAATTGTGATTTGTTATCGATTTTTAATTAAATTAATATGGGATTTATACAACTAAGCCAAAACCGACGATCAGAAATATTACTTCGCAACCTTCGTATTGTGTGCATTCAACGAGACTTGAAGAAATGTTTAACAGAGTATGTGCTTCTGTGCTATGTCGTGTTTTTGTTCGTTTTTCTTGATGATAAACTCAGAAGTGTAGCTGTAAGCGCTAAAGATTGCGAATTATATTATCTACTGAACTATTTCTTCTTCATATCCAGCAACCATTGTAGAAATCAGGCGTCGTGCAAATCGTCATGAACCCAGGGAAAAATTCATACTGGTTACTACCGTTTTCGAAACCAGAATTATCAATATTAATAATTCTAAAAGTTGTTAAGGTTATTATTTATTTTCCTCGAGTAATCAAAATTCAAGACCTCTGTACTCCAATAGTTCCTTATACATTGTTATGATGACAATGTTCTTCTTTACATAGTTGGGTGAATATTCTGTGTGCAATACAATTTTTATCTTCTTATTTTGAAGATCAATTCATAATCATATTTCGCCAATAATAAAACTCGACATCGACATAATAATTTTCGTCTAAACGTATTATGAAAGAAAAACTCACTAATGACTTTGTAATTTCAAATCTTCCATTATTTATTTATTCTTACAGTGTCGCATTTCGCGATTGAGCGACATATCAGTTAATTTGTATTATCCGTTTATCACATTTGCGTAAGTTCGCTCATTACTGTAAATATTTTCAGTTTTGACCTACATTATAATTTTTTTGGAAATGTTGTTATGTAATTTATACGCGGTCTATATACTTGCTCCGTTCATATAGCAATTCAATCTAAGTGTATGGTAGGTCTATGTGAGTCATTAGGTAACAGTCAGTCAGTATATGTTTTATAGTAAGTCTGCAGTTACAGTGTTGGCAGTAGGGTTCGTCTTCTCCAGTAAGTAAGTGTCAGTCACGAATGGCCAATCCTTAACCTCGTTAAAACTACTTCTTCTCTTCTAATTAGTCTTTTTGTGCAAGTCCATTCACCAAGTATATGCTTCAATTGTCGAAGTTTGTTGTCAATTGTAGCAAAGCAAGATTTCTGCCATGAACTGAGTGTCTTATATTTTGCTTGGGATTGAATATCTTGGTGTGTACAATATGTGTTTTGGCAAGTTAATTTTTGAGTAGCTGATTAGACGAGTCGAGTTCTTCCACTAGTGTGATTTGTCACCTCTTCATAAATGACCTAAGAACAACTTCAAAATTTCGTTTACAAATATTCTGATTTTGTCTTTATTTAAAATAAATTGTTAATTTTTGTAATTGTCAGCGGTGACTATTTTTTGAACTGACCTTCAAATTTATAGAAACATGAAAGAAATATATTCACTTTGTTTAAAGAGCAGAAGGTCATCCACATAAACACTCATATTGGCGTTGGGTTTAAATTAAACACTAATATACGTTTCAAACCTCCTATGGTGTCTCTTCAGGAGTTTATAACTAAAAGCAGGAAGAAATAGAATTCAAGAGAGAGAAAGAATCAGCTTAAAACAGGAAGAAAAACAATTATTGAGGTGGCGAGCGATAATTAAGGGATAGCCAATCTTTGGTCGGATTCCCGGCATTTCTTATTCTCTGGACCCTTCGGACTGGGATGGGGAATAATTTTCCTTGGGGCAATATGCGCCCCCCTCCCCTTCCACGGAGAGGAAAATTCTACCAATTCTCTCAGGCTCTGGTATTATAGGCATTAGTCATATAAAATCTTGTTTGTTCATTAGTTCCCTTGGAAGGAGTAGGGGTGGGGCAGGAGTAGGGGGTGGGGGGCGGAAAGGGGTTCATTATTGCTAGCACACAGACATATATATACACACACATACACATATACACCAAGCTTCTTGGCTCATTCCACGCCTCTCTCTCACACACACTCCCTCTCTCTCTCTCTCATACACTCTCTCCCTCTCTCCCTCGCTCTCCCCCTCTCTCTTCTTATATATCTTTAGATTAATAAGAGTTGTTTATCTTGGGATGTTGCCCGCATTGCAGGCGGCCTCTTCGCTGACTTTACCAGCACGGCCAGTAATTGAAATGAGCCTTGGTCCAGGAGTTAGTCGGGTAGTAATGTCGGCCGGGAGACAAGAAAGCTTCAAGAGCAACACCTTCATTGCCCCCAAAATTAAACGGAGGAAACCAATTCTTCTCTCGCCTAAGTCTTCTTTTTCAATAAAGCAAGAGTCTCGTATAAAATGATTTTTATTATTAATCAATTGACCATTTGTTATACATTACACAATATTAACTTCAAGCTTTTCTCAATTAATAAAAATCTATAAGGGGGCACTAATTGACCTATGCAGATTTCTCAGAGACAGTGTAAAACTGGTATTCATTTGCAATTGAAATATAGTAATGTCACAAAAATCTATCGCAGGAATAACACAGATGACGTAAAAATCCTATTAAAACAAAATATGGTATTTAAGGTACTACATATCGTGATGTATCACTGGTATTCACCTAGGTGAAGCCTGCAGATCACTAGTCTACTACTAGGTCTATTCTGCAGATTACTAGTCTACTACTAGGTCTAACCTGCAGATCCCTAGTTTTTCTACTACGTGTAACTTGCAGATCACGAGTATTTTACTAGGTCTTACCTGCAGATCACTAGTCTTCTACTAGGTCTAACCTGCAGATCAGTAGTCTTCTACTAGGTCTAACTTGCAGATCACTAGTTTTCTACTAAGTCTAACCTGCAGATCACGAGTCTTTTACTAGGTCTCAGCTGCATATTACTAGTCTACTACTAGGTCTAACCTGTAGATCACTAGTTTTTCTACTAGGGCTAACCTGCAGATTACTAGTATACTACTAGGTCTAACCTGTAGATCACTAGTTTTTCTACTAGGTCTAACCTGCAGATCAATAGTCTTCTATTAGGTCTAACCTGCAGATCCCTAGTTTTTCTTCTAGGTCTAACCTGCAGATCAATAGTCTTCTACTAGGTCTAACCTGCAGATTACTAGTCAACTACTAGGTCTAACCTGCAGAACACTAGTTTTCCTACAAGGGCTAACCTGCAGATCACTAGTTTTTTCTTTCTGACATCCATCATTAGTGGCACATGGACGAATGGAGAGAAGCATATTGTTAGCCAACATTTTTCAATGAAATAATAGATAAAAGACTTCAAATATCGAATAAAACATTTCACAAAGGTGAATCAGAAGAATAAAAATCTCTTCCCTGACAAAGAGATTAAACTGATATTAAAAGAATGTTAAAAATTGGGTAAAAAACCTTGCTCAACAACAGTCGATTGTTTAACACCAATAACATAAATATAATATTATCAAAATACCATTTTGAAACTATAAAGATTGATCAAAAAGGAAACAATAATGGAGCAGAAATTGAATATATCTTGCTAATCTAGATATCCATGATAATGTCATCTAGATATCCATGCACGAATTAAAAGAGGCGTTTTAATCACGAAAATTCACTGTTTATACATTTTAGGAAGCCATGTTGGCCCAGATCAGATTTTTAGCAGATTTTTCATATTGGAATTCAGCTATTAAGGTTGTGTTCATGGCACGATTTTGGAAAACATTCCACAAATGACCATCGATCCAACCTAGGAGAGGATGAACATGAGTTCACATAACTATATATAATTTTTATTTTGCTACCTGTTGTGGTATCAATTTTTGTTTGATCGTTACCAAACTTGTCATTTAAATGACATTTAATGTAAAACTAATGATCAAGTTGGTCCGACCAGTGGGAGGAGGGTACAGAGGGGGAGAATTTCAAAAAGTCTTAAAATCTCCGTTATGCGTCAGTTCGAAAAATTCTATAAGACTAAACTTCTTGCAAATGTAATGTTTAATAAATGTTGCGATGTACTTTTTTTCACTGTCTTAATTATTAACCTAGATATTTGCATTTTTTTAGTTGTCGGCCTTCTGAAAACCCCCATTCCTACTCATGTCATATTAAGAATATGCTGTTATATTATAACGCTCTTGATATGAAGCGTAAAAAATAAATATGGTTCTCATTGAACTTTTACGTTTTGAGATAATACTTGATACACGATACATGTTTTTAATTTCAAACCCCAAAGTGCCTATTCTAAAGTGTTTCTAGTATACAGTATACAGTTCTTGCATTTTTTTGTTTATTTCGGAGTGAAGACGGTAAATTTGTGCCCGATATATATCTGTCAAGAAAGCCTGCCTAGAAATGACTAAGACCCTCTTGGAATCTATGAATTCCCGTGCTGAATTAAGACATACATATGTGAAGGCACCCCCACCCTTCAGATGAAGAAGCACATTCGAGCTGAGGGGATGGCAATGGATTTTGGCCCCGGAGGAAAAGTAGTTATAAGAACAAAGAAGGAGACCGCCGGATGATATGTGCGCCATTACCAGGACTATTAGCACGACAATATTTCGAGAAGGAAGCCATCTTCTCATTGCTTCTGTCTTACTGCATGCAGCAAAGGATATTTCACATTAGCAAGGGCAGCTCGTAGCACTTAATGTCTCCTGTTTATGTGCGACTCAGTCTGCAAGGGGACTGACTATCTTCTTTGCACAATTGATAAACTGAGAAATATACTTTAGTCCCTGATATGTCACCATGTCCGTCACGCAGGGGCTGCGTAAACTAAGCAGATTTACCACGTGAAGTTTTACAATAGAGAAATTTGCATACTTAACACTACCGTGAGTAAATTCAAACGGTAAAGAGAAATCTTTCAGTTAATTTTAATAGGCTTCCAACGAATCAGCTTCTGAATTGTAACCAAATAGGTTTGAACAGTCTCGGAGCTGAACAGATAAATAGAAGTATTCTACACCGCAAAGAAAAAATATTACTGACATACATCTGGATATAAGATATTAACTTTAATGCAAACTATTTACTAAATCTATTTCTGCAATTTATTATGCATCAGAATAATTTACGTTTTAATAACTCAAGTCTTAGTTGTACTTGCATACATCTCACAAAGTGAAAGGGATTCCCCCATTAAAATAAATCTGCTAAAATACCAGTGTGGTCGGTGAGTGGAAATTATTAAGAAATAACGTACTGAATCTCATGAGGTCTTTTAGCAGATTTCCCTTGAGGGGATCGTATTCATGACGCGATTTTCGAAAACAAATTTCAAATGTCCATCGATCCTGCCCAGGACATAACGAAAATGAGGTCCATTCAAAATATTATATATATATATATATATATATATATATATATATATATATATATATATATATACATTTGTCTGTTAACGCTCTGGCGGTCGCAATTTTTGTCTGATCTGTATAGTTTCATGCAAAAATAAAGATCAAGTTCGTTAACGGCTAAAATCGGAATAGTAGAAGTGGAGGTTAGAGGGGGAGAATTATGAAAATTCAAAATATCTCCGTTGTTATGCGTCTGATCGAAAAATAGTATAGAATCAATCTTAATGAAACTGTAATGATCTATAAATGTCGTTAAATACATCTGTTCTCTAGATTGAATATTAACCAAGATATTCCCATACTTTAGTATTGGCCATCAGCAACCCCCCACTCCTACTCATGTCATAATAACTATAAATGATTTTCATTGAACCATCATTGATTGTGACACTTATGCAATTACGTCATGTGATGACGCCATAAATTATGATTTCTTGTTATTTACTCGAAAATGTTTAATTTGATGTATAACATATTCGACTATAGAATTGAATAGAAATGGCTATTCTGTCAACACTAAAGTTCATATAGTAACTGGGATAGAACTAGACTTAGAGGGGGGAGGGGGTTAGAAAATTCAGTATATCTTCTTTATTATGAGTCGGATCATAAAATTTCATAAAACCAATCTTGTTAGACTTTTGGTTTTCTACAACTGTTGTTTTATTCATTTTTTGGTAACTCAAGTATTAAGCGAGTTATTCGTTCTTTCTTGTTTTCTACCTTCAGTACTCCTCCCTGTTTTTTGCACATAAATAGAGAATATGTGGTTAGATGAGACCACAAGTGTGTTAAACCAGGACTTGGGAAATCTGCTTAGTTTACGCAGCCTCTGCGTTACGGACGTTTTTAGGCAAGGGAGAAATAATAGCTCCTCTTGATCAGCTGATCTGTTGATATTTTAAAATAATTCAAGTCGACACTCAGTATAAGTTATGAAACATTGAACTCAAGTATCTATCTACCTTTCTTAGAACTCAGTCAGTTCGAATTTAATTCCCGATAGGTTTGTTGTAATTTCTTCATTTTATAGCAGATTTCCCTTGAGAGAAATCTGCTATTGAGGTTGTACTCATGACGTGACATCCAAACATTTTCTTCAAACGTCCATCGATCCTACCCAGGAGATGGCGAAAATGAGATCCATTCAAAGTTTTATATATATATATATATATATATATATATATATATATATATATATAATGCGGTCGCAATTATTGTGTAATCGTTACCAAACTCAATATTTAGTCGTTTTATGTAAAAAGAAAGATCAAATTCGTTAATGGCTAAAATCGGACCAGGGGGAGGGGGGTTTAAGGGGTGAAAATATTGAAAACCTTCCACAAGTGGCCACTTTCTATAATTTATATTTATAAATTTATATTCTTAACCTAAAACATGTTCCTGTCACTTGGAAGAGGTTAAAAAATGTGCATATTTTAAGAATTTCTTCATACAGCCACTTGAGAAGATGTCTAGTCTTTTGACGTTCTAAATTGTAATGAACTTGCAGGGACTTCTGCAGACAAGCTGAAAGGTTATACATAAACCCTGACTGATCATTACGCGCATTATTATTATTATTATTAACTATATTATAATATTATTAACTAGTCGCTTTCATAAGAGTGTTTCTCAACCTCTTTAGACATGATTTTAGCAGATTTCCCTTAAGGGAAATCGGCTATTGAGGTTGTACTAATGACGGAATTTTCAAAATTTTTCTTCAAATGTCCATCGATCCTACCTAGTAGATGACGAAAATGAGGTCCGTTCAAAACTGTATATATATATATATATATATATATATATATATATATATATACACTATATTTTTCTTCATCGTTACACACCTCGATATTTAAACTTTTTATGTAAGAATAAAGATCAAGTTCGTTAATGGCTGAAGTCGGACCAGAGGGAGGGGTGGGGTTAGAAGGGAGTATTTGAAAAAAATCGAAATATCTCCGTTAATATACGTCGAAAAATGGTATAGAATCAATCTCATTACAAATTAAATTTACTATAACTATTGTTATAAATATTTATTCTCTATCTTGAATATTAACCGAGATATTTGCATTTTTATTAAATCTGGCCGGATAAAGGATGAGAGTGAGTTTCCCACCAAAAGGTAGGTAGGCCATTTCCTTAACTCTTCGGCACTCGTGAAATTTCTCTATTGTAAAACTACACGTGGGAAATCTGCTTAGTTTACGCTGCCCCTGCGTGACGGACTTTTTTAAAATTTGCATATGAGTTCCGTACCATTTGACTAGAAGGGCTAGACCGCAATAGCAATCAACTATTCATGTTGGAGCATTAGACAAGCTTTCGTCATCTCCTTTATTCCTTAATGTATTGCAAGATCATAAAAAGTCGGGATAAGAGCTGTTCATAAGTTTGAAGTTCTATTTTGAATTTTATGTGCAGGCACAATCGATGGATTCATGTGATAATATCGATGGTCGTCAGCATATGCTATAGGTCAATGAGACATAGGTTGCGAAACAAACAATAAACATTAAGACAGTATTATATTTGAACTGATTGACCGATATGACCTTTCAAACTACTGCAGCATGCAAAAGATCGATGCCCTAATTTGATTTGACTATTTAATTATTGGTCTAGATTAGAAATAAGAACAACAACGCCTTGCTTCAACTTCAAGGACTTCTTCTCGGAACAGTTTTTTTTTTTTGGTTATTAAAAATGAAACAAACAGCAATGAAAGGCAGGAACCACTACCGCTGTCAAGGGACTCTACAAATTGATAAATAATATTATTAAGTTATTAACGATTTGGCTTCTTTATTTATTCCAATAATTGAAAAGTTCCATCCGAAATAATTGACTAGCCTGAAAATTACTATTAATGCGAGTTTTTATAAATTTATGGTTCGGGATAAAGTGGATATTACACTCCTTCTTTATAATTCATTTGCCAACTACAATACCCAACTCAGGGCTAGAATTTGTTATAAAACTCCGCCACGAAGGTTTTGCGTAAACCAAGCGGATTTCTCACTTGCGTTACTCAAATGAAAAACTCCTAAATCTACAAAGGTCATATGTTCCTCGAAATTTAGTCACGAGAAAGCGATAGTTGGCGCTCATGGCTTTTACATCTCCTCCTATTTCTTTTTAGCCTAGGACTAAAGGCTCAAACAATACATGGAATTTACTCTTATAAAAACATTTAAACCTATAAACTAATGGTCTACTAATGAGTAGAAAGAAAACTTTCATCTATACTGGTCCGATTTCGATAAATGAAATGCATGTAGTTCTTCGCAGAACGTTTAAATTTCGATTTTGAAAGGATCAAATAAAAAATTCCGTCACGCAGGGGCTGCGTAAACTAAGCAGATTTCCCACGAGAAGTTTTACAATAGAGAAATCTGCCTAATAACAGCTGTAGTAGTAAGAAACCTCTAAACCTAAAACATTATTTTTAATAACCCAGTTTTCTAACCCCAAAAAACAGTTAACCTAACCTCTAAACCTATTCACGAGGGACATGATAGCTCTAAAAGTCCAACCATAGTTAACTGTTGACCATTAGAACATAGCTTCAAAATTAATACAAATTAATATTAATATTCAAGATACAGAATAAATGTATAAAACAATATTTATAGTAACTTTAATTTACAATAAGATTTATTCTATATAATTTTTCGATCCGACGCATAATAACGGAGATATTTTGAATTTTCAAAAATCCCCCCTCTAAACCCCCCCTCCCAGTAGTCCGATTTCAGCCATTAACGAACTTGATCTTCCTTTTTACATAAAACGATTAAATTCCGAGTTTGGTACAGATCAAACAATTATGCGACCGCTAGAGCGTTAACAGACAAATATATATATATATATATATATATATATATATATATATATATATATATATATATATATATAATTTCGAATGGACCTAATTTTCGTCATCTCCTGGGTAGGATCGATGGACATTTGAAGAAATTTTTCGAAACTCGCATCATGAGTACGACCTCAATAGCTGATTTCCCTTAAGGGAAATCTGCTAACAGAGTCAGAATTAGCAAGCTCTGTTGGTGACCTGGTGAAATTTTGCCATTTACCACAATTCTGCACTCTTTTAAATTCAGTTTATTGGCTGATGTCCTTACACAGTTGATTAATTAATGGAAAACACTGTGAAAATTTCCTTAGTTTACTTAGGACATTTGCATCCCATAGTACAGGGTCTTTCGAAAAGAATGAACCAATTAAGCTATCTTATTAACAGACAGTAATAGAAGAAGACATCATACAACGATGCTGGAAATAGAACATGATGATGATGACATCATAAAACTTCAACACCGGTTTAATACATGTGTCTTTATTGCAATCCTGTATTACTGTCTCTTAATATGATATAGATTAATGAAATCGGTTCATTCTTTTTTAAAGACTCTGTATTTGATTATTGCATTTTTCAGAAGTCGTTAAAAATATCTGGGGTATTGAAGTCGCAAAATTAGTGTCATTCATTAGTGGATTTATTTTACAGCTTATCAATATTGTCTAATTTAAATGAAGCTAATCACCACTATATTACTGTTTTCTTTAGGACTTTAAGGATTTAGGGAGTGCGGCGTCTCAATTATCGGAGCTACTTTAATATTTTTAATGAGAGAGGTCTTTCACCCCCCCCCCTACCAAATCTTTATACTATAATTCATTATGGAACAGCACCTTGGGTATGTTACTAAATTAAATGTGAATGTTCATTATATACTACTTCTATAGACATTAGCCGAGCAAGACGAAGTCGTTGCAAGTTCAGAACCGGGAGTACATATATCTTATGTGAAATGAAGTTAAAGATTGTATTCAAATGAAATGCTCGGACATCTTTCAGCGAAATGAATTCATCGTCTGAGATTCCAGTTCGTACATCATCTCGCCCCGTGTTATGTTAAACAGGACGCCTTTTCGCTATGCACAAGACTTGCTTGCCGGCCCTTTCACACAGATGGAATCATGCAACATTGTATTTGTAATGTGTATCTTCTGAATTGATTAGCTAATGTAAAAAGTATTTTAAAACGAATAAAATCAAGCATTCATTTCGACAAAGGTAAGTAATTGAAAGGTACATGCCTGAAAGAAAAGGTATTACAATAGTAATACAGTGTTAGACCTGTCTGTACTCATTTTGACTAATCGGCGTGATGATTGAAAAGAAGTCTGTCACGCAGAGGCTGCGTAAACTAAGCATATTTCCCACGCCCTTGAATGACATAATACTTGTCTCAACTCCCCATATATTCTCTATTCCTAAGAAAAAATCCGAAGAATATAAGAGGAGGTTTACTGAAGGTTGAAAACCAGAAACTATGAATAACTCGTATAATATTGTAGTTACAAATAAATGTATAAAGCGACAATTGCAGGGAATCAATAGCTTTACAAGATTAGCTTCGATACGACTCATACTTACACAGATATATTTTGATAAGGATCAATAAGAAGGCCAAGTCCTCTACTGTTTTTTCATATTATGCAGAGTGCACTTTCGGAGTCAACGCTCCATCCTCAGTGCCTGCTGATTAAAGCTGCGTAGCCTGGAGCACGACCGCCGGGCTCTGGGGAGTCAAACACAGTAGAGGACTTGGCCTTCTTATTGATCCTTATCAATTGGTTCCTCTACCATCCAGCATATTCCAGAGAGATATATTTTGAATTTTGGAACCCCCACCCGAAAAAAAAAAAGATTCCCTTATTCCTGGTCCCATTCAGCCACTAACGACTATGAACTTTAGTGTTGCGTGTAACGGTTAATGATATTCGAGTTAAGAACGAAAAACCTTAATTGATGACGTGATCACAAAGGCCAAAGTTGTGAAGGTTTGCATTGCTGAAGTATGCCAATAAATTTTCCTTTATCAATCATTTTTTATTTGCGAATAAATGTTGAGGTATGTAAAGGTAAACCTTCATATGGATCGAGACGGACATTAAGTAATCTGATTTTGGTAAAATCAGCTGTTTTTTATTCGTTCAACAATTTGAGGTTTTCCGTTTTTGTGGTTCTGGATGGTGAAGGAATTGTTATCTCAGGTAAGAAAAAAAGGCCTCGTTCCTCCATAGTTGTTTATTTTATGTTATTGTTCACTTTCAGAGCATTCGCTCCACCATCAGTGCCCTCTTCTCACTGAGTCACTGAGAAACCTTGGTTCCTGTAACATATTTGTAATGTGGGCACTGATGATGGAGCTTATGCTCTGAAAGCGCTCTGTAGCATAGACTTAACAACTGTGAAGGAACGAGGCCTTTCTTTTCTTACCTGAGAATCTGTGGTTAGTTCCCTCCCATTGAGGTGGCTCTCGGAGTGGAAGGTAGTGTAGGCATGCGTTAGGCAGTTTTGTAAATCTCCAGAGAAATGACAGGAAGTGAAACATGTAGATAGAATTAATAAACGTGTTCTAGAAGAGGAGTGACGTTTCTCTACCAATTGGTCCCCTGCTATTCCATTCACATGTTGATATGCTGGAATACGGAAACATGAAGCTATATTAAAAGATACAATTTGTCGGGTGTAGAAATTTAAATGTGGACCGAGAGCACGCTCTAGTTGTTTAAAATTTGAATACAAATCCAAAGTTGTAAATTGTAAGAGACCGGAAGGAGAAGCACGCGTTAAGCAGAGACCCGGGCGTACAGTCCGTTAGCCGAGGAAGGGGTTTTTAAGGGAACGCAGGAAACTACAAATTAGAATTTGACGGTGAAGGCCCCAAAAAAAGTGGGTTTGACGGGTCAAATAAAAAGACGCCGGAACGATACGGAATACAAGACATTCTCTTCCTCCGAGATGCAAATCACATGCTAATTCCCAGACGGGGCACTCATAGTCCTCCACTGTATTTATAATATATCTTGTTAATTTACTGAGAATAAAAATAATTTAATACCCTCTCCCGGCGTTAAAACCTCTGTTTTATTGATATTGCATCTTAATACTAAACCTTATTTATTTATTATTATTGTTTTTTTTTCTTTCCTCGAGAGAAATAAATACTTAAAATTAGATGATGCATTATAAGAGTCAGAGATGGTGCCATATGTCACATGCCGGGAAATACGATATATCATATATCATTAAAGGTGATACTTCATGGTTATTTAATTTTTGTGTGGGAGTGAGACAAGGACATATAGGAGAGTTAAGGGTTTCTAACTTTTTGTTATTAATCGTCCCTCATAGGCTGCGACATTCATTCAGAGTTTTATTTCAGTGTCCCATCGAATTTCCTGATCATGCTTAAGTCACATAACTCCCCCCGCAATAAAACACTCCCAGTGTCAGCCCGAGCATGTATTATATAAGCAGGCCTTTTATTTTCATCCAAAGAGATTCTTTTGTGTTCGCATTCTGATTTCCTCCTTCGCCAATGACAAAGACATTACACTACTCTCAACTGAATAGCCACGTCATAAATACACTATGACAAATGTACAAAAAAGTCGCAATTATAAAACGCAAACTCCAAAAAAAATATTGCTGAATGATAATTTCAAAATTATTAGAGAAACCTGATTGGGCAACAAATATCTTCCTACAACATAAAAAAAAGAAAAAAATGCTGCACTTCATTATACGTTTTCAATTCATTTACGATATCTGTTGCAATGAATCCTTTCAATAAGTTTCATAGAATATAATTTATAGACCGCTTTAAAATAAAAAAAAGTCCGTCACGTATCGGCATTTACCCCAAAACGTAAAAGTCCAATGAGAACAATATTTGGTATTTAGGCATAAAATTATGTGCTTCATAATATAACAGCTTATTGTTAATATGAGGTTGAGTATGAATGAAGGTTTACTGAAGGCCACAACTAAAAAATGCTAATATCTCAGTTAATAATGAAGATAGTGAAAAACATAACAACATTTATAAGCAATTAAATTTACAATAACATTGGTTCAATAAAATTTTTCGATCCCATGGAGATATTTCGAATTTTTGAAATTCTCCCCCTCCCGTCGATCCGTCCTCATCCGGAAAGGAACCGTAAGGATATATATACTCAACCGCAAAAAAATCCGGACACTTCATTTTTGTCGCATTAAAATCTAATTTTCAGTCAATTTTCTTTATGAGGGTATTCTAGTTATTACAGAGAATTTAGAGTCTAAGTCAATTGAAATAATCCCTTCAGGATTAGTAAAACAATTAAATAAAACTTAGATTAGATTTATTAGTCGTGAAGTTGATCTATTCTAAACTGTAAGTAGTTATTCGCATATTTAAACATCTTTAATTATTAACCAAGCATTTTCTTTAATTAATGTTTTATTTTTATGTCGGTCCAGAATAATGGGTCTTTCAAACTTAAATGGAAAACCGGAGCTTACGTTACATTGCCAAAACGCTTGGGGTAGCGAAGTCTACCATTCACTGTTATAAAAATGAAGAATATTTTTTTTTTTTTTTTAAATGTGTTAATTTATCTTTTTCTTTTTTTTTTATTTTGTATTTTTTTTGTAATTAATCAATAAAAATTATTCACTTTTGGCAGATTTTGTTTAAATAAAGTATATATTAAACATTTATTTTAATTAAAAAGATTAATATACATATATATTAAGTATTTAACAAAATTATAAGACTAAATCTAAGTCTGGTTTTTTTTGCGGTTGATATATATATATATATACATATATATATATCTGTGTGTGTGTGTGTGTGTGTGTGTGTTGTGTCTGTTAACGCTCTAGCGGTCGCAATTTTCGTTTGATCGTTACGAAACTCGATATTTAACCGTTTTATGTAAAAAGACAGATCAAATTCGTTAATGGCTGAAATCGTACCAGAGGGAGGGGGGATTTAGAGGGGGGATTTTCGAAAATTCCAAATATCTCCGTTATTATGCATCGAATCGAAAAACTGAATAGACCCAATCTTATTGCAAACTAAATTTATTATAAATATTGTCAAATACATTTATTCTCTATCTTGAATATTAACCGAGATATTTGCATTTTTATGAAGTCGTGGGACACGTGGTATCGTTCGGATTAGTTCGGCCGTTTTTGTAACTGTTCGGCTCTGGTGGAAGCTTCTTCTAACCTTACCTGTCGTTTCTAACCTTACCTTACCTTACCTTCGTTACTTTGTCAGATTTATGGTCACTGGCAGTTAAGCTACACAAGACTTCATTATGGGCAGGATTGATTGGGTCAAGGAAAATTATTTTTATCACATCAGAAATCCAGTGTACAGGGTTTTTTAACTAATGTTATTGGACTACGGTATGGTTTAAGTAAGATTAAATAAAAGCGGTTTATAAAGAGTTATTCATATGCCCTCATTTTCCGAATATACCGTTTATTAGTTACTCTATGATAAGTCTCTGCTTGTATAGTATATTATTTATGTATATTTCATGGGTTTGAAATTTGCGAGTGTGTGTGTATTACGTTTTACTACTTTATACAACGCAAGGAGTCAGCGCGGATAAAGACTAAATAAAACCAATCCTCAATAGGCACCCATGAGTATAAGTGTCGTAACTTGTAGTCATATTTATAAGAAGTATTTATAGGCTCGCTGGAACTTATAACGACACTCGAGTCGTATTTAATACTCGCTTGCAATATGGCTGGTGAGGGTGTGCTCTATTGGAGCAGCTGATAGCAACTCTGAGATAACCTTATGATATTTCTCATTTATAGATCATGGTCATCACGAATCAAGCGGATCAACCTTTCAACTCTAAGGGCTTCTTTCTCTCTTAATGCGACACTATTTGTTCATTTCATAACATTTTATATATGTTAGAATGTTACTTACATAATATTAATATAAAATTCTGATTACCCGTGTTAGTTTGTTATGTTTATTTATTAACTACAACTTTCTGCTACTATTGCTAATTGGCATGGGTTCCTTACAGGTATCCTTTTCTAGACAAGGTGGAACTAAGTATTTTATATAGTGAGCTCGCAGAAACCCAGTATGGGTGGTTCACCGAGTGTATTATTTATTATCGCCCGTTTTGTGCTGTGAAGTGTATTTAGACCAAAGCTCGGGTAACCTGAGACATTGCTGGTTTCTTGTAAATCGACAACGAGACTGTTATTAGTGACAGCTGGTCTGAAATTTAATTTGTGATTAAACAATTGTTAACATCTTAAGACATGGGTCAAACAAACAATAGTAGTATAGATATATTTAAATGCAAAAGTTCTTTTCCCCCAAAGCCTTTTCTAACGAAGAAACCTAAATTGGGCATATTTCTCAATGAAATAATGTATTATAATTCGTAGAGTTTAAATGAAGAATAAGTAATAATTACATTAAGAGAGAATAATAATTTAATTTAGAAACTAATTCACCATTTTTTTAAGTAACCAGTTATTTAAAAAAAATTACTTGTGAATGATTTGAACTTAAAAAATTACATATTTTCAAAAACTCAGGTGTTGGTCGTGAGACGAGCTCAGGTGTGTCGGGTTTACACAGGACCTAAGTTTTTTTTAACGTTTACTACACTTTTTTAATATTCTCCCTATTTATTCTGTGACTGCGATTACAATGTAAAGGGTTTTATTTCTACAACGGATCTCTAGTCGGGCTTTGCAGTTTTTTTTAAGTAGCCCCTATTTGTCTATCCACTAATAAAATAATCAGTATAGTAAATACATTTTAATCCAATTAGAATGAAGAGCAGTCCAGCGGTGCTAGCAGTTCGATGGCGGGATGGTTGCGTTATAATTATTTGAAGGGTCAGGGCTAAAATATCAAATGATGCCCTTACAACAGCTAAAATATCATCTAACCCGTCTTTGTGCAAGGTGACCATCCCACTATGATGTTGATAAAGGCTTAAAAATCAAAACAAAAAAAAAATACATTCAAAGACCACACACAATTTTTAAAAGTCCATAGAAATGCACCTCGTTTCAATTTAATTTTTTTCTTTTTTTGGGCCAGGCTTAAATACGGCTAAAAATGCACATATAATTCTACTGTTTCATGATGTCCAAATGAGATTTATTTTCAAAGTTTAGAGATTTTACAGTTACTATCGAATTCCCTTCTAAATGCTACAGTGAAAATTCTCTGAAAACTTAAGTTTGCTGCGATGGGTTACTTTTACACAGTAAATATCATTTTGGACTAAAATCAAATATCAAAACGGAATAAGAAAGAAACACTAACTGAAAATGAAAAAAAAAAAAACTAAAATGAAATCTCGAAGTTGATTCCATCAATTTTACTTGAGCTAGTTGTCAATGCTTGAGTTGAGTTTTTTGGATCGATGATTAAGAGGTAAATAATAAGTTTGCAACTAAAAGTTAGTTTAATCGTTGTTTTTTTTTTATTTGATGTTAACTTTTTTTTTTTAATACTTTTTGATAGACACATTGCTTTTCAGATACATTTCTACACGCTAGTCTGTTCATTTTGAACCAGTGGGGGCCGAACGTCGTCCCAATAATCAGTGACAGTTCTTTTTATTATTTTTTTTAATAAATTGATTTTCGACTGACTCAATTATTTATAAATTATTTTATAACATATTATAAATGGCAGACATTTCCATGGAAAACTCATATTCCTAAGCTTAAAGTTATCCGCACTTACGTCAACTTAATAGCAGTTTTCTTGTTGGCGAGTGATGAAAGAGAACAAAATAAGCAACGACTGATATAAAATTCTGTAAATAGACCCATTAGCTCAACTATAAATCAGTGAATATTTTCGAAAGGCTGATGCGTTACCTGATTACCAGAAATTCCAGCCATAAACAGAGTTGTGGATGCCAGAACCCGGATTAAACACCGACTGTTAATGTCTCATCCAAACCAAGTCCCTTAAAAATGCCATTAAAAGGAGGCACTACGCAACCATTTCAGGCAATGAGGATGATGGAACAACTTTTAATTTTATGGTTTTTCTTCTTCAGACATAAAATCAATTTATTTGTAATTCGATTCCACCAGAGGATAGGATTAACGGTAGATCAATTATCATAAATCGTAGGGCTCTTAATTTTTTTTTTGTGTGTGGAGATGCTATGAATCAAAGTCGTCAGAATAAGAAGCACAAGGAAACAAAATGATGGATAATGTATTCAAAACCAGTTTATTGCTAAAAAAGAATCAAATAAAAAAAAAAATATTTAAAGAAACTTGACCATTCATAAACATTACTTTCCCCTATCTAATGGTTTTTATCAGACATTCCAATGCCGCATACTATAGTTATAATATTCATCTAAAATAATAAGATGCACTACAATTATGTGCTATTGAATAAATTTTAATTGTAGGAAGACATTGTTATTTGTACATGTGGTTCACTTATAGATATATTGCCAGGGTCCAGAAAAGTGTTTTCTTAACAAACCTAAAGGAAGCCAATTTTAAATTATAAAAGAAAACGAAATGAATCAAAGGACCTACTTTTGAATTTTAAGAATAAAATGAATTTTAATTCGTTGTCTAATGAAAATAAATTAACGGATCTTGTGTGGTTACATTATAAGACAAAGTGTATTTATTTTGGCATATTTCCCGTAGGAAAATCATCTATTGAGGTTGTACTTACTATGTGATTTTCGAAAAATGTATTACTTCAAATGTCTATCGATTCTGCCCAGAAGATGACGAAAATGGTTAGTGGTTTAGAGGGGGGAATTTCGAAAATTCTTAACATATCCGTTGTTATGTGCTGGTTCAAAAAAGTGTATAGAATCAATCTTATTGCAAACTTGATGTTTCTATAAATGTTGTTACATACATGATTTCTCTATATTGAATAGAAACCGAAATATTTTTATATTTTATTTTTTGGCTTTCAATGTACCCACTCCTACTCATATTAACAATAAGCTGTTCTATCATGAACCAATAGTTTTTATTGAACTATTTCTTTTCAAGGTATATGAATATAAGTCGTGTGATGACGGCATCAAATAAGATTTGTCGTTCTTAACTTAAAAGTAAATATTTTATCCATACCATGCCAGAAATGTAACCGTTACCCAAAACTAAAGTTTGTAGTTAGTGGCTGAATTGGATCAGGAATAAAGGTTATTTTTGGGGGGGGGGATTCCAAATTCAAAATGTCTCCGTTATTATGAGTCGGATCATAAAATTTGAAGGCACCAATATTGTTAAGCGAGTTATTCGTACTTTCTTGGTTTTTGACCCCCCCCCCTCTGCTACTCATCGATTTTTAGCGTGTTATACCAGTACTTTTGAAATCTGCTTAGTATACACAGCCCCTGCTTGACGAACTTTTTATATGGATGGAAAGAGACCGTTGTGGTCCAATTTACGCTATTAGACAATATGTGTTTGTTTTCCCTAATTCTGTTTCATTGATAGAACCCCTACTGCCACCCACTATTAATCACTGAAGATTCAGAAACTTTCCTGTTGCTTTTTGTGTTTTTATTTCAGTTTTTAAATTTGAAATATAATCCATCTAGTTATTTAAAATACTCAGAGTCAACCGTTTCAACAAATATTAAGTTTGCTGGCCATTTTACCATTAGCAAGATACATGTAATATATTTTATTACACTACAAAATAATATCTACACTCTAAAAAACTAGGTTATATGAAATTATATTATACGGGTATATATATAATGTAGGGAAAGACAAGAAGAAGACTAGGATAAGGCTGTTGGTCACATGAAGGGTTAAGAAAGTAACAAAGATTCTTAACTAACATGGACTTTAGTGGTTCCTCTGAGAATTCAAATAATCAATTACTATAATAAATTTCAAATAACCAATATTCTTTAAAATCTATAAAACGTCAGCAGAATTTTCTTGTAGTACCTGAACTAAATTTCAATCAAGAAAGAAATACGACTTTAAGGTATCTTGAATATTAAAGTTATTTTAATAATCTATTGTCTATGAAAAAT